>OU026153.1:121807407-122042407 GCA_907269105.1 Volucella inanis | reverse complement strand
TAGATTAATAAATAGATAAATAAATAGATAAATAAATGGATAAATAAATGGATAAATAAATATATAAAAAAATATATAAATAAATATATAAATAAATATATAAATAAATGAAAAAATAAATAGATAAATTAATAGATAAATTAATAGGTAAATAAATACATAAATTAATAGATAAATAAATAGATAAATTAATAGATAAATTAATAGTTAAATAAATAGATAAATTAATAGATAAATTAATAGATAAATAGATATATAAATAAATAGATAAATAAATTAATGAATAAATTAATGATTAAATTAATGAATAAATTAAGGAATAAATAAATGAATAAATAATAATAATAAATAAAATGTATTCGAGCACTGGTGATCAAAAACCGGAAAATGCAATTTTACGAAAATTTTAATTGAGAACTGAATAAGAGAATAAGAAAAACACGATCAATGGATATCGTTATCGTTCAAAAGGCCCAAATCAACGAGATGGGACACACTTAGAAAACTTCTTAAAAAACCTGATGGTTTGAAGTCGTCTGGAACCGACGGCATATATCCAGTTATGCTAAAAAATGTGTAGATCAGTTGCTCCCAACTTTGAAGAGAATAACTGCTAGTTTGCCATTTACATTCGTAGTACGTCAAGGATAATTTTGGAAATGATTCTTGGGTATATAGTAAAAAAAACCATTCTACAGTAAGTGGCTATCTTCAATGTAGTCATCATTTATTGAGAATTTAAGAAAGCTTACTATTGTATACCCTGACCCATATAAACGAAATTTGGTCTGTTAGTACTAATGGTAGGAACTTCGTTTAGAACTTTATTTTTAAAAGAAATACTAACTTTTGTAACTGCTTTCAACATTTCTAAGCTGTTCCATTTTTCTTGTACATGCTAAATTTTGACATTGATTTTGCTTTTCTTCAGAAAATGCCTAATTAACATAACGTTTTACTACTTTTTTCTTATGAACGTAACAATAATAAAAGAAAAATCTGAACAGTATAATGATAAGGAATACAAAATGGGACTATTATTAAATGAGTGGCGGTGATGATGGTGATTTTTCTGAAGGTAGTAGCGATGAGTTCGTACCAGAAGAAAATGTTGGTGCGTGCATGCATGCAATCTGATCCTGTTGCATTTGGAACCGTGACAATGGCTATGAAAAATGCTCACATTTGAAATTATTTGAATGCGCTGAGACAGCAAATCTCTAATATCCGACTGTCTTGACCTTGGCCTACTAGTGCAACATGTGAACGCCTCCCCGTTTAAAAATCTACGTCCCGTAGATCATAGACTGAAATAGATGTACTCATAGGCAGTCTATATGTATACATAGGGTGATTCATCGTGAAGTTTGATTTATAATGTAAAATAAAACACATAATTTTGAAAGCGAACGTAAAATTTTTATTATCGGTTAAAAAAACAATTCATGGCATTTACTTTTTGAAAGTGATGTCATGTAAATGTTGGCCATGACTACGTCATAGTTGGCCAATTCGGAAGGTTCAATTTTTGATACTAGCGACTAGTATCTCGCGAATAACACGAGTAATGTTGGCTTCCAAGGCGTCAATCGTAGCTGGCTTATTCCTGAAAATTTGAGACTTTATATATCCCCAGATATAGTCCCCAGATAGTCCAAAAGTGTGATATCGCACGTAGCAAAACTTGAAATTAAGTGCTCACCAAAATGATTTCTCAACAAGTCCATTGTTTTACGCGCTGTATGGTTCGTAGTACCGTCTTGTTGTAACCAGAGTTCACCGAGACCATGTGCTTGAATTTCAGGAAGCACATAGTCCATTAACATGGCGCGAGAACGGTTACCATTGATGGTAACATTCTGATTAGCCCATAAACCACACTATACCGTTATTTCTAATGGATGTAATCGTAGCTTTCATCTCATCAGCCCAAAAACGGCAATTTTGTTTATTAACGTATCCATTGAGCCAGAAATAGGCTTCATCACTGAACAAAATTTCGCGATAAAACACCGGACTTTCATTGGTTTTTCCAGAGCCCATTCACTGAAAATATAACTCAAATTCAAGTCGCCTGGCTTCAATTCTTGCACAAGTTGAATTTTTGAAAGCTTTTAGGCCGAGGTCCTCAGGTAAGATAAAATACGCTAAGCCAAGCTGCTGAGAACCACGACGAATCGATTCGTCACGGTCAGCTACAGCTGCTATAGTTTTTTCACTACGTGCTGGATGTGGTCTAACCGGTCGAGTATCATCCACTAATGAAAACTTTGACTCAAATTTGCGAATAGTATTGGCAATAGTGGTTTCAGTAGGTCGATTATGCGCACCGTAAATTCCTTGAATCGCACGAAAAACTTTTTTGACAGAACGCTGATTTTCGTAATACAGCTGAACACAGACTCTGTTGTGGTGCAATTCTTTCCATTATAACTTGCCAAACGATACTAAACAAAAATGACAAAGCAGTTTGATAGGAAATTGATTGAAAATCAAACCTCGCGATGAATCACTCTATATATGTTTACTATATTGAGGTTCTACGTTCGCTGTTTCTGTTCTTGTATCAGGTATATTGGAATTCCACAGACTGGTGGACTTTTCACGTTGCTATTAAAATTTTGCCAAGTACATAAAGAGCGGTAAGTATAACTGCGAGGAAGAAAGTATGATCTATGGTGTATGATATCCTTAATTCTTATGTCGAATCGTCAAGACGTTTAATGTTCGTAACACTAAGGTTATGTACGTACGCCAAGTTGACTTTTTCTGTTCGACCATAATATTAGTAAATACGGAAGGAAGGTCTTGTATTGTACTAACTTTACTTGAAAATGACCTATTTTTCAGTTGAAAATTCTCGGTAATAAGTCTGATGACGTAAGTACCAGAATAAACACTTTAACTATTATTTGAAATAAGCTCGCCTCTAAAGTTATTATGGTATCGTACTTCACAAGTTTAATGACCTCATTGGTATTCATTTGAATGATACAATTTGGATGCCCTCCTTTGAGATTCTGAGCTATGCAGCTATTTTCGGTAACCTTACGCAGTGTTTGTTCTTCGCATTGTACAAGTCTGTTTATGGTATAACAATGTCCTACTTAACAAAAATCGTCCTTATGGTTAACAAGCATTCGCTCAAACTCTAGGTCTATTTGTTAGTTCCCACAAATTGAAGCTCTCGTTATCAACATGTTGAATTCGTCTTTTCTTACCTTACACCATAGTCTGGTGCCTGGATTTCATTCTCGTATGGCAATTTTTCCGTTTCGGCAATAATGCTATGTATTTATTTCATTATCCAATAGACCATAACGTTCTTCGCCATGTGGCACTTGCGCACTATATCGTTAACTCTTCTTTTACAAAAGATATTTGGTTAAGTATATTTTGCTGGATTTTGTCTGCACTTGTAACTTTAATTTCATTGTTGAATTTATTAACCATCCAATTATTGTTCTGAATAATTTTTTTGTAACACCAGAGTTTTTCCATAATTCTGTATTGTAGCTTTCATTCTTTGTAATGTCTTGCCCATTTCGAAGAATTTTATTAAAGCCTCCAGGAACAGGGTTTTCTGTAAATCACTTCCATGTTGATCCAATCCAATTAATAAATCTCTTTTGCCTCTGTAATGTCCCTTTGAGTAAATTTAAACGCTTACGTATTAGTTGGAGATGGTATGTTGAAACGGCTTTCTTCTCTTCTCTGGCTCTTTTGTGGTGGTATTCACGGCTTTTGTTATTTCATAAGGTGTTCGAATTTTTTCAAATCAATTAAGCGAATCAGAATAAAATTTCCGTCAATGATACGGCCTTGTCCCTCCCTAATCGAGACTATAGTTGCCTCGTAACTAAAGTGTGTGGAGGTTAATTAAGTTAGACTGTGAGAATATTCTGTACTTTCTTCAAATCTTTGCATTTATTTTATTTTAAAATGATATCAAAGTACATATATAAATGATGATAATTTTATCGCATTTAGGTATGCTATAAGCGTAAATATTGTAAAATGTTTATGTATTAAATATCTATAAAAGGTAACAGTAATGTGCAAAGCTTACATTAGGTTTGCAATTTTAAAGGGTGTTAAAGGCAAAAAGATTTTGTACGATATTTCGACATTTATGTGCATATTGGAATTTACAATTAAGTGTTCTTTTAAATATTGTACTAAATGTGCTGCTTAAAATAATTTTCAAATACTCTTAATGTTCTTATATTTTAGGAAAAAACAAAAAATATATTAATATTAATACTTACTTTTCCTTTGTAAACTTATATATTCTTTGTGTGTTTTGTGGATTCTTTTTCCACCGACAGTTGTTATAACGGTCACTTTATTGTTTCTTGCCACTATTTCTTTGCGATAAAGGGGCTTATTCTTGACTTGGATGCCTTTCAAACATCGGTAGACGACTTATTCCCTTCTAAAAGTTTTGGGGCTACATCTTTTCTGTATCCGTCGAGGATTAGCGCTCGAAGGGAGGGTCAGATTTTTACTGACTAAACTCATCATCCCTATTTTCACAGACGGACGGCCATCATGTCCATCATGTCCGTTATTTTCGTCCATCGTGCCTTGGTTGTGTTTGTCCAACGGTCTCTCCAGTCCCGTAGCGTCTGCAGTCTTTCCCTTTCTGCCGCATCCGCTCTACCCGTCTCGGCACTGGTTACATAGATTCTCTTCCGCTGCTGCGGAGGCCACGACAAGAACAGCCACTTGCAAGACAGTTCTGTAGGCCGAGGCAACACGCAGTGCCCCCCGTCTCTGTACGTTTGTAATCGCTTTGGCGTACTTCACCCGGAGCGCCTCTGCCCAGATTTCGGTTCCATACAGAAGTATCGAGTGGATGGTTGTTATTAGTAGTTTGCTTTAGTTCGGACGTTAGCCATGAAGCGACTCAGGCAAGTCGCTCGTTGCGACACTTTTTTGACTGCTTTCTGTATGTGCGGCCAGAAGGTTAGTTTCGTATCAAGATATATCCCAAGATATTTGACTTCCCTTCTGGTCTCAATCGTTGCCGTCCCAACTTTCATCGTGAGAAAGTTGTTAGTATGATCAGTTCAATCTTGTTTTCCGCGATGTTAAGTCCGCGTTTCGTCATCTAGTCGCTTATCCGTCTCATGACCATATTTAGTTTCCGCTGTGCCAGGTCGGGATTACGTTCGACGATGATGACTGCCTCATCTAAAGAGCTGATGTTCCGCTCGCGTTGGAAAACCAGTATCTATCAGTCTTGTTTCTTCGTATTCGGAGATGATCAGCATCGTATTTGTCTGCCATTCTTGGCAGAAGTAAGAGCGCCGTCTCACTTCTGTTAAAGTTGACTTCTTGCACGTTCGTCATGTTGTCTGTCTCGTCTTCCCCCTGTTCTTAAGCGCTTAATAGCCGGCTACGTGGACAGTATCTTACTTTGCTTCAAACAAAAGCAGAAAGGTCGGTTTTTACAGTCCCTGTTGGTGTGGTTAGAGGAACCACATTTCCAGCAGGCCTTGCTTCAGTCAGATCCTTACAATCTTTTTTAGTGTGTCCGTAACCTAGGCACTTGTAAAATCTTGTTACTATTATCCTGATGTGGATGCGGCAGTTAACCCACCCAAACTTGATTTTCCACTTTTCGAGAAGTGGCCCTGTTCTATTTCTGTCCAAAAATGTGAACGTTTAGTCCATCTTTTTGTCCAATCTCACGAGTGCTCGACTTCGGCGACGGTGGTGACGTAGTCCAGGTCCATGATCTCCATGATCTGGGACTCATGTCCTTGACCTGTCCAGCTCCTCTAACCGCCTCCTGAAGTGAGCTCTAAAACATACAGCTGTCTACGTCGTTCGTCTTTGCCTTGATCAGCAGTCCACGACTTTTGTCTGTCGGTGGCCCTTGATCCTGATCTTGGAAGCTTCAGGGTCTAACTTTTCTCTTACCGTTCTTAAAATGTCAGCGTAGGTCTATCCTTCGCTTGGTCGAATGCCTTGTCGAGAAGCTCTTTGCCTTGGTTTTAGCTTTTCCTTTGGCTTCCGAGGCTTGTCTTGCTTTTTCTTTTTGTTCTACACCTTGACCCATGCCTCTGTATTGGCTATTCGGGTTGAAAGTACAGCTTTTTTGGCTGCGTTTTGTTGATCAGGGGTCATTGTTCTTTCACGTTCTCTTCTTGGCCGCTGACGGTCCTCCATGACAACCGAACCGGGGGGAGGAGGGGGGCTTGGTACCCCCGCGGAACTGTTGGCGACACCTACCAACCTGGGCGCCAAGAGAGCCAACTGAGCACGGTATCTTAACACTACGTGGCTTAGGGTGTTTAATTTGCTATATATGTAAATATGGGTTGGGATAATCAGTTCGATACACTACTTCACTTCGGCCTGATTGACTTAGCTGACCCCGACTCAATAAAGCTGTTAGTCTCAGTGTATCAAGCGTCTGACCCTCCCGCCACGTGAAGGCTTATCCCTGGTGGGGTTTTTTGGCGATTAGGTAATCGCCTTTATGTCCCGATTAATTTTAGCTTTAAAGTCTAAAAGATTTTGGAAGTTAATTCTTTAATGCCTATGTAAGGATACATCAGACGGTTTCATTTTTGTTGCATATATCCACTAGATTACAAAGTAATTCCTTAACTCGCAATCCTTTATACTTATGTTTGAGGCATCTATTTCCAAGATCGTAGAATGAAATCGTTCCACTTGCTCATTTACTTCACTGCTGTGTACAGGTGTTTGCTAAAGTTCTAAGCCGAACATCGTAATGAAATTTCTGATGGTGGGATTTACAAGGCTTCTTTCATTATCCGTAAGCAGTATCTTGGAAACAGTAAAGTAATATTATAACATAATTAATGTGGTCCTTAAATGAAGCGTTGACTTATTTTTGATATAGAACAGCTTCGCAAACTTTGAAAGCTATCGACTCAACTAATAAATCTTTCATTATGGATTTTCATTATATCCATGTGTAGTATTTCATGTGGATATGATAGAACTGGTGTTGGTTGGAATTCGGGCCTAAAGCGGTGTCTGTCATATTTGTTACCCTTACAAACCTCGCAGGTGCTTGTGTATTTGATGAGACAGTTCACCCCAAGAAAATAGTAACTTTTAAGATGTTCTTTATTCTCACTAGGGTTTCGACGTGCCCTATTATGTTCCTTAAAAATCTTGACATCTTCTACCACTCTTTTTTTTTCTGATCCGAATTTTATTATTATTGTCTAAATAAACTTCTTCTTTAAGTATTTTAGTTCCGTTCAGGATGTTTTGTGACAATTTGTCTATGTTGGATTTTCTATAGCGACATAGTGTCGTGAATAACCTAACTTCGAATGATGTCAGCAACAGTTTAAGATCGTTAAAGGCTTGCAGCGCTTCTTCATCTAAGGTTATAGGGACTCACTTCGATACATTGGCCTTAACTTGTGCATTTTCGTCACATGTTAGATTCGTAAGTTACTTACATTCGCAACTAAATTTCCTGTAATAAGAGGTTAACTCAAGGAAGCTCTTTAATTCCTTGAAATTAACAGGCGGTAGTATACGTTCTATTGCCGAGACGTCTTTCATGTCAAGCCTTAAGATTAACCTCTTGTAGTCGTGAGAAGATCGTCTCGATATTTCTGAGATGGTTTTCCTAAATGCTGCCAATTATTACATCATCGATGTATACGTAGCAGATTTTCGCTATGAATTCCTTGAGCACATTGTCAATCATTCTTTGGAGTATTTTCGGAGCGTTCTTCAATCCAGAGGATAATTTAAGGAAACAAACTTAATTGTTGAAAATTCGATTTGGTGAATGTCAAGTCTTCTCAGGCCAGAGTGGAGTTAATGTCTGATATTGGGTATGTATCCGAGATGGTTACGGCGTTAAACTGTTTGTAGTCGATGACCATTCGTTATTGCTTTTCACCCGTTGGTTCGGATTTTTTGGGAAGAACCCAAATTGGAGAATTGTAAGGGCTTTTTGAGGGACGAATAATGTCCTCCTTCAACAACTTTCTTATTCGTTTTCCACCTCCATTAGTAGACACGCAGGGTAAAGGTAACTACATATGTGTATATATGGCTTCGTCGGTGTTGGTTTTTTTTTTTTTTTTTCAGCCTTCACAGGTTTATTGATTTTCTCGGCACCGCTTATTAGACCGAATATACCATTATACATATTTATTAAGGTGCTCGAGCCGTTTTCTAACGCTTCCGGAGAGATTTTCGTCTAACGTAAAGTTGACTTCCTTCGACTATTTCGCTCGAAGGGAAATCTTTATATCAGGCTTGATGTTAAGCCAATTATATTACAGCTATTAGTTATTTGAACGTATACGGCTCGATTACGCCATCGAAGGGCGTAAGCCCTTAACAGGTGTAAAGCGTATTGTTACCTGCATTTTTAAAGAACTGTCCGGTAATTCTTTCTTTAATCAGTATATCGCCAGCAGCGGAAAGATTTTGGATTTTTGAGGGGTTATTTGAAGCAGAGGGCATGATGAAATTATTGTTAGCTCCTGTGTCTATAAGAAAATGGATAATAAACGATAAATTTCGTGCTATTGTGAAATCCCTTAGGATGCTCTCAGCAGTATGAACCTAAAATAGGTAACGGGTTGGGTTCTCGTCGAACACCTGCAGTTTCTTAACGCAATCAGGTAATTTCTCGATGTCATTAAGATCGGATTCTGTTTTAGGACCACAAAAATGAGTGATCCTTTCACGACTGGCTCAGTCATTTAATGAAATGAGTAAAATTAAAAAAAGTTTCAATAAGATCGTACTTTTTCTTTGTTAGCTTGCTAAGCAAATAAAAAAAGTTTTGTTTTACTTTATGTTATTTAATTCTGCCGGAACAACGTAAGTTATATGTAGATTTTAAGTAACGTTGTCCTGGTATATAGCGTTCCCAGCCAAAAACAGATCAATTAACTTTTAAAAAAAAATAATTTAGCACATTAACATAAAATATCTAGTATCACTTATTCGACCTTGTACTTTATTAAAACTTCTATCAATAGTATTGCTTATTCTACTTTGCATCTTTTTATGACTTCTAACTTTATTCTACTTCATTGAATTTTTTTTTTCTTCGCTTTGTGGTTTTCACTGCGTACTCAACTTATTTAATTTTTTTCCCTCACTTTGTGGTTTTCACTGTGCACTGTTATTTTGAATATATATATATGGAAGGGAAAAGAATTTCTTGGTCTCCTTTTTTTAAAATTTTATTTTTATTGAGTATTTTTTTCATGTGTTTGTAAAGTATTTCACTTGATTTTTGCTTTTGTATCAGTTGAATTTTACTCACATTCATAACATTTTTCAGTATTTAACGTGCTTTCCACGTTTTTTATTCGTTCGGAATCTGAAGTAAAAAATTTGCTTTCAATATACAATATTATGGCAATATTCTTTCCTTTTTATTTTATTATTATTATTGTTATTATTATTATTATTATTTTTTATTTTTATTTTTTATTTTTTTTTTTTTTGATTTTATAACTGACAAAGGAAGTGTCGTGCTCGTGCTTTTCGAACGCGAACGTTTATAATTGTAAGCATCCTACTAATAGCAGTGCAACCTTCATTACCGTTTCCTTTACCCTCCAGGATATCCCATGGATATACGGAATATCATACCTATATATAGGAATATAATGCTTAAAATCCAGAAGGCTCGACTGTGTTCTCAGGAGTACAGTGAAGTTTGCTTTATGGAGCATACTGGTCTCATTTTGGTATTGATCCATTGGCGTAAAAGAGAAAAATCTTGCCGTGCCCTGCTCGGGCGCTAGTTTAATGAACGCTGAAGACGTGTTCTAAAAAAATACACGGCCTTGCAAATCACCTCTCTTGCGACGTCAACACGGTCTCTTTTTTGCATGAAATTAAGGTCTTTTAGCACCAACTTATCCCCTACATGGCGGAAACCAAAATGTGTTGGACGGATCTATAGGCAATGTTCAAGTCCTCCAATATCTCTCTGATGGTTAATTTGCGGTTATTGACCAATATTTATTTTACTTTATCGATATCGAATTTTTTCATTGTTGCAAATTTAAATCCATTTCTAAAATTGTAAAAAATCGCCAACACCCACAGAGATAGATGTACTTGTACTCTTGGCTACGTAACTTTTGCAAATTTCAAGCTATGACGCTAAAATTTAGAGGAAACGTCAACAAATCGCCACCGGGATCTTTTTGATCAAGGTGGTATACATATAATAATATTCACCAAGTCAAAACTAAGACTAAACTTAAAGCTTAAGTTTTGCTACCGTGAATGGTTCTATCCCGTGGTCCAATTCGCTAATTCTACAAAAAATCCTATGCACTCGCATCAAATATAGTACGCATGTATGCAATCTGATCCTGTTGCACTTGGCACGTGAAAATGGCTATGAAAACACGCTCACACCTGAATATATTTGAATATGCTGAAATAACCAATCTCGAATATCCGACACGTGGTTTGACCTTTACCCTAGCATAGGGTGCAGCGTGTTAACTTGTGCACTTAAATATGTAAATAAACACGCTCATTAATATAAACTCTCATAAGATAAATATTGCACTTGTCAAAAATCAATACAAAGAGGAAGACATTTCCACATAATAAAATCATCATATTTTAGAACGTTAAGGAAGACAATTTGTTTTATTGTATTTAAAAGTTTTCTGCAACAGTTTACAACACAATTTTCCTTTTATGACACAGTATATTTTACAAGCTGCGGATACGACATATTAAAATAACTCCACACGGTTAATACAAAAGATACGTGAATAACCAGCGCTGAATAGTGATGGATAAAAGTGACAAATAATTGGTTTAAATTTGATTGAATGAAGCAGTTTTAATTGAAGTAAATAAGTAAATAATAAACAAGTTTCTTTCTAAAAATCAATTATATTTGGTAATTTATGGTTTTATTAGAAAAACCAAACACCGAATAATTCCATTAGTTATGGAATAAAATTTCATAGCGAATCCTGTCATCCCATTTTTAGTCAATTTCACGAATAGCTCGGAAGATATTCGGTTTAAGTGCTTGATTCGTTTTTGGATTGTCCACATGACATCTATCTTTAAGAACACCCCAAAAAAAAGTCTTAAAGGGTCAAATCGTAGCTCTGAAGCTGGCTGAAAAAAAAAAAAAAAAACGTCGAACCGGCCAATTTAAAAGCCATATTTTATAATAAGAACTGTCTTGCTCCTCAAAATAGCCATTAAATTCCGACATCACTTCTTTATCGTTGGAAAATCTTTGACCACTGAGACATTTTTTCAAGTTTGCGAACAGAAAATAATCCGAGGAAGATACAATAAATCTGGCGAATAGGATGCATGAGGTAGCAATTCAAATTTTATTTCATTAATTTTTTCCATTGCCATAACGACACTATTTTTGCTCGAGTGTGAGCAAACGCGGCAACTATCTTGCACACAGCTTTCTCATGTCCAAATTTTCAAATAATATGTACCGCACTTTTGAAATGCCTACAATGTCTGCTAGCTCGCGCACTTTCAGTCGACGATCATCCAATACCGCTTTGTGGATTTTCTTCACCATTTCTGGAGTCGTCACTTCATTTGGGCGACCACTGCGATGCTCGATCTCAGCAACCCAAAATTTTACTCTTTTAAACGAAGAAGCAGACTCACCCAGAGTAGAATCCAGTTCAGCTTTCATATTGGTTGGGCTGAGGTCTTTCAAATAAAAGTATTGTATCACATAACGATGACCAATTTTCTCCATTTTCACAAATTCACTGACAACGTGTAAGTGTAATTAAGGAAATACATGGTAAGTCCTGTTGTTGTTACTCGTATTATTCTTTTATATCATATTATATATATCATACACACACAAAACATAGTGTGTTATTTTTTGCACATTCGCTGTCCCCTAAAAAAAGAATTTGCGTGTAAATTACAACAATAACATAGCGATTTTACGATAAGAAAATTTATGCATATACGTTATCTACTTAGCGGCAAAACAATGCTTCCAAATACTATTTTCTTTTTTCAGAAATGTCAAACATATGCCAACAACATTTTTTTTAAAACAAAATGATATATCTTTGCTGCCAAGCTTTTATGATGAATTCTTAAGCGTATTTGGGCCGTTTTTGCGGCAATCAATAACATGCGCGAAAAAAACAGGTTTTATTACCTAGATAATAAGTTTCTTAGTGAATGCTTGAATACGGGAGAGCAATGCAAGTGCTAGAATAAATAAATAAAAAAAAATAAGCCAGCTATATTTGATAGAAAAATATGCTTGTATTAACTTTTTACTATTTTTGTAATTTTATTTATCCCTTACTTTCAGAGGAGCAGTAATACACTTTTAAAAAAAAAAGGACCTGGAATGCCGCCTCCGCCGATGATACCCGGTAAACATAATATGGAAATGAATAGTTGGGAATATGAGAGTTCTATAGGATCAACTGAGACATGTGAAACTCCTCCACTTTTCATTCCAAAAATTGAACGTTCAACTTACAATGAAGAGGATACTGTTTCCAAGAACTTAAAATCTTCTTCGCTAGAGCAGCACACGTCTTTTATCCACAAACATACCAACTTTTATTCTAACAATGCTATAAAAAATATTAAATCAAGTTATAAAGCGAACGATAACTCTCGGCGTAATATTCAAAAGCACAATGACGAACATAACAAGAATCGAAGAGCAGCGAGTTCAAATTGCATAATGAGCTATAAAAAAGACATTCATCATGAAGAAGAAAATGACTCGAATGTATGTAAAAGCTCCAATTTGATTCTAGTTAATAAATCTCAACCATCTGATCTGGTTGATTCTAGCCACAAAGTTTTGAAAAAATTAAAAGATAGAAATAATTACAATCCTTCTAATATGGATCTGCAAATAGCTACTCTATCAAGGTAAGTGTGTGTATGTAATTAGTTCATTCAAGTTATAAGCACCTATTAACAAAAATTGAGTGTGTGATAAATAATATAATTAAAAGCAATTGTATTTGCTCAAGCATATATTTTAAAAATTTAGAAATAAATTTTATTTTATATAATATAACCTGAAGTATTTGATTTATCAAACAATTATTGGATTTTTGAATAAAAACGAACTCAGTAGTTGATGCGTCTGATCTTATCAATTTATTTTCGTATTTATCCATATTTATACCTTTAAATTTTATAGATTAAAATTATATATTAAATATATTTAATTTATATAATATATTTCATGTTACGAATTGAATTTATTATGTTGGGATATAATTTTTATGGTAGGTGAAGGTGGTGAAGCACTAGTCGACCGAGGTATATACTGGCATAATCGAAGAATGGACTGCCCACGAACTATACCTTACGTCATCGAATTACGCCTTTTTCTCTGTTGGTAGAATTAAAAACCTATACTTTTCCAAGCGTTTTCTTGATAGATAAGGCAGACTTATCGTGTAAGCATTTTGGACTAGTTTAGAGATACGGGGTGAAAATTATACCAAATTGAACAATCTACAGTACTTACCTTAAATTCAATGTATCATTACAATGTTTCATAAACCAATTCGGCAAAGTGTGTCTTATGATTTGTTTCCACCAAATTAATGGTGAACGTAGTGAAATTTATAATTTTTCACTGAAGAAAAAAGATTAACTTAACGTATGTCTCTCTGGTTGTAACCTTTAATCAAAAACAAATGTTATTAATTGTCATTTCGATTTCCCGTAAAGCCTCCCAAACAAAGATATGTTTATTATAACGGGTGACCAGATAGCAATAATAGTTTTTCCAATTGATATGTTTCAGGACCTGTCTTAGTTACCAATGATATCCAGCTGTCAAAATATGTTATTCAATTAGGTTTGCGCTTTCATCATGCATCGTTTCACGCTTGCCGAACGTGTGGAAATAATTAAAAAAATATCGAATTTCCGGGTCAGTTGTAAATAAGCAACGTGAATTTCGCCGTGAGGTCGGTCGTCATTATGGCTTCAGTGTGCAGGCAATCGGTCGAATCATTTAAAAGTTTGAATGTGAGTACGTTCTTTTGGATCTTAAGCCGGACGACCATAGACAACGCCGAAAGTTCGCTAATTGGGCGCTGAAAATGTTGGCCGGAGTGAACACAATCCACAAGTGTGGATTGGCAAACATCAATGCATCCACAAAGATTAATTGTTTGGCGCGGTTTATTGCATGGCGGAATCATTGGACCTTATTTCTTTTGAAATAAGGAAGGAAACACTGTTACCGTTAATGGTGTTAGGTATAAAGCGATGTTAACCGACTTTCCGTGATCAGAGACAGAACGCTTAAAGTTCTGAAGAGGAAATTTAGCGCCTGGTTCATCTCACGGCGGGCGTTCATCAATTGGCCGCCGCGATCATATGATTTGACACCACTCGCATATTTTCTGTGACTTTGTCAAGTTCTTTGTTTACGCTAACAATTCAACCACTTTGGACGAGCTCGAGGCCAACATTCGACACGCTATTTCCGGAATAACGACGCCGTACATATTGGACCAAGTCATCACTTGATTGCTAAAGCCAACGAACCAAAGGTGGCCATTTGAATGATGTGCTATTCCATAAAGATTCAAAATAAAGCGTTAATTTTACATCTCACAACGTTGTTGTGTTATATAAATTTTTATGTTTATGATAAATAAAATGAAAATGAAATGAAAAACAAAGGAAAAATAAAAGTAAAATTGAATATCTGACAACTGATTGTTTTAAATTTTTTACGTCCCTGCTGTGATGGTATTTGTGTAAAAGGTACGTTTGATTTTCTAATAACTTTATCCAAAGTAAGATATGTTTATATTCACAACTCTTGCTTCCGAGAAGATTATCTTGAAGTTTTATAATAAAATTTAATTTTATGGGGCTTATTTCTATATCGTAAATGTCGAGATTTTTAGGAGATTAGAGAAATGTTTTAGTTAACCTTTAACATAGTATAAGATTCCAAATAAAATTTGACTAATGATGTTTTTTTAGTGTGTTGGATTAGAAGTTAAACCGTACCTCTGTTTCCGCAATGCAAAAAAAGCGAAAAATTCACTTAAATCTTTTTTTTTTAATTTGTTTCTAATTATTTAAGTTTTATAGAAGTTCTATTGACTTATACCCTTTTCACACCGCATTGGAAACTATTGCAAGATTAATCAAGAACAGAAATTTACCCACACATTTTGTTAAGCCCAGGGGCTTCAGCAAAATAAGTTTTTGATTAAACCTCCTCGAAACTTAGTCGCAATTGTGAAGTTGGTGAAGCAGAAAACCTTTTGAAACTTTCAGCATATCAACAAAATAGATGGCAGAGTAGTTGTCAAAACAAATATGCAAAAGTTGATTGTTATTCTTGGTACTTACCACTCTTCTTCTTCTATGCTTTAGTCAATAAATAATTCTACCATATACTAGGTGGAGTGAAAAGTAACCTCCTTGACCGCCAGAATGCACTGCTGCTGTAAAAAAGGTTATGGTGCCTTGAAGGCAGACATGCCAAATTTCAGTGCGATACTGTCTTTAGTTTTGTTTTGACAGCTGATTGTTGTTGACGTGTTTGGCATCATGTTGAGAATGGACCAAAATGAATATTTTATTAACGATAATCGTTAATTAATGATATAAACGATAAATCATTATTTTTGAGAGGCAAAACGGCGAAGGAAATAAAAGAAAAGTTGGATAAATATTATGGAGCTAATGCTCCGTCAGAGTACACCGTCAAATATTGGTTTCGAGAGTTTCGTGGTTTTGCCTACCCAAAAATTTCACAACTAATACTACTGTCAAACAAAAACTAGTCGGTGTGCGGTGTGAACGCTTTAGTATTATAACTTGCCGAAATACAAGAAACCCTTAGTTTGACAGGGATTCCGATCGTTTCTCCGTCAAGAGACATCACGTCATGCAAGTTTCGATAATTCGATTGATTCAGTGCTTATTGCTTTGCTTATTTTAATTATGCCAAACTATCTTCCTCACTGACGTTTTTTTTTTCACGATCGAACGCTCAAAGGATTTTAAGTACCCTTAAAAATTTTTTTTAAAACACAATGCGGGCGTAAAAAACTAGTAAGAAAAAAAAAAGGCAATGATGTATGTTGGTTTTAAATGCTGTTAGGTTATAATGCATAGGGAATGAAGAGCTCGACAACGCACAGCGAGAAGTAATGATTAGGAAAAAATCACAATATTTCAGAGTACCCCTGAAAGTGTGCTTGAGGGAAACTGATAGTATTCATAGCGCGACGGGTGTTACGGTTGAAGGTTTGACGTGGCGGAATGCTGATAGTAATTTAAATGGAGCAGTGGTTGTGAAAATAGTGAAGAAAAGGATTGTCTGTCCTCAAACCAGATGCTGCCGCCCACAATTGTTTTTCCCAAGGCAACTTTATAGACTGTTCCTTAAATTTTTTTTTAAATTTGAGCACCCTCAAGGAATTTAAGTACCCTTAAAATGCTTGTACACAGCGCGGGCGTAGGAAAATCAGAGAGGTGCCGATGAATGCTGGTTTTAAATATTTGAAATGCCTTAGAATTATCAAATGCAACTATCTTGCTATCGCCAAATCGCCACTCTTGGTTTGGTACTCTTTGGGACTAAAAAAAATAGTGTATGTGATCATATCAGCAGCGGCATCCACGTCGTTATCAAGAAAACATAACGACCATTTAAAGTTCCTAAAGAAGCTGTTAAGACCGCTCCAATTGGCTTTCTCGTATTTAAATACGGTTCCTTTAGAGATCTTTTCTCTTACTGTTGGTATACGAGAAATAAGCTGATGTGACACTATAGTCCGATGAGCTTAGAGTGGAGAGCTAATAAACGGTTTACTTTTCAGGGTGGAAAGTTAAAAAGAAGGCCAGGGTGTTGGCGGTATAACTATCAACATACGGTATTCGCGTGGGCTCGTTTACAAGCTGCGTCAAGTTATTTTCCGCAGCGAAGATCTCAACATACCGTCCTTCGGGTGTTTTCTGTCCAGAATGTAGAAGTCACCCAGAATTGTGTTTATTGAAATCGCCCGTAATCACGATTTCAGTATGAGGATGCGGAGATAAAATTCTTTGAATGGAGTCAGACAGCGCATCAAACTCAGTAAAAGTCGAATTGCTGTACAGTTTGGAGCTTCTGTAAATAAAGCAGTAGCGGTTAATTTGCTTAAGAAAATGGAATTTTAACCACAGGAAATTGAATTTCAGATTCATGTATGCAGAAAAGTGATTGCTTTTTAGCCCGCGATCATTGCCTATATCCACTATAAATTTCTGTGTCATTATAAAAAGAAAAACACAATCATCGACGATGCTAAGCACACCTGTGAAATAAAAATTCAGAGTTGGTTTACCGAACCAAATTGTTGTAGGTTGCTTGTGAGTTCCTAATAGTTGGCGTAGTAAGAGGCGGCTTTGACTGTGGTCCGCGCAAAAGATGTTCAGATTCGATTCATCAGGCATACATTCTTCGAAATGAGAACGGCTTTGAATACCTCGGCCAGTAAGCTGTCAAGTCCCGCAGGTTTGTTAGATTCACGCTTAGATATTGCTATTTTTACTTTCTTTTGTTAAGCTGGACGGAAGTTTTGGTTATCATCGTTGAAATTGAATGGCAGAAGTTATTCCATATTCTCAGCACCGAATGTGATTCTACTACAAAGTTCCCTTCTTCATCACCTGAGTTGTACTTTTTACAAACTCTCAATATCTTCGATCTCGCGCTTCGTGTGCTACTGTTTGCTTCGTCTTCTGGAGAAGCTGATCTTCTGCTTGTAGTCTCTTTTGCTTGTAGAGCTCACGAGCGGCTCCCGTTCTTCGTTTCAGCGCTGCTTTATACGCTTCTTGTTTAGTTTCATGTGCTTGCAAGAATTATTCATCAAACCAAGTATTTCTTGTTGGTCTCGGGTGGAACCCAACAAGCCAGTTGCAGCGTCTTTGATGGTATTTTGGCAGTGTTGATGTTGTCGACATAGAAGTTGTTGAAAATTTTCGGTATCCATGTTCGCAAAGAACTTGACGGTTTATCCACGTTATATCTCACAGTAGTTCTGCTTTGTTGTCTTGCTTGGGTAATCCGCATTCGTACCTTGGCTGCAACAAGGTGGTGATCCGAGTAAATGTTGGTTACCAGGAAGCTTCGAATGTCCAGAATACTGGAGGCATGACTTACGTAAATCGCAAACTGATCCTAGAACCGCCATGTCTCTTTGTGTATATTGTGATAAGGAAATCATGTGCTTGCTAAACTGATATCCCTGAAAAGTCAATCCCATCGCACTTCCTGGATGGCGGTGATGAATGCATGATAGCAGTCAATGTTTTCGGATAATTGCTCGGCTACACGTGGCCTGTTAAGGGTCCGAACATTCTTCAAGCAGATCCGAGGTTTTTGTCCTTTAATCGTTTACCAGGGTCGTCAACCATGTATCTTTTATTATCCGAGGCTATTAGCTGGTTTCCCACATTCTTTTTTAACTCTTATAAACGGTATATATGCATATAATATATATATAATATAAAATTACAATAATAATTAAATTTATCTTGTCGAAAGCTCAAAATTTAACCAAAATACTGACTAATACTTTTTGGTTTAAAGAATTTACAAATGATTAAGTGGATATATAATATAATATAATATAATATAATATAATATAATATAATATAATATATTATATTTCTAAGAAAATTTGTTTGTAAAACTTAGATTTTTTCTTATTAGAATTTAAAATTACATATACCTAATGGCACGTCTCCACGGGACAAAATTATGGCACTTGAAACATCTGACATCATAGCATATTTTTTTCTTCAGGACTGTCTACATGACAGTCTACACACATATCTACAAAAAAGACAAGACAAAAAGCCAGTCAATTCATTACTTAATAAATACCAAATTTCTAAAAAGGTAGTTAGTTTAGTTTTAAACATTGTAAAACAATATTTTTTAAACACAAAGTTTTTAGCTTTGGCATCCTGATGTTTTTTTTTTTTTTTTTTTTTGCAAACATCAGTTCTTTATCGATTTTAGACTTACGTATAACAATATCTTTAGAGACGAGCTTATACAGAGAATGTAAGCTTTGTGGTCCCTGCCAAACTCGTCAGATTGTGCAGAATGGCCATAGAGAACATCGTAAAGGTGGGAAACAATCCCTCTGAGACTTTTGATGTCAAAATCGGATTAAGGCAAGGTGATGCGCTGTCATGTAACTTTTTCAACATTGTATTTGAGAAAATTATGTGAAACACACATGTCAATACCAAAGGCAACATTTTCTAAAACTCTAGAACTAATCGTGAATGAAGGAAAATCTAAGTATATGCTTTCAACAAGCAGAATTACTCAGTATTAATGAATCAGACGGACAGTTACAATACACTCTTTTAACTTTGTTAGGGTTGTCAGGTACTTTGTATACCTCGGCTTCGCTATTTAATTTGATAATAACATCTCATCAAAAATCAAAGACAAGAGTTGCTCTTGTCAAGTTTCTCTGTCTTAATAAGGTAATTGGGTAGTAAGACACTATCCCGAACCAATAAGCTGACTCTATGTAAGACCTTAATCATCCTAGTCCTACATAATGGCGCTGAATCATGGACTCTTTCGAAAACGTATGAATATATTGTTGGTCGTTTCGAGAGAAAAATTCTTCGTAAGAATTTGCGTTATCGGTCTTTGGAGAAAAAGATTCAACGCCAAATTATACGAGCTGTACGGCGACATTGACCTAGTGAGAAACTTGCGCATGAGTCACCTGAAATGGCTAGAACGTGTAGAGCGAATAGGTCATCAATGCTCCGGCCCGCAGAGTCTTCGAATCTAACCCTAAGTGTAAACGCAGTAGAGGAAAACCACACTTCAGGTCACAAGTAATAATAGAACTCAACCGACTTGTAGTGCGCAGCTACTGCAACTACTACTACCTCTTTGGACTGTAGCGCCACCTAAAGTAAAGTGTATTAGTTTTGTTTTTTTTTTTTCTTCTGCTTTTCTATTCTTATATTTATTTGTAAAGCTGTAAGCAGCTCAACTTTAGAGAACTGCTTTGAATATAAAGGTAATTACTCAGAAATTTCCCCTTTATTATTAAGTTTCCAACATATTTGGTGCTGCCGAACCAAAGACGTTTGGCACCACATATAAGACGTTTGTTTGCCGTTCTGGTCTTTACTGAATTATCCCTGTTTTTATGGAAATGGAGAAATGTTTTTGGGGGAACATATATATAACTTAACTATAACTTTCGTGCGGTTTGCTAAGAGATGGCGTAACTTATATTATTCCATTGGAACATGCGTTGGAAAGCTACTGTCATTGTACGTCATTTCAGTATATGTCATTTATTTGAAGCGTAAACAACAATAATTTTTTTTCACTCAAATATGTCGAACTTTGTGCCTGAAAAAGTGTTTTTGCGGGGAGTTCTTCTTCATTACTTTAATATGAAGAAAACTACTGCCGAAAGGTATCGTATTTTGGCGGAAGTTTATGGTGAACATGCGCTAGCTTGTTAAAAGTGGCAATTTTGGATTGGAAGACGATGAACGTCCTGGGCAGCCAAAAAAGTTTGAAGATGAAGAACTGGAAGCATTACTCTATGAAGATTGTAACCAAACACAAGAAGAGCTAACAGAATCTTTGGGTGTCACTCAAGCAGCCATTTCAAAAAGTTTAAAAGCAGCTGGATATATTCAAAAGCAAGGAAATTGGGTTCCACATGATCTTAAGCCGAGAGACGTCGAAAGGCGGTTTGGCATGTCCGAAATGCTGCTGGAACACCACAGAAGGAAGTAATTTTTGCATCGGATTGTTACTGGTGATGAAAAATGGATCTATTACGACAACCCCAAGCGCAAAAAATCCTATTTAAAACCCGGCCTAGCAGCCAAATCAACGGCAAAGTCGAATATCCATGGCACGAAGGTAATACTCTGTATTTGGTGGGATCAGATGGCTGTGCTGTATTATGAGCTGCTAAAGCCGGGTGAAACCATCAATGGACAACGCTACCGAACACAATTAACCCGCTTGAAGAGAGCAGTAGCCGAAAAACGCCCGCAATATGCGACCAGACACGAGGCAATAATTTTCCATCATGACAACGCTCGGCCCCACGTTGCTATTCCGGTTAAGAACTATTTGGAAAACAGTGGATGGGAAGTCTTACCCCACCCGCCTTATAGCCCAGACCTTGTCCCTTCTGACTACCATTTGTTCCGGTCGATGCAGAACGCCCTCACTGAAATACGGTTCACATCAGAGCAGAATATCAAAAACTGGCTTGATTCATTCTTGGCTGCTAAACCGGCGCAGTTCTTTTGGGATGGAATCCACAAATTGCCAGAAAGATGGGAAAAAGTAATAGCTTCAGATGGGTAATACTTTGAATAATACTATTGTATATGTTTTTCTTAAATAAACGTTTAAATTAAAAAAAAAAAAACCGCACGAATTAATATATATACCCAATATATGTATATAGTTAAGGTAATAAGTCCGAGAGATCAGGGGTGATTGCTCATCTGACGCTGATGTTTTTGAAATCGAAGGCAGGCACTCTCATTATAACCTCGAATCCTTTCTATTAAACCGGACTCCTACGTTAAACCACATGGAGCTTCAAAAATAAGCATGGTCAAAAAAATGCCCGTATACATAGGTTTATTTAAAAAAAAAAAAAGAACTTAACACTCAAAAGGCTATTACTACTCTTGAAATGCCGGAGCACGTGTTGAGTTATTCGGAAAATTGGATAGAGGGTGAGAAAGAAAGAGAGAGAAAGAGAGAGAAAGAGAGAGGAAGAGAGAGAAAGAGAGAGAAAGAGAGAGAAAGAAAGAAAGAAAGAAAGAAAGTAAGAAAGAAAGAAAAAGAAAGAAAGAAAGAAAGAAAGAAAGATGTTTGGGCTCAGTGGTTAATTCGCTTCATGGGTGGTATCCAACATTTAATGGGGAGATCAAATTATTAGTGTACGCTGGCATGTTGTTGACCTTACTTAATTTTTGGTTCCACGCGTCATTGGTCTAAGCACGAATTTCGCAACCACCTTTTCCCACAAATCTTCCGTAAAAAGTTGCTGAACTGAACTCCAACCCATTCCAGGCAACTTGACAACTTTTTCAAAAATTCGTCGTCGATTTCGCGGTTTTATTTACAATTTTCATCGGTTTAGGTGGGGTGGGGAAAGGATGAAACGATAGAAAAAGCTAGTGATTGTTCTTGTTGTTCCATAAATGGATATTTTCAACAAATCTTTTTGATAACTGTAGATTAAAAAAAAAGCGTCATAAAAGAATGGGTTCCGGCTTCTTAAAATTGATCTCCACATTCCAGTAATCCAGTATCGTAGTAGTCAAAGTTCATTTTTTATTTTTAATGGTTTTAAATATTTCGATTTATATACGAATGAATATTTTCACTCGCATGTGATTTGCAACAACTTTGTTTGTTGTTTTGTTTCTGACAGTTTTTATTTTAATTAAAATTCAAATTAAGAAAATTTTTGTAATGAAAAAAACTTAGTAAATGGACTCTTGTTTTTAATATTATTTTAAAACTTAAAAATTAAAAATTTACAAGCTACCTAAAATAAATCTTAGCTAATACTATTTTATTTTATACACGTATACAATTTTTTTTTTTGTTATTGTATGGAATACCCTTTTCTGTACTTTTATTATTTTGTCTTTTTTTATCTATATTTTTAAATTTTCCTGTCTTAAACTTTGTAAGACTGCCATGACTAAACATTTTGTTTCCTAATGAAGTTATCTTGTATTCGCGAAATTCGGCGACGAGGCTTCCTCTCCTTCAACAAGCCAACAAACAAGCAATATCCCTCATGTCGCGAAAGTCTACCACCCTATTTAACCGGAGACGCTCCGCACTGCCATGTGCGACTTATTTGTTGTACTTAAGTCGCCTCTCCGCAGCTGTTCAAGCGATTTTGAAAATTAGCGGCACAGCTAATCTTATCAAGGTAGAGGAATGCCGATGAATAAAGCCGTCAAAGCGTATTCCCACATGATAAATATAATTTGAATAGTAAGTCCCAGAGATGAGGGTGTTCGATGACTTTATTGCTTTGCACTCTTGTTCGTGCTATTGTATTGTACAAGATCTCATTAGGATAGAATTTTATTTAATTTGACTCTAATATCCTTGTTTTTTTTTTTTTTTTTTTTTTAAATAACTCAACACTCAGGTGAATACACTTACATTTGCGGTCATAAAAACCGCACCACCTAATGAGTTCTCAAAAAATGCCTAATTACATCAGATCGTAAGGGTTTTTCCCATACTAATGAAGGGTATTCCCCATAGAGGAGTTCAGCCTCGTATTCAGTGCAAAAAAAATCAGTTTGTATTGAGTTGTGACGGTGACAAGTAAAAAAAAGTGAAATGTCTGGTAAATATCATCAACTGACTCGGGACGAAAAAGTTCAAATGTTGACTTGCGGTTAAAATAGGATGCTGTCATGATTGTACGACTGATGAAGAAAAAAGAAAATTTGGATCCACTGGAAAGGAAAAAAGGCTCGGGACGAAAACGTAAAACAACCCACGAGACGGACAATGTATTACAACGAATAAGCATGAAAGATCGCTTTAAAAGTGCTGTCCGCATAAGAGCAGAGCTGAGTGAAATTCATCAAGTTGATCTAAGCGCCGAAACCATACGCCGACGGCTACAGGAGATAGGTTTATATGAAAGACGACCAGCGAAAAAAACCTCTCCTAACCACAAAAATGAAAAAATCTCGCTTGACGTGGGCAAAAAAGTACGAAGATTGGACGCAGGATGATTGGCGATGTGTGATATGGTCCGATGAAAGTAAATTTAATTTGTTGTGTGCTGACAATTTGCCATACGTACGACGGTCAGCAGGTGAAAGGTTCAAGAACGAGTGCATGGTCAAAATAGTGAAGTTTCTTTAAGGCCAGATGGTTTGGAGATGTTTTTCCTTTTACGTTTTGGGCCCTTTGCACTTTGTTAATGAACGCTCAAAAGTATGGAAAAGTAGTAAGGGAGTTTTGGGTACCAACAATTGAACAGCATCATTCGTATACTAACAAGTACATTCTTAAAGATGATTCTGCACCTTGCCACCGCGCCAAATCCGTAAGTAAAGTGTTATAAATCAACTCCTAGATGTCTACTTTATAAATAATAAACAGACAAGTAACTAGAGTCTTTCAATAATTTTTAGCTCAAGACAACGTTTGATGACCTCGGAATTACCAGACTATATTGGCCAGCTAATTCGCCTGATTTAAACCCAATCGAACACTTGTGGCATGTAATGAAACGTAAGGTGGCTGAACATAAACCAGAGAGTAAAAAAAACTAAATGAAGTTCTGGAACATATATGGAATACTGAAATTTCAAGGGATATTACTGAAATTCTAGTAAACTCGATGCCTTCTAGAATAAAAGCGGTTATAACCGGAGCAACTCGGTGTTGATAATTTTTTGGTAAAAGTGGCATATCTAAACATCTTATATACACATACATAAAATATGTATCGTTTGATTTTGTTAGCCAATAACTGACTGTATTAAATTATTTTAAAAAATAAGAAAATTAACTGGTTTTTCTTTCTTTGTTAATATCTTTTTTCAAACATTCCATAAACAGATGGAAATTAGATAGAAATACTTATAAACTACTGCGGAGTACTCAACAAAAATTTCATTTCATTCTAAAAATTATTATCGTAGTTATTAACAATTTTTCAATCATTTTGAGCGAATTCTTGTCAGTGCTCTGGAGAAGAATGTCCAACGCATCCTACTATAGTTGTAGGAATGTCTTTGAACAAACAGTTTCTCTTCCAATTCCACAGTTTCGTTGGGAACAGTTAATTCGGTACTAAGACTGCAATGGTCACGTTCATACACGAAAGTATTAAGTTGGTAAATGCTTGCCAGTTCTATTCAGCAGAAGATCCAAATAGGACCAGTGTAGGGAAACGACGGACTATCCATCGCCTTAAGGCCGAGTCGGTACCACCAATTGAGTAGTAGTTTCCCTCTAGTATTTGGTATATTATTTCCCTAATCTGTTTGTTTGGCGTAGAAATCTCCGCCGATAATAAATAATTCTCGTCCAATTCCAGCCATAAGAATCGAAAGTATCTCGAGCTCTGAAACGAATAAGGTTGGTAGAGCGAATTCGAGGAGAGTGCTCTCGTTAGTGTTTTTAAGAAGTGTGTCCAATGCACCCTACTATAGTTGTAAGAATGCCTATCAAAAAACTCCTCCAATTCCGCTGTTTCGTTGGGAGCAGTTATGTCCATAATTAGACTGCAATGGCACGAAAGTACACAGATAGTTTGTAGGATGTTGGTTAGTAGATCGCAACGTCTCCTTCTATTGTATGTCGGTTTCTTTGTTAACCAAAAGCTCAGGAGAGGAGCTCGGTCTTTCAGTGGCTTATATAGTTTAGCTTTTTGTTGATCCTAATCTGTGAATTAATATCCACCGCAAGGACCTTCAAGATTTGCTTCGCTATATAGGCATTAGGTACGGGAGCACTGTATATATTGGATCTACCTGCGTTACCTGTTCCTGTATTTGACGCTATAGCTAAGCTATCTGTCCCTAAATAGAGAGCAAGATATAGCCATCACGTTAGGTACAGGCTCCGGCGCTCTAGGCGCTGGGGCCTGAGAAGCAACCTATACTTGCTGCAGCGTTGAATTTGGTGGCCTTTTAATTTCCAATTTCTGCTGCCGAGCCCGATTTACTCTGTTTATGTATTGGAATTTGAGACAACCCAATAATTTGCGGTGTGTCCCGTGTTCATATATAATGGGTAAGAGAGTTGACTTATTTCTGATCTTTGTCAGCGAACATATTGTAAAATTCATTGCTGCTTTTTGCTCTTTCCCATGACACAATGTGGTAGTCTAGGACAGTTTGCTACTGGGAGTTAGCCGAATAAGAAAGAACTGTAGTTTCCGCGTCTCCCTTTTAGCTCTGGCTATTGGGAAAAGCTTGACTCTTAAGAATTTGGAACCGTCGCAATTTTTCTCTTTAATCAGCTTTAAGTGTAAAGATTCTAACCTCCCCAGCAGCATACTTTGCAACTTTTCACTCTTCAGTATGTAGAAGGACCTTGTTATTGAATCCCTTACCAAACTCTTTATTTGTGGCAGCACTCCACTGTATTACAGTGAATTGCGTGCCTATCATGACTTAATTTTATAGTAAAAGATTATGGTCGACTTACACAATTCAATTTTGTCCTTCAACTGTACTTTAAAAGTGTCGATTTCTGCTTAGTGGTTTTCTGCACCTTTCTAATTTATTTTTATTTTCCTTTTCCATATTAACTTACATGCTAGTCAAAAATGCTTAAATCTATCTTAAATTTAACAATTTCTTTAATTAGCTTACTGGCTCTAATTAAACATTTTCAACTTAACTATATCACTGCAACTATTTGCCTTTCGACCCAAAAGCTATCTTACAACCTAGCTGAAATATACATACATAAATATGTGTAGTTATATATAATGTTTCTAATAAAATGTTTATTTTAAGAAATTTAGATACGATAAAAATTAGATTCTTTATATAGGGTTTTCTAATAACGACTTGACAACTTTTTTTTTTAAATAAAATGCAAACCATTTGAGATATTTTAAAAACATTTATGAATGAAACTCGACTTCGTTCATATGGCCACCGCGGGCACGTTTGCAGCGGTCGATTCGTTGGACCCAATTTTCAACGAGTCGGCTACACATTTCGGGTGAAATGGCCGCTATTTCGCGTTCAATGTTGGCTCTGAACTCTTCCAATGTCGTCGGCGTGTTGGCATAAACCAATGACTTAACGTAGCCCCACAGAAAATAGTCAAGCGGCGTTAAATCGCACGAACGAGGCGGCCAATCGACTTTCCCATGTCTTGAGATAACACGCTCACCATACTTACTCTTCAATACATCGATTGTAGCGTGTGCTGTGTGGCTTGTGGCACCATCCTGTTGAAACCACATGTCGTCCAAGTCCATATCTTCCGATTCGGGTCAAAAATAATCGATGATCAAGGCGCGATAACGGTGACCATTCACAGTAACGTGACGATTGTTATCGTCGACGAAAAAATATGGCCCAATAACGCCGCTGGCATGCAAACCGCAGCAAACAGTTATTTTTTGTGGATGAAGTGATGATTCATGAAGCACATGTGGGTTTTCATACGACCAATAACGCATATTTTGCTTATTGACGAACCCATTGAGCTAAAAATGAGCTCCGTCACTGAAGATAATTTTGCGATGAAATCATCTTGGCGCATCTTCTCCAGAACCCAATCGGAGAACGTAGTACGTTAGTGTACTTTACCATGATGAAAATGTTGAGTTTACTGAATAAACTGACAGTGACAGTTTGATGATTAGTGAAAGAGTGCGTTCACAAATTAAATTTAAAGTTGTCAAGTCCCTAGTAGAAACCCTATAAAACTTAAAAACTATTTCCCTACATATTCTACTTAATTTTCCTAAGCTACATAACCTATTTACCTTGAGGGGTTACCATCCCAATTGCGTTTTCGGACACCTGGTAATCGTCAACCGAGTCTTAAGGAGTTATACGCAGTTAGAATTTCAAAAAAATCTAACATACGCATATTTGTAAGGGCGGACTGTTAAAAAAAGTAGGTGGAGCACAAATCGGAGTAGCAACTGCTCTTTTCTTTGTGTTCCCAGGTATTAAATGACCTTAGGGTGGGGTAGGTAAAAGTGGCGGTTGGAAAAAATTTCCACCTGGAATGCGCTGCAGTGATTTTTAAGATAAAGGAGTGGCATAGACTTAGCTTATCTTAGAAAACACCGCCTCCAACCCCGCTGTCAGTTTTAGATCCACCTGTGTAAAAGTGGATTGACTTGTCCTCCATGAAAGGATCTTCCTCCCAGGAGGATCTAGAGAGGAGCTTATATAGAGTCTTTGTCAAACCAAAGTTTAGGTAAAGCGTAATCGGTATTCTATGTAAGGATTCCTAAAACTAAAGACCGTATAGCACTGAAATTTAGCATGTCTGCCTAAATATGAACGGACTTCAAGGCACCATAATCTTTTTTGCAGCAGCAGCGCATTCTGGTGGTCAAGGAGGTTACTTTTCACCCCACCTCGTATGGTGTAAGGCCGTCCACCATATAACAAATCCGTAGGTAAGAATCGCTCTTATGACCAAGATGTATAGACAGTGGGTTATTCGAAGTTGAAGCCCCCATTTATTCCCAATGGCTTTTTGCAAGAGAATAAAGTTACTGTAGCTTTCTTGACTCTTCTTGAATGTCAGGTTTCTAGATTAATTTCCCGTCACAAATGAGACCCAGATATTTTGCTGTATCGGAAAACACTAAACTGGTAGTGTTTGAAATTAGAATTTTATATTTTCTGGAAAAGGGGACAACATCAGTTTTATGGGGGCTTACAATCCACAGCGATCCGTCCAACGGGTTATTCTCTGATGGTATTAGAATGCTTACTTGAGACGGCTATAGCAACGTCATCCACATATGCAATCACCCTGCTACTTCCCGCTTCCAGGTATAGCAGAAGTTCCATTAACCACTAAGTTTCAGAGAAGGGGAGAAAGGACACCGTCTTGAAGCGTACCTCTTCTGGCACATCTTTTAACAGAAGTCCCCTAACAAATTGGATTATCCTGCTATTTAGAATAAGACTGATCCACTCCTAAGCGCGTCATCTACCTGCAGATGTGAGAGCGCGTGTTGTTAAAGGTACCTATGTCCAGGAAAGCGACCATTCTGTACTCTCTCATTGCCGGGATCGTTCCATGGGCGATTTAGCGAGTGTAGAACCGTTTCTACCGACATGTGGAAGTCCTTTACAGTAGGCCGTTGACAAAAGTCTTGGATCATTTAGATGACCTTATGAATTTTTCCCATTTTATTTATTTTGGTGCGTCCTCGAAAAAATTCAAATTACAGAAAGAGATTTTCTTCTTTTGAATATAGAATGATCTTTATAATAGTGATTTTGTAAAGTGTAGAACTTATGATGGAGAAATAAAATTTGAAACAGCTTCACAACGAGGTCTTGGTTTTAAAATCGTTTTGCTGTGTGATAAGTGTGAGACTCGTGCCATTAACTCCAGTCCTTTTTACAAGCATATTCTTATTAGATAAACAGACGATTTATATTTGTTATGAGAATTCTTGGAATAGGGTTGATAGGTGCAACTAAATTCTGTGTATTGATAGACATGGCAGCTTGCTTGACACAAAATTTTTATGACTTGATTATTGAAAATATTTACCCTTGTGTGAAAGTAGCCACCAAGAAACTTGTCGAAAAAGCTTGTGCTGAAGAAAAACATGCGACTGGTGAAAACCAAGGTGATGAAAGTTGTGAAGAATTGTGAATTCTGAAATATCTGGCGACTGAAACTGAAAAAAGCGAGGATACACTTCTTTATACGGAGTAACATCACTGATTGGATTTTATAAAAGGAAAATTATCGATATTGTTATGAAAAGTTCGTACTGCAAACAATGCGAACTTTCGACAAAGAAAATGAATACAGAAGAGTATAACGATTGGCTAGAAGATCACAATGATTATTGTTTTACAAATCATAATGGCCCTTCAGAAAAAATGGAAGCCGATGCAATCGTTGAAATGTTCAGTCGTTCAATGAGTTCATTTGCCGTTCGATATAAAAACAACATTGAAGATGGTGACTCCAAAACATACTCTGTGATTTTAAAAGCTAAACCTTACGGCGAAAGAATGTATTGGACATGTTCAAAAGAGAATGGGTTCACGATTCCGCGTACGAAAAAGTACTTGGTGGAAAAGGTAAACTCACTGGTAAAATGATCGATAATTTGTCAGTTTATTGTGGCTAGGTAATCAGGAGACACTGTGATTCTGTTGAAAATCCCGGTCGGAGAAGATTCATGGTGTTGATGGCAGCGAGCTTCAGACATGTTATCTTCTTATAAACATGATTATATGCTTACTACCTGATGTTGTTGAAGCTATCTTTCCAATTTATACAGATCTCAGCGATAAAAAATTATTGGAAAGATGTGAAGGTACAACTTCGATTACATATTACATGAATTCAATGGGAATATCAACTGGGCCCAATTTCAATGCCTATATCGAGAAATAGGATGCAGAGCGCGTCATGATCTCTGACTTGAGAGCGCATGGGAATACGCGAGAGGGCAGAATGGCTCGCAGACAACATCAATTCGAGGTACTAGAAGCTGTTAATGCTAATGTCCATCTTATTGCCGAGAATATATCACTCCATGTAAGTAAAAAAAAAATTTTTCTTTGTGAACTTCTTCCGAAACTTTTTCTCTTCTTGTCGTTGATCAAGATTTCTAAAAAAAACGGCTCAACCGGTAGGTCTGATCGGTCGGTTTTAACACAACTTTCTTAGACATATTCTTTAGGTATTGATCGAAGGAATAGGATTTCGGATAATTATTTCAATTTTTTTAATTCGATATATTTTTTTTACGATTTCACCGTTTTGTAAAAAATCAAAATTTCGATTATTCCTTTGATTAATACCTAGTTTCATCTTTTCACTAAAAGAATCCTTCGGGTTTTTTGATTTCAGATGATTTCGTGATCACAGCTGAACACTTTTTTTTTGAGGACCTTCAGGAGATCGTCTGCAGGAGCACACCAGATCGGTATTTTTATAAATATTTAGTGCCATTATAAACTTGGACGTTGCTACTAAATGTACTTATACCTTTTGTTTTTGTAAAATAAAATACCTTTTAAGAAAAAAATTATAAAAACCGTCTTTTTTTTGTCCTTGCAACTGCGTTTTCTTAAACGAGACCAGAAAGCAAGAGTTACCTCTCTTAGGCACCGCTTTATATTGACGAAGCCGTATATAATTTTTTTTAATTTACTCGCTCAAGAGATTTGTGCATTTATTTTGTGAACATCAGACTTGAAACAATCTAAAATAACTTGAATTGAACGTTCTGAAAGGTAATTTATAATACATTGAAGAAGAGGATGGTACTCATTTCCGTCAAAATAACCTGCCAAACTCTGTCAAATGCCTTAGAAATATTAAGCGCAACTATCTTGCTTTTGCCAGATTGTACGCTTTGGTTCCACTTTTCGATGAGACATCAAATTACATGTGGACCTGTTGCTAAGAAAACCGTACTGCCAGTGATTGAGAAGTTTCGTGTTTCGAGATATTTCATGAGCTGGCGGTTTACCAACGTTTCCATGACCTTGCAAAGAAGGGACGTAAGAGCAATGCGTCTATTGGATAAGAGAGAAGAATATTCGCCTTTTTTAAGGACGTGCTGGACAAATTTGGTTTTGCCAGCGAGAAAGAACACCTCTTCAGAGCAGGGGAAGGTATGTCATCAGTGAATGCTAAGATTTTTAAGAACTCTTGCTACTACACAAGTGCGAAAGTGGATTTGTCCCATTGAAAATTCGATGCACTCAACTGTAGGCGGAGACAAAGTAAAGTGTGCAGCAAGCAGATTGACCTTGTCCAAAGGGCTAACAACTCGAATGTCATTGTAAATGAGCGTTGGGATGGAGGATGAGGCAGAATTTCTAATATTTTTGACGAACGACAAATAATTTTTACCCCTTTAGGACATTGTAGTATTTTTTGCCTCAGACCTTTAAGAACAGACCTAAAGAACGTCTCATTGAATCTATCTCTGTTAAGACCGCTCTTACTGGCTTTCTCGTATTACCTTACGGTTCTTTTAGGAATCTTTGCTCTAACTGTGTGGTCGGTGTGCGACAAATTGGCTGATGTGACACAACGGTCCGACGAGCCTGGAGAGAGAAGTTAAAAACAAGTCCAAGGTGTTGGGGGTAGGACTATCAACATCCGGCATTCGCGTGTGCTCAAATATAAGCTGCATCAAGTTATTTTTCGCAGCGAAATTTTTAACACACCGTTCTTTGGGTGTTGTTTGTCCAGAATGTCGAGGCCACCCAGAATTGTGTATATTGAAATCGCCCGTAATGACGATTTCAGTATGAGGATGCAGGGATACAATTCTTTGAATGGGGTCAGACAACGCATCAAACTCGGTAAAGGTCGAATTGCTGTACAGTTTGAGGCTTCTGTAAATAAAGCAATAGCGGTTAATTTGCTTAAGGAATTGGAATTTTAACCACAGGAAATTGAATTCCGGATTGGAACAGGAACTACATTATGGTGGAGTTTGGTAAGCTACATCACTTCGCATGTGAATGACGAGACCGCAGTTCCGAATTGGAACAGGAACTTCATTATGGTGGAGTTTGGTAAGCTACATCACTTCGCACGTGAAGGGCGAGACTACGGTGAGAGAAGAATAATGGCACTAGTAGGTGGTCATGTAGCTTCAGATCAGTGTGATAGGGCTCTACCTGTGTTTCATTAAGTACCAAAACAGCTGGTCTGTATTTACAGACGTGGACATATGCAGAAAAGTGATAACTTGGCTGATTGGCTATATCTAATCTAAATTCTCGAGTCATTATAAAAAAAAGACAAACACCGACAGCTTTGAAGTAAAAATTCAGAGTTGGTTTACCGAATCAAATTGTTGTAGGTGTTATGCGCTTACAACAATCGGAAACAGCATATCAACAAAGTTCATATCCACAATTCGCTCGGTCGTTACACTCAGTCACTGCCCGTGCTGTATGAAAATGTAATACAGCAACAGCAAAGACTGAGTGCAAGTATGATCAGGGCAGGAAGGCTGGGATGCCCGCACTGCAGGTGTTAATTGTAATGTAGTCGCGCGTTGTTTTCTTTTTTTGTTTTCTCCCGCACAAGTGAATTTTGAATACGAGTTACAACTTCTAAGCTAGAAGTGGTTAAAAAAATATATTTTTTATTGGAGCAGACTTTACAGCAGGAGTAAACTTTACAGGGGTTTTTATATATTATTTTTTGTTGATAAAGTAGTTTGACAAAGAATTACAGCGGATTCTTGCATGTGTTTTGCTGATTTGTTTTTCATAACAGAAGGTTATAAATCTAATTACGAAATTAATGGAAAGTACTGATGTTGCAGGTGTTGATATGGAATGTGTAACTTCTCCCTTTTTAGGTTCAGCGACTGCTAAAGAGCGACCTTGGCGTTGTTCCAGCAGGGGTTTTTAAGGAGGTGTTAATATTCTTGGCATATTGTCCTTCATGTCCGGCACCAGTTTTAGGGTCATTATTTCTTTTCTTGCTTTCTGAATAATCTTTCTGATTTTGAAAATAATTAAGATGCTGGTAATAATGAGAGCAGAAATTGTTATTATTGGTAGAATATGTAGACTGTGTTTTAGCTATGAATCTTAATGTGAAATTGGAAATTTCCTTCCGATTATGTATCTGGCCAATATGTGGTTTCTCTAAGGTTAGCTTTTGGACTACTGATGAGGCGTTTATTTATTTGCATGTTGATAGGTGAATGATGATATTATCCCAGAAGGTATCACTACTTGAATCGTATGTTATGCTATTAATTTGAACTGTACAATTTTGAACGGTATTCCATGTTGGCTGATGAAATGCTTCATTGATTTAATTTATCTATCACGGTTAGTATTTGGTTATTTTTTATAGAGTATATGTCTACCATATATGTAATACGTCGAGGGCATTTCTGGGATTTTTCTGGGGTTTCAGGTATTTCGTATGTTGGTTTGGGGGGTCTTCTTTCGTATTTCAAAGTTTGACAGGTTTCACAGTTTTTTATTGTCTGAGTTAAATAGAATCTGAGGAAAATTGTATAATATTTTTAAATGAAGTAACGTCTCGTCTATGCCCTGATGGTTGTTATTAATATGGTATTCTCTAATGTTCTTTTCTTGTTTGTCTTCCAGGGTGCATCTAATTATTTTATATCTTGAAAAGTAGTTAAAATGAACTGTTTGAGTTCGAGTTTTTTATGGGAAGGAAAATTTTTAAATATGTATTTCTATAAGGCTTTGTTCATTTGTTTGTTTCTAAATTTAGGGATCTGGTATCAGCTTTTTCTAGTATTAATTGGAGAGAAAATTCGTTAATCGGGCGGTCAGATATATGGATTTGGTCATTGTCTTCATCTCTTGGTGGTGATATTACTGTGTTGGTTGCAAGTTTTGTACGTCAACAGTAAGTTTCGCTATAAATTTTGATTTTGTTGGGATAATGTATTCAAGGGATTTAAAATTAGGTTTGAAGAGTAAGGGTATTTTGTGTGTTTGTTTAGAATAAGGTATTGGCATAAATGTAGATGGGATGTCTTGTACGTCATTCGCTGAGACGTACTCAGGATTTATAAATGAGGTTGATGCTCCTGTGTCAATCAAAAATTTTAAAGTTTTCCCATATGGGGAAGATATTTATATTTTTATATTAATGTTTATTAATTATTATATTAATATTAATTATATTAATATATAATAATGTCTATTAATATCTATATAGACGACTGATGTTCCGAAGCTTCTGGTTGAAAATTTTCGCTTGAGGTATTTTTAGACCGTGGTACGTAGTTGTTTAATTCTGGGTAGTAGCTTTCTGCAATATATGGTAATCAGTTGAATAGGTATTTTGATTTTTCTGATAATTGTCAGTATTATCAGAATTATTTTCAATTACTTGCGGGTTATTTTGCTCAGAAATATTGTGGACTTCCCTTATGTTTGGCCTAAAGTTATAAGGTCTATTAGAAAGTTATTAAAATTTCGGTTAGTTTAGGGACCTTGCTTTTGTGGTTGATATCTGTTAGTGTTGGTATTGTTAAAGTTGAGTCTATTAATGTTATGTGGTGTTCTAATTTTTGAGTTTGCTAATATTTTTGTTGTTAAATGTCGGACTTGGTGGTTTAATCATGGGAAATTGTGGGATTGCATTTGGATAATAGGGTTGGGGTTGTTGTGGTTTGTAAAAAGTTGAGAGGGTTTGCTAGTATTGAACAGGGAGACTCTTTATAACAGGTTTTGGTTGGTATCTGGTTTGAACGGGGTTTCTTTCAATCTTTTGGTAGAATGTGTTTTATTCTTTTATACAGAACGAGAATATTTCCATTAGAGATGCTGGTTTGTGGCTCGTATTGTGGAACCCTGTTAAGAATTCGTTTAGGCACATTTCACCATATAATTCTAATTTAGTTTCTATTACGGTTTGTTCTTCTTCATGTGGACACATGGAAATTTCTATAACTTCACTATAATATTGTTCTCAGGTCTTGTTGCTTCGTCGTAAGCAATGCAAGTCTTTTATGAGAGATATCTCATAACGCTTACCTACGTAATAAAAGATCATGTTTTCTTTTATTTTTTCTCAGGTTAATGGGATGTCGTACATGTTAAGTACCCCGTTGGTGGATCCCTCGATTTTATTCCTAATCGATCTAAGAATGAGTTTATAGTAGCTAGTCTCTTTAATTGCTTCCAAAAGTTCAAGAATTTCTTCGACATTAGTTATGAATTCGTATAAAAGCCTAAGATTGCTATTGAAAGTTGGCAAGTCTTTCACTATATCGGGGATTCGTAAGGTGTTAAAAATTTCGTTGGGTTGAGCCATATTATGAACGTGCTTGGGATTATTTTTGTTTGAAAGATTTTGACTTGAGCTATTGAAAGAAATTTGTTCGTTTGAAATGTTTGAAACGTCTTAATTCTCACCTAAAAGAATTTCACTTGAGTTGTTAAAGTTTTCTGTTCAATAAACTGTTATTTGTTTGGAATAGATGAAACTGATTGAGAGCTATTACGTATCTCTTCTTGATTTAAATGTAATAGATTTGAGAGGGAATTTGATAACTTGAAAAGAGTCGACTTCGACCGGGTGTAACTACTTAAGACAATAATATGATAAATGAGAAGAGTGAAAAAAAAATTATATTTTTTCTAGATGAACAATATTCGCATGTTCTGGATTTCACTAAGCTACATAGAGTTTTAACATTGTTTTTTATTATTATTTAGGATCTTGGTTTGTTAAATTTGAGGTTATTATTACTTGTTACTAATTACTAATTGTTCTTGCATAATATACTATCAAACAATATTCGCTTGTTCTGGGTTTCACTAAACTGTTACTAACCACTAACGGACGATTATGAATTTAATAACAAAATTAATGTGAATCAACTATGGAATGTACTGATGTTGCAGGTGTTGATATGAAATGTATAACTCGCGCGCTGTAATTTATTTATTCTTTTTTTTGTCATGGTTTGTTTTTATTGTCTTTTTTTTCTCTATGCGAGGAGCGAATTTCACAAGAGCACTTGTGCGTGTGCACTCTTCGATGGTCAGTTCGGCACTCCGCGAGAACCCCCTATCTAACCTAGATTTAACTCATAACTAGGAGAATTATGTTACCTAAGTTACGCACTGACCCAGAAAAACATACTGATACTCTCCACTTCCCTTAGTCGCCAATATTCGGAGAACTGCCTTTTGGCATCTGTTGAGTGTAAGCAAGTATTGTTGTTTCCCTGTTGTAATTGTTTGACGCAAGACACGATCTTACTTGATTGATATAAATAAATATAAAGTTTTATTACCTCCGGCTTAATAGATGCTGATCAGATCGTACTCTCGTGGTACCTTTCATTAGAGTAATAAGCGCCGAATATCAATTTATTACAATCCTGTAATAAGCACTATTGTTAAGAGCTTTGTTGGGATCATATTTCTTCTTCTCTGATTCTAGTGTTCTGTATAGGCCCAGACAGGTTCTAAGCTACCTCACGAGTATCCGAAATATTTCCATGTAGTAAGACGCTATACTAAACCACACGGGACAGACATAAGCGATAACTGGGCTTATTAGAATCATGTAGCATATGACTTTTACCCTGGAGTCAAGTTGTCCGCAGCGAAACAATCTTCTTGTCAGGGCTAAAGCCTTCTGCGACCCGACAAGGTAGGCATCTATATGTTTGTCAAAATATAAATACTTATCGAGCCAGATACCAAGGTACCTAACAATAATTTTTACTGCCAATGCATGTATAGGGTTTTCAAATAACGACTTGACAACTTTTTTTTTAAATAAAAGACAAACCATTTGAGATATTTTAAAAACTTTATTATTGGCTTGAAGTACAATCAAAACATTTATGAATGGAACTCGACTTCGTTCATGTGATCACCGCGGGCACGTTTGCAGCGGTCGATTCGTTGGACCCAATTTTCAACGACTCGACCACACATTTCGCGTTCAATGTTGGCTCTGAGCTCTTCCAACGTAGTCGGCGTGTTGGCATAGACCAACGACTTAACGTAGCCCCACAGAAAAAAGTCAAGCAGCGTTAAATCGCACGAATGAGGCGGCCACGCTCATCATACTTACTCTTCAATAAATCGATTGCAGCGTGTGCTGTGTGGCACAACCATCCAACCATCCTGTTGAAACCAGATGTCGTCCAAGTCCATATCTTCCAATTCGGGCCAAACATAATCGGTGATCATGGCGCGATAACACTGCCCATTCACAGTAACGTGACGATCGTTATCGTCGACGAAAAAATATGGCCCTATAACGCCGCTTGCATGCAAACCGCACCAAAACGTTATTTTTTGTGGATGAAGTGGTGATTCATTAAGCACATGTGGGTTTTCACCCGACCAATAACGCATATTTTGCTTGTTGACGAACCCATTGAACCAAAAATGAGCTTCGTCACTGAAGATGATCTTGCGATGAAATTCATCATCTTGGCGCATTTTCTCCAGAACCCAATCGGAGAACGTACGTCGCTTCAAATAGTCCATCGGCTTCAATTCTTGAGGTAGCTTGATCTTGTATGGGTGTAAACCAAGATCCTTACGAAAAATACGCCATAATGTGGTCTGAGGGATGCCCAATTCTTAAGAACGCCATGGAATTGACTGATTTGGATCGTTTGCTACGGACGTCTGAACGGCAGCGATATTTTCGACACTTCGACACCCTAGAAACCCATCTCAATGGAGTTCTGAATATGACCATTTCCGACTTTTGAATCCCTTAATGTGATCGAAATCACTCTGCAAAAGTATGTTGTGCTCAATTTATAGACCTGATCTGTACGATATTAAATTGCCTACTTACACTATAGCTCAATTGATGGAACCCACTTGTGTAAATATTAAACGTTATTGGAGAGATTACCTCCCTCTGTTGTAATTCGTTTTTAATATTAAAGACTGCTCGAAAACACGTTGCTACATTCGGCAACGAACTTGTTTTTCATAAGCATGTTGTAAACCATATATAGCAACAGTTTCGGTATTTCTATGCTGGTCAGCTTATAGAAAAGCCCATCTAACCATACGGGGTCGAAGGCCTACTGAAAGTCAAACAGGCAGGTTGACATTGTTTCTTGCTTTCATTGTACGTTGGAAATCAGTTTCGATGCAGCATGGATGTCTGGAATGATTATGTTATCCTCAACCCATTTCAAAAGAGCTTTGTTGACTAACTTCTGAAATAACTTGCTTATATTCAGAATCAAACTAATTGACCGAAGATTAGCTGGGTAAGTCCCATTCCTTTTTGGGATAGGGTGTACTGCTATTTGTTTTCCAATGCTTGAATATCCACTGCTTCTAGGGGTAGGAGCCTCAATGGGACGTTTAGGACACCATTTACTCCCGACGAATTTTTGTTTTTAGTGACACAAGGACGTGCAGAAGTTTATCTTTTTGCACGAATAAATGTCATGGTTATGCTGAACTAGATTTTTCGCCATTTTCCTTTTCTCTAATGGATCTTCAACCACCAAAAAAAAAAAAAAAAAAACATGTTTTCTTGACTTATTATATACTAGCCGTCAATAGCATTTGTCTGTTTTCCGTCGTCTTTGGAGTTCGGACACATTAAATGTCGTTATGATTTTTACATCTTAACGATTTATTTAGTGCGGTAACATATTCGCGTTACTAGATCTTATTGCTCCAATACAGACTTACGAATTTATTATATACATTTTTTTTTTTTTTTTTTTTTTTTTTTATGAAATGGTTTTTATCATTCACTTCCGTGTCGTTCCTATCAGCAAATTGCCTGTACAGCTGTTTAAGTTCTGGTTCTTTATTTGTCGACTTGGTTGCCGTCGAGTTGTTCTACTCAAGGAATTATTTGTACAATAGTTCGTTTGCGCCGATCGATCTCGTTGTTTTTAAGGTTTATATCGGTCGGTGGATTGATCTCACTCAAACGTTAATTACGCTTCAAAATTCTGGAGAAGTGTGAACATTGTACTATTCGATATTCGTATTTTGTTCCAGTTGCGGCTGCTGCCCGTAGTGGTTATGATCGTTCCACGTGTTTCGATCCAAGTTCTTTAGTTCAAGTTAGTGTCTGAGAGTGCTAGGTCCAGAAAGAAATCGGCTGACGGAAAAGACGGAATATATTCGTCGTGTACAACTCAGGTTTGTACTCCTTCGTATTTTGACAACAGAAATTATGTAGCTAGTTACCCCTAGTGGACGAATTACAAAAAGTAATAATTGCAGTGCAATTGGAGCTGAAGGTAACGAAAAAGTATTTTAAGTTTGGTTGTAAACTGACACACACACTCGTCCCTGACTTTGGAGAGGAATGCATACTAGGAATGCATATATTAAGATACCAACTCCACGATCTTGTGTGGAGTGTGGCCAGTCTTTTCTATATATATGGTATCTATTGTAGTCAAATTTGTGATTCTGGTTGAGCATAGTTTCGCTTAATAAAAGCATGTCTGGTTGGCTTTAACTTAACAACAGTTTAAACAGGATCGAGAACCTAATCAGTGACTTTACGTTCACTGTAAGGATCTTTAGATTTGCCTCGTTCAAAGTATCAGACGTACTAATGGCGCGACAAACCTGTCAAACATATCGAATATATAACGTGCAGTTAGCTGCGGCACATCTCTTAAATGGTAGATGCCATCTCTTAAAAAAGAAAATCTGAAGAAATTTTTTGAAAATCGTACTTAAAGTGCCGAGCACTTAAAACCTGAATTGGGCAAAAAAATCTCATGTTTTTTTGGCAGATTTTAAGAACAGGTGGACAAGATGTAGAAAGAAGAGAGGTTTCTTGCTACTAATAAGACTTGGCTAGATACTTCAACTGGATTTAAAAACTACTCAAGTCAAACTGTTTGTTTGTTTTTGTGAAAAAGCTGGTCGTCCTAGTTGATTCTTCGTAAAGAAGCAAACGCCACAACTGAGTCTTTGAGAAAAAATCACTTGACTGAAGAGTTAACATTAGCTTACGATCTTCTGGTCAGTCAGAAATAGCGAAAGTTCTGAAAGACGTTACCATAAATTCTTCCGAGAGAGCTGCTTTATATAAAACAGCATACAAACATTTTGGAGTAGCTTAAGGGAGGCAACTGACTGGAAGACAAGCTCCAAAGGCAGACATTTTGAAAAATCTGGAGCTGGGCATGGATGGTTCCGGGCAATCGGAATAGAAGCAACGTTTCTCTGATCCAAATTCTGAAGGCTCTTGGAGTCGCTAGTACCCATAAGATAAGTTTCAAATGCCAAAGGAAATCAGCATTTCATAATTTGGTGAAATGAAATCCGTGGTCGTGGTGTGGCCGTGGTGTTGTATATGCAAGGACTCCTCAAGCAGAGGGTCGCGGGCTCGAATCCCGTGCAAGGCAATTCTCTAAAAAAGTCTTTTCATAGAATTTGTATGTAGTTATATGAAAAATCCCGTCGGCGTCAACTCTGACATGAAGGCATAACACTGATGTTGGAGTGGTTGCTGACTAGGCTAAATGTAACGAACTAACAACAACCACGTACAACCACTGGTTGAGAATGCACTGGCTCGGCCCGTCCAGTTTGACAACCACCTCTGGGAAAAATATCGAAACCTAATACACCTGAGTTTGAAACTACTACACCACCCGTCCGCGCCCTGGAGAAAAGCCAATAAAAAGGTATTCATATTCCCATGGTGCGCGCCCGGGATTATAAAAAAAAATAAATATCCACAAGATACTGCCGACCATTAAAGTTTATGTTTGAACGTGAAACAACAGAGTTGGCAAGGATTGAGGTAGAAATATTGTGGAAACAAATCGAGGATCTGCAGCCAGTTATATATAACATAAATAACATTGAAATACATGTTGCAATTACAGTATTATTTACAATGGGTGGTCGCGGTGTAGTGGTACATGAATAGACTCCTTAAGCAGAGTGTCGTGAGTTTGAATCCCGTGCGATACAATTCTCTGAAAACGTCTTTTCATAGAATTTGTATGTAGTTATATGAAAATCCCGTCGGCGTCAACTCTGACATGGAGGCATGTCAGAGTGGTTGCTGGCTGGGCTAAATGTAACGAATTAACAACTAGCACGTACTAAAACCCACTGCTTGAGGATGCACTGGCTCGTCCCGTCCAGTTTGATAACCACCTATAGGAAAAATATCGAAAACTAATACACCTGAGTTTCAAACTACTATACCATCCGCCTGCACCCTTAAGAAAAGCCAGTAAGAGGGTATTCATATCCCTTTGGTGCGCGAGTTAATAATGTCGGTTCTCTACCTGCCTATCTCTTCGTTATCTCTCACTACAAACGTAAACAACGACATGTTTCAACAAGCTAAAACAGTAACTTGTAATTCGTGATCGACAAAGAAAGCGCCAACATGAAGGCAGAGACACTTTACGAAACACATTGAGAACTATGTTCACGGCCGGGGAGGATGTTCGAGATTATATGTAATAAAATATATGATAATGTAAAATATAATATATGTAAAAGGGGTAAATGTAAAACATTAGTAATCCACTGCATTACCAATAATAATGATATGCAGAAAATTCCCAGTATAAATGATACAATCATTTATTAAGACCCAGTTTATTGCATACCTTTTGGGGATAAACCACACATTAAAAATTAAAACCAAGTGAATAGGACGTGTTACATTTTTCTCTGCTTTTTTTTTTTTTTTTTCTTCGTTCGTGTGGTGACCATTTAGAAAGGATTTAACATTCCTTTTATCGATTTTCAATGAACAGCTAAACTGTTTGTGCAGTACATTTGGTACTCAATGCCTCCCACAATTCATAAAATTTTAATTCATGGCCCGGCCGTTATTGAAAATGCCTTATTACTAATAGATTAGTTGAGTGAAGAGGCGCGGGAAGTCAGAAACAAAGAGTTCAAAAGAAAACAAAAGAGTTTGATCAATAAACATCGCGCTTTAAAATCAACGAAGATATTTTGAACCCTTTTTTGATTTCCTCGGGCCCATTGATAACGAGTTTATGTAAATTGCCTAATAAGCATGGAGATATTATTGAGAAGGATGTTATGCATTAATTGCAAGCGCCTAATGTCACACTCACTTCCGACACTTCTACAGAAACAATATGTGAAAGCTCAGACGATTCTTTTGATTCCGACTAATTGTATCTAACTACATATATATGTATTTATTACATTTTGTATATTTTTTACCTATTTAGACCTATTTTTGTTTATAAATTAAAATTTGTGTTTTGAAATATAAAACTACTTGTTTTTAATTCATTTTCCAACAGTTACATGGTCCGGATGATTAAAAAAAACATTGGACCGATCCGGCTGAAATTTTTAAACAATATTTTACACAAAAAACCTAAAAAACCTTCAAAATTTAACCTCGGATATGAGATCCCTTAAGTCGGTCATATTAATAAGAACTTTTTACAAACAATAGTTGTAATGATTTTTTGTCACCATAAGATAAATTGCAATTGTAATTGCAATTGTAAAATACGTAGTTTCCGCTTTTCCAAGAGCGGTGCATGCTTTTTTATAATCCTCCATATCATACACATTCTAATATGTTTATTGATACTCACCCTCTTGACATACAAATTCTTACTCACTAGCCTACATAATAGGAGGTATTCTGACCCTCTAATTGTTGCCTGCTTGTTGTTGTTGTTTTTATTGCGTTCCGTTTGCTGGTGCTTTCGTTTTATTCGTTCTCTCTGCCGCTGCTTCTGTTGTTGCTGACGTTTCTGATGTCGTTGTTGTTATTGCGACTGCTTATTAAGTTGCGGTCTTTGTACAGGGTGATTCATTGTGAGGTTTGATTTTCAATGGGCTCTGGAAAAAATGAAAATCCGGTGTTTTATCGTGAAACCTTGTTCAGTGATGAAGCCCATTTCTGGCTCAATGGATACGTTAATAAACAAAGTTGCCGTATTTGGACTGATGAGCAACCCGGAGAGTACCAAAAGCTACAATTACATCCATCAAAAACAACGGTATGGTGTGTTTTATAGGCTGGTGGAATCATTGGTCCATATTTCTTGAAAAATGAGGCAAATCGGAATGTTACCGCTCTGGTTTCAACAAAACGGCGCTACGAGCCATACAGCGCGTGAAAAAATGGACTTGTTGAGAAACCATTTTGGTGAGCACTTAATTTCATATTTTCCTACGGTTAATTGGCCGCCTAAATCGTGCGATATCACACCTTTGGACTATTTTCTCTGGGGATATGCTAAGTCTCAGGTCTTCAGGAATAAACCAGCTACGGAGATACCAGTCGCTATGCTCGAACGAGTCGCCCAAAATTGGACATTCTGAATGCACCACCATAGACGTAGTTGTGGCCAACATTTACATGATAACATTTTCAAAAAATAGATGCCATGAATTGTTCTTTTAACCGATAATAAAAATTTTAAGTTCACTTTCAAATTTATGTGCTTTATTTTACATTATAAATCAAACTTCACGATGGATCACCCTATACTTGCTGTTACTATTCATATTGTTGGTTTTGTTGTTGTTTTCGCTGTAGTAGTTCTTGTTGTTTTTCTAGTCGGTATTATGGTTCTTGTTGCTTTTTTGCCGCAAATTTTCCTTTTGCTCCTTTAGCTCTTTTATAATTTCACAGATATATTTTGCCTCTTCATCTTCTTCACCTTCGGATGAGGTGTCATCATCATTTGTGGTTAAACGTTTAAAGGGGTTTCCTTCTTCGATATATCGGCATTCTCCTTGTTCGGACTCATAAGCATAGCTGAGTTATCTGTCCTTTTCCTTTGTCAACCTTTTTGCTGCAAGGTTGGTCTTTGACTCAAAATGCCGCTTCACGACTTTGACTACGTCGGGTGGTACTTCACCAGCTTATAGTCTTGTTGTTGTTGGTTGCAGCTGGATTTCATGTGCACTTGAAATGCACTTTTCGTTGGGAATCGGGACTACTGCCTGACCGGTATCTAATACCTTTTTGGTTTTTTTATCTCCTTTTTTTTAAACTTAAATTAAAAAAATAAACGTCCAGATTTTCGATACTGAGTTTTGAACCAGGGTCCGAAATATTTTCCATTTTAGTTTCATTTTTATATAAATTCATTTATTAGCTCTTACATGCTAAACAAAAAACGCTTAAAATTAGCTTTAATAGCTTTAATCTTATTCAAACTTACTGGCTCCATTCGGGCACTTTTAGTTAAATCTAACATTTAAATTATTTATTGTTATGTTTTCAAGAAACTTAAAACTTGGGCGGATGAACCCTCCACCTGAAGGGCTTACAAGCTACCTAAAAAATTAATCTTAACAAACTTGAACTGTAATATATATTGTACGAAGTGGGGCCAAAATAAACTCATAACGTGGATGCGTTATAGTTTTTGCATATGACGGCAAGTGTTTTTGTGCTTTGACATTTATGTTTTTATCAGATAGTGAATTAATTGACATTAAGCAATGGAAGGATATGAAGAACGCTGAATTAATGTTATTGCTTATTTGATCAATTTCCTGTCTGTTATTTTAACGCAGCGTGAATTTCGTCGCCGTTTTCATCGTCGTCCTGCATCATGTGCGCCAACAATTAAGCGTTTGGATGAGCGTCTCGTGCAAACTGGGTTCACTAGTGATGTCGCAGAAGTGGTCGGCCCATTATTGCTCCTTCATTTGAGAGAGTCCGCAAACATCACCGAGACAACGATGTACACGATTTGGCATCAGCAGACGTTCGTTGCGTCGAATTTTGACGAAAGACCTTTCACCAATTGCTGCCTGCTGACCGTTAAGTTAGGTTAACTTACTCCCATGCTCTGATAATCCTGGTGAAAGAAGGGGATGATTTCGTATCCACAATCATAATGGGCGTCGAAGCCCATTTCTACCTAAGTGGTTATGTGAATAAACATAATTTGCAACTTTGGGCCACGGAGAATCCATATGAAACCCACGAAAAGTCATTGCATCCCCTCAAAGTGAGTGTGCGGGATATGCAGTGAATAAGTGATTAGAACTTATTTTTTTGAGAACGCCTACGTCATAACCGTAACCGTAACTGTTAAACTTGTATTTTTTTCCGCAAATTTCTGAATTAGGTCTCGAGCATTATTGGTTCCAGCAGGACGAAACAACCGCTTACACAGCTCTCGCTACGATGAAGATTTTGAATTCCCATCAGGCCGTGTGATCTCGTTTTTTGGTGATTTAAACTGCCGGCCAAATCATTAAATCTGACGCCGTCAGACTTCTTCCTTTGTGCCTTTTTGAAATCTCGGGTTTACCACAACTAACTACAAACCTTGTAAGTCTTGAAAGTCAATATTGAATAAATAAAAAAAAAAAAACAAACAAACAACAAAAAAAAAGAAAAACATAATAATAACCGCGCGAGTTAAGTATTGCTCTTTAAACGTTGCATTTCCTTTTACTTTTTATTAAATTTAATGTAAATAAACAAAAAATAAAAATAGCAAAAGTGAACCAATGAACTGGGTTCACCATTTGAAAATGTAAACTCATCATAGATTGCTAAGTGAACCAGTGCACTGGGTTCACGAGTTGAAAATATGAACTCATCATAGATCGTAAGTGAACCAATGCACTAGGTTCACCACTTAAATATGTAAACGAGAGTAAACGAGTATGTCAAATTTCCGGTGCACCCGTTCATGTACTCGAATTTTTTTTAACAACCGAACGTTTGAGTATTCATACTTGAATTGATTGGTTAAAGCTGGTTCGAAACAAACAATCAAGTTCAAATAACGCGACGATTACTCGTACATAATTGCTTGTGATTGTTTGTTTCAATACATAATAATCGAAACGACCCAACATTCTTGTTCGATCACAATGTATGATTGAACATCTCGGTCGCAAATATGCTTGTTGAACAGTATTTTTCTTGGTTGGTCCTTAGTCACGGTAAAGGTACGCGTCAAAGCAATCAAGTGTATTGTCCTCAAAAGTTGAGTTTACAATGGCAGATAATTCTAATAGTATTAGCAAAAAAATTGGAACTGGCAACTACACTTTATCTGGCCAACGCAATGGACGAAGTTTCATCTGAAATGTGTTGTCTGAAATTATAAAGCCCGATAATATCATATTCGGCGGCTTTGATTTTTGCCGAATCTGCTCAGTTGTGCTGAAGTATACTTCTAACCAAACGTCAAATTTAATTCTTCATGGGTGTTACAAAAAATTAAACAGCCACAACAACACAGTATCCGTAGAAGATAAAAATGAGGCAATTAATAAATGTGCATCATGGGTCACTGTGAATTGCCGGCCATTGGAATTGGGCGTCTGGATTTATAAAGCTCGTCAAAATTGTTAATATTGGCGCAACGTATGGTGAACATACGAGCAGTCGGTAGGATCAAGTACAAAATGGAGAGTTCGTTACGCCGCAAAAGAATTCTAAAATCTTTAAATCGCACACGACAGTTCAATAAATCAAACCAAAAATCAAACAAATTCATGAAGTGACTTCTGTACCCAATATTAACAAAAAAAAAAAAAAAATATATATATATATATACATATACAGGGTGAGTTTCTTAACTTAAGACATCCAAATTACTCGAAAAATACGCGATATCGCGAAAAATGTTTCAGACAAAAGTCACAAGGTTCTTAAGGGGACATAAGATGGTGACCACGAGTTTGACCTTTAGCCCCATTTTCAAGGTCAACCGAAGGTCACTTTTGATTTTTTAATGGGAACAGATTCGTAATCTGCGTGAAAAATTACAATTCTTTTACATGAAACACTTTTTTCAAAAATGCGTTCTTTTCCCGTCAGAGGGCGCCATAAAACTTCAGACTACTCCCAGTCAATGGCGTGACCAGAAGGGACCAGGTCATGGAGTTATTTCAACAGCACTACAGACCCATAATCAACGAAGCAGATCTAACCCAGGAAATATCTAACATTTAGCCAATATATTAGAATATGTATTAAGCTAAGTCAACTCGTATGTGGTGTTTTGTCATAATCTGGAGCAGGAAATTTTTTTTTATTTTTTCCACTAACCTAATCGCAACGCTGCAACACTTCATAGTTTACATCCTTATAATAATAATACACACACCAAATGTACACTGATACCTAACATCAGAGCAGAATTTCGGATCTGCGCCAAATGCGAATCATTTACAACAAATAAAATTGGTTCCAACAAATTAAAGCAGACGTGTTCGATGTATAGAAAGAAGAAGAGAACGTGTTGTTAGCTTCAATCGCATTGAGTTGTTTCTCTGGCTGACAATGGAATGCGGACGTATGGAATATACGTATGTATATTTCACAATAGGTACGCGCTTGTTAACGACAGATTTGTTTTTGGATAATTTTAAAATACTGCTTTAATTTTGAGAATTTAGAAAACCCAGTCAGTGTTAAAATAATATGTAAATTGATTGTCTCTTTTTTGTAATCGTTTATTTCTAAAGTGTAAAAAAAGTTCCTGTATACAAGTGAGCCAAGTCGATTAATGAATATTTTAAAAAAATGTGTTGCCTTGTGGTCGGGACTCAAAATAGTATTTAAGAAAGAAAAAACTATCAGTTCCAGTTCAGGGAATACCTTGCAGTATGTCAATATCGGAAAGTCCAAGTTGTAATAATTTATTGCCTACAGCAAATATTGCAGAACCGCCAGTTCAGGCAGAATCAGCCTTACATGTGTTAGATGATGTTGAAGAAAGTAGTGCAATTAATGTTTTACCAGCATTTGAAGATTCTAAATTATTACCAAATTTAAGTTATCAAGTTAATTTATTATTAGTGGAGCAGGGTCCTGTTCATATAGAAAATTTTGATTTCCCTGTAAATAAAAGCAATAAGTGTAGTACCCGTTTTACCAAAGAGATTTAAAAAATGGTGAGAAAACATCAAAGGCCTGGTTATGATATAATATATCATATGTATGATATGACAATGGTGCAAACATGAAAGGCAAAAATTGTGGTATGCAAGCTAGAATAAAAGCTTTGGAACCAAGAGCTGTGGTCGTCCCATGCTCCTCGCATTCGCTGAATCAAGCCATCCTTGATGCTGTTGTTTAATGTTCTTTTGACGCAGTGGCATTTTTTGACACGATTGGGAGTTTAACATATTTCTTTTTTTCTCTAGCACTAAAACCCCTATGTGCGACTAGATAGGAGAGCAAAATATAATGCGTAGCAAAACTGAATACAAAATGAATGAAAATTCCTCTATTTTCTTTTAGGATAGAAAATTATACAGTTTATATATATTTTTTAAATATAACCTACATTAACTGACTATTCACAGTGATATACTCATATATATGTATAAATTCGGAACCCTGAAATTAACAGTTTTGCACGATCTTGTTTTGTTTTGTCTTTAGCTTTATTCTGAAAATTCGTTCACAGTTGTAGGAACACAACATTAATTTTCAGTTATTTAGTGCTCGAAGTATTATTTTAAGGTATAATTAAAAAAAATAAATAAAATATTTGTTTTAATCGAAGCTTTTATAAGACAAAGGAAAAATTTACAACTGATATTGAAAATAATATTATTTTATTGTCTAACAATGGCTACAGTTCTAGAAAAATTGCAAAACTCTGTAAAGTGTGTCCGCGAACAGTGATTAAGGTCCAAAACTGTGAAAAAAACTGTAACCCCTCAAAAAGTATTGGCGAAAGACCTAGGTTGCTAACAGATGGTGATGCTCTGGTTATGAAAAGGATGCTTCGAATAAATGAGGTAAAGACACCAAAGGCTACCTCTAAAGCTATAAATAAAAACGTTAGTGAATGGATTGCCAGGAGAGTTCTCAGGCAAATCGGTCTTGTATCGGCAAGCAAGCAAAAGAAGCCTGCATTATCTGACAAAAATGTGACAGCAATGTTAAAGTTCTGCAAAGATCACAAAAATTGGACGGTTGAAGACTGAAAAAGGGTAATATGGGCTGACGAAACAAAAATCAATAGCTACCAATCAAATGGAAAAGAATACTTTTGGCACAGACCTAACGAGCGAGTTCTCAAGCACCAAGTTAAGGTGACCGTAAAGCACGGTGGAGGTTTGTGTGTATTTTACTTGGTGGCATGTCGGACCCTTGGTGAAAATCGATGGGATAATGAAAATAGAGGACTATCTTGAAATACTTCAGACAAATTTTCCGGTGTTTGTTGAGAAATGTGCGTATCCCATTGAAGAGATCACCTTCCAGCAAGATGGTAACTCCAAAATGGTCAAAAACTGGCTCGGTAGCCAACTGTTTTTGCAACTGCCATGGCCCGCACGAAATCTGGGTTTGAATCCGATAGAGAATTTGTGGGCCATTGTTTAACGGCAACTTCTGGGATACGAAATCCCACCTAAAAACATAAACGTACTTTGGACCAGTGTTCAGACCGAATGGAAGAAGATTCCAGACGGAATTATACAAAAATTTGTAGAATCAATGCCAAAGCGAATAAAAAGCTTTAAAAAAAAACATAGGGCTATGGACAAAGTACTAGGAGCTAGTTTTTAGCTTAAAGAATTAAAACGTGCAAAAGTGAATACTTTGGACTATGAACTTTATTTAAATTTTTAACTGTTAAGTAAATGGAAACCAAACTATTTTTCATATTTAAAAAACACTTAATTAAACACATTAAATAAATAAAATGAATTATATTAAAATGCTGCTCTTCTGACTTATAATAACTTATAACTTATATAATAATACTCCTTTTACATTTTTGGTATTCGGTTTTGCTCGCCACTATAGATGCGAACAGGCCATTATACTTATACTTAGGAGAAGTTTATGAAAACTTGTTGAACTATCGCAAACTGACGAACCTAAATCCAAAAATATGGCCCAGTACCTTGGCGTCAAGTTGACTGATTTTAGATTTATTCGCTGCGTTGTACTTTTGCACATAATTTTGGATAGTATTAATATTGCTAGCAAGTTCTTGTGTGGAATATGGCCTCAAGCTGGCAGTTAAGATTTTGTGTTCAGCAAAACAATTTCTCATAGAATTGAGAAACGATGAAAACATTTTTAATTTTATTCATAACGGAAATACATATAAAGACTCTTTTTCCAAATACTGTTATAGTTCTAAGAATAGTTTTTACTTTACCAGTTACAGTAGCATCAGGAGAACTCTCATTTTCCAAACTTAAGATTATATAAAATTACTTTCGTTTTTTAATTTCCCAGGAACGATTGGTATCTTTGACAACCATATCAATTGAAAAGGGAATTATGTCGGAGCTTGAAAGTAATTTTCTAGTGGAAGATTTTGCCAAAATAAAGGCGGGTAACATCATTTTTAAGGCACCATAAGGCAACACACTTTTTAGTTTTAAACTTTCTTGCCTATTGTACCTAACTTTAGTTCTTTAGTTTATATTTTTTTGTGACTTAAAGAACCCTTATTCTTGTAAAATGTGTACGTAATTTGATTTTAGCTTTAAACTTTTCCATCTTTTTTCTTTTACTGGGCAATAACTTTTTACTAAAAAAAACACGCATGTGTGTATGGTTTATTATTTATTCAATAGTTGTATTTAATTTATTTAATTTATATTTAAGTGTTAGTTCCTAAAAAAATTTTTCGTTGCTGATTTTTTTGGTTATTTTTAATGCACGAAATGTTTAACAAGTAAACCTTATCTAAATTTTTTAACTTGTCTTTGTATGTATAGAGGAATAGGCCCACTAGAGAAAATTAAAATAAATAAATAAAAAAAATAAAAATAAAAATAAAAAATAAAAACGCATTGGTACTCTATTTCCTTGGGTGATGTTAAAATGTATATGGTGATTCATCGTGAGGTTTGATTTATAATGTAAAATAAAACATATAAATTTTAAAGTGAACTTAAAATTTTTGTTATCGGTTAAGAGAACAATTCATGGCATTTACTTTTTGAAAATGATATCATGTAAATGTTGGCCATGACTACGTCTGAAGTGGTCCATTCGGAGGCTCAAATTTTGGGCGACTGGTTCGAGCATAGCGACTGGTATCTCGTGTATAACACGTCAATCGAAGCTGGCTTATTTCTGAAGACCTGAGATTTTATATATCCCCTGAGAAATTAGTCCAAAGGTGTGATATCGCACGATCTAGGCGGCCAATTTACCGTAGCAAAACGTGAAATTAAGTGCTCACTAAAATGATTTCTCAACAAGTTTATTGTTTCACGCGCTGTATGGCTCGTAAGGCCGTCTTGCTGAAACCAGAGCTCATGAACAAGAGACCATGTATTTAAATTTCAGGAAGCACATAGTCCCTTAACATATCGCGAAAATGATTACAATTGGCAGTAACATTCTGACTTGCCTCATTTATGAAGAAATATTGACCAATGATTCCACAGCATACCGTCGTTTTTAATGGATGTTATGATAGCTGTTGGTACTCTTGCTTGTACCCAAATACAGCAATTTTGTTTGTTAACGTATCCATTGAGCCAGAAATGGGATTCATCACCGAACAAAATTTCACGATAAAACACCGGATTTTCATTGAGTTTTTCCGGAGCCCATTCGCTGAAAATATGACGCAAATTTAAGTCGCCTGGCTTCAATTCTTGTACAAGTTCAATTTTGTACGCTTCGTCACGGCCTTCGCGTACACTTTCAGCTACAGCTGCAATAGTCTCTTCACTACGTGCTGGATGTGGTCTTAACCGGTCGAGTATCATCAACTAATGTAAACTGGGACTCAAATTTGCAAATGGTATTTTCAATAGTGGTGTCAATAGGTCGATTATGCGCACCGTAAGCTGTTGTGTTAGTCTTTCCATGATGACTTGCCAAACGATATTGAACAAAAATGACAAAGCAGTTTGATAGGAGTAACGCGTGATCTGTCAAAAAACAGCCTATTGAAAATCAAACCTCGATTTTTCGATTTTGCGATCGTTTTAAAATAAATTTACTCATATTGTTTAAATCTACATTTTTAAGGGGCGTTATTATTAATCTGCGCCGGGCGCCAAAATTCATCGAACCGGCCCTGAAGACATATTTCGGAAGACTAGCAGAACCACACCACACAGAATAGACGTATTAATACTATCCAAACAAATCAAGATGTGATCCAAGAGGACATCAATTCAGTAGAGCCGCCGGTTTTTGTGAACGGACCCTCGTGCAACTATTAACATTAGCCATCGTTATCCAAAACCAACGGCAGTAGACACAGGCAGTGCTATTACTATCATCAACACTAACAAACTTTATATGACACCATATCAAATCATAAATACACGGCTAATAATACTAATATAATGCAATTTCTTATACCAAAAGAATTCGGTTATATCAGTAACACTTTTATTAAAGCTTATGCCCAGAGTCTAGAAAATAAAAATTATACATTACTCCTGGCTATGGATGTCCTTAAGAATATTATTAAAATTATTGACATAGAGAGGGAAACTATAACCTTAAAAAATCAAACTATTCTAAAGATAGAACAAGGACACGATGTGTCATGTAATTAATTAAAGGGAGGGTAATCCTGACTTCGGCAGTCTTAGTTGCGAAGAGCTAACGGCACTAACCTTTCTATTAGACAAATTCAAAGACATCTAATATAAGGATGGCGACTCACACATCGACTATAAACCATGAAATTCATCTTAAAAAAGATTAACCGGTTCATGCAAAACTATATAAGTTACCAAAATAACATGAGGAGGAGGTAGCTAAAGAAATCATGGAAATGGAAAACAAGGGAAGAGCATGAGTAGATATACTTCTCCAGTTGTGGTATTGGCCAAAAAAATCAAATACAGAATTTGCGTAGACTATAGGGAGTTGAATGAGTAACCAGAGATGATAAATTTCCGCTATCAAATATCGAAACCTTTTCGATAAACTGGAGAAAGCGCAATATTTTTCGAATATTTTCCTATCATCAGATACTGATGCACCCGGGTGATGTAGAAAAAACAGCATTTGTTACTCTATAAGGACTTTACGAATTCATTTGCATGCCCTTTGGACTAAATAATGCACCAGCCACATTCCAACGGCTAATAAACCACATCTTACAGGACTATGGTATAATAACAAAACCTGTGTTGTCTATCTAGACGATATCCTGATATTCTCAACATCCTTAACAGAGCACCTTAACAACTTAGCAAGTGTTCTTCGGGTATTAAAGAATAACAATCTTAAACTTCAAATAAGTAAGTGTTCATTCCTTAGAAAAAACAGAGACTTCCTAGGTCTTCTGATAGAAGAAGGTTTAAAGTCCAACATAACCAAAGTTGTTGCAATTAAAAATTTTCCTCTTTCGCAGAGAAACAGTTTAAAAGCTTCTTAGGAGTCTCTGGATATTATAGGAAGTTCATTCAATGCTATGCAAAAATAGCCTTCCCCGTTAAGAAAAGAGCGAACATTAATATAAACGACAACACACCCAATTTTGAAATTAACCGAATTTGATAAACCTTTTCACTTGTATATAGACACAAGTAACGTGGTAATTAGGGCTGTCCTAACAAAGGACAAACAATCTGTTTGCTATCACGAACTTTGAATGAACACGAAAAAAATTACTCTGTGACTGACAAAGAATTCCTTGCGATTATATGGAGTGTATCACAACTTCGTCCATACCTATGGGGAAATAAGTTCAAGTTCACCACTGACCACCTTCCTATTAAATATTAAAAAAAAAAATACAATGGCAAACAGAAATGGTTATTAAAATTGCATGAATTTGATTAAGTACCTTAAAGGGCAAGAAAATAAAGTTGCGGACTTCCTTAGTCGAATCGAAAAAGAAGTCAGTCAAATCTTAAGCAATAAGACTATTTACTTAGAAGAAGAAGAAACAGAACAACAACGTAACCATAAACCCACCAAAGAAGACATCGCCAATCTGTAAAACAGCAGATCATTTAAAGCTACGATAGAGAACCGCAAACAGAAATTGTCTACCCTAAAAGAATCTTATATTTCAGAGCGTCGGACCCTATGGAAATAATAGTAGGACAACTCAAAAATCTTAATAAAGGAATAGTAGGTATCGACTCTCTCTCTGAGGTTACAGAAACGGGCTATAATATGATCCAGTAGGAAATTATCAACTTATATTCGGGTAACATAATTATGAAATTTCTTAAACTGACACGGAGAGTTAGAGAAATGAAAACGGAGAAGGAAGTCAGGAGACAAAATTTCCGCTATCACGTTAAAGAGAGCCAACATTCAGGTATAACTGTAACTGTAAAATAAACATCAAATTTATTTTCCTAAACTTACACGAATTATCTGACAAATCATTAACATTTGTGAAACATGCCAAACAGCTAAGTATGAACGAAAACCCATAATAGACAAATTTAAAATAACAGAAACACCTAGAAAACCTAATGAAATATTCCACATAGACATTTACCACTTCCATAAACACATATTCTTAACCATGACATTTTTTGACATGATTGACAAACTTACAAGAAAAGGATAGAGAGTAAGAATCATATACACAAAGCAGACGCAATAACAGAAACTTTGCGAAGCAGGGGACACCTAAAAAAAATTACAGATAATGAGTTGAATACAATGTACATTACTATATGCAAGTACACTTTACTAAATCGAATGCTCATACAGGTAATGCCAACTTAGAACGCTTACACAGTACAATAGCAGCGATGTTACTAACCATGAAATAAGAAGAAGAAGAATATACAACAAATGATACCAATCTAAATTGACATGTCCCCAGAATAGGCTTAAAATAAGAACATAGAAAAACTAGTAACAAAACTGAAGAACAAAAAGAAAAAAATTATTGATAGAAAAAACAAAACCAGAGAAGATTATACGGAGACAAGACAAATAGGCTATAAAAAAAATAACAAGCATTTAAGACATAAGAATGAACATAACCTTAGAATTAAGAGATTAGACAAACATTAAACATCTAAGAAAATTTGTAGACCGGATCACTCTTACTACTCTACTACTTACTACTACTAAAAGAGTGTGTATTTTTGTCAAAAATATTGAAAATTTAACAACTCAAAACTATTGTGATTCTAGAAATATCAAAGGAATCAAAATCAAGGGAATTATAGTATGAACATCCAAAATTGTAACCTAAAATTTAATGACACTGTTATACAAAATAAAGGAACAAATCATACATTCCAACTGTGTTTCGAGGGAATATTTAAAGAAAATGTAACAGTAGATATAATATTCGAATAAATTAAAGACTTACAACAAATTGATCAAAGACATGCTATAGAGTTACTACAATATACATACCAATATATACCCAGGTACACTTACATATATTAATAACAACTATAATGAAGCGTAATAACGCCATCGTGGCACACTCCCTCCCATACCATTACAGACGCGGGATGGTGTCCTCTTTGAACCCTCGGGATGAGTTGGGATGCTTCTCTACGTGACCGAGCATACACACGATCGTTCTGCTTATTGAACGATTCTTCTACGGTGAAGATTTTCTCGTCAGTAAACAGAATTTTTCTGAGCGTTCTACGCGTACCGGCTGAGTAACGCGTTCGATCTTTGCTTGCATTTTTCCTTCAATTCGTTTCTTTACGGCTTTGATCGCTTTCGGAGTTCTCACAGTGCGCGGACGGTCGGATCTTTGACGGTCTCGTACTCTACCAGTAGTAGTAGGCCAACTATAACAATATGATTCTTGATGTTGCCCCATTCCATGATTGTAAGTACTTAATGTCCAAAACTTTTTACGCCACAATGAAGCATAAATATCAACTGTCAAATCGAAACTAATACGAAATGGATGCGCCCAGTGTTGCATTCGTAATGAGTGAGCTCAGTTGTGTACCAGTATTTATGACTTGACTAGGTAAATAAACAAAAAGTAAAATTAACAAAAGTGAACCAATGAACTGGGTTCACCAATTTCAAATATAAACTTATCATAGATTGCTAAGTGAACTAATGCAGTGGGTTTACCACTTGAATATGGTACGTAAACTAAGTAACGGTTGTGGACTACTCGAGCAAATCGATTATGACCTATATTCTCGATCGGTATTGCTTGAGTATGTTATATAGTATGTCGCAATAGTAAGGGAATACAAGGTCTTCAATTACTTCCTCTGACATTCGTTCTTAGATTTTAAGTGGGTTGAATTACAATCGTCAACCCAACCAGCAGAAATAATATCAATAAAGAAAAATTATTAAACAAATTCTGTTGAGTATATTGTAATTTATTTCGCGCGAGTGAACAATCAAAGAATAAATCACTTGTACGGGTCAAAAGAAAAACAACGCCCGAGTGCGATCATCCCAACCTTCCTGCCCCTGGTCATATTATTGCTTGTATGAAACGACCGATGGATAGCGGGTTGTGGGTATGAATTTTGTTGGTATGCTATTTCCTATTGTTGTAAGGGTACAACACCTAAAACAGTTTGATTCGGTAAATCAACTCTGAATTTTTACTTCAAAGCTGTGCTTAGTACATGGTAGTCGGTGTTTGTGTTTATTGTATTTGTCTTTTTTTGTAATGACTCGGGGACTTAGAGTGGATATAGAGAATATTCGAGGGCTAAAAAATAATTACTTTTCTGCATATGACCAGGTCTGTAAATACAGACCAGCTGTTTAGGCACTGAGTGAAACACAGGTAAATTCCTCTCACACCTCTCATATCACTCTGACCTGAAGTTACCTGGCTACGAACTAGTGCCATTATTCTTTGCTCCCCGCGGTCTCGGTCTCGGTCTCGGTCTCGGTCTCGGTCTCGGTCTCGGTCTCGGTCTCGGTCTCGGTCTCGGTCTCGGTCTCGGTCTCGGTCTCGGTTTCAGTCTCAGTCTCAGTCTCAGTCTCAGTCTCAGTCTCGGTCTCGGTCTCGGTCTCGGTCTCAGTCTCGGTCTCTGTCTTGGTTTCGATCTCGGTCTCGGTCTCGCTGCAGAAAATAACTTGATGTAGCTTGTGTATGAGCACACGGGAATACCGGAAGATGATATTCATACGGCCAACACCACTGATTTGTTTTTAACTTCTCACCCTGATAAGTATTCCGCTGACGTGCTCTCCTCTAGGCTCGTCGGATCTTTGTGTCATAGCAGCTAATTTCTCGTAAACTGACACATTTAGAGAAAAGATCCCTAAGGAACTGTATGGCAATACGAGAAAGCCAATTGGTGCGGTCTTATCATTATTAGGAATTTTAACTAGTTATGTTTTCTTGATTATGACATGGATCCCGCTGCTGATATAACACAGACACTATTTTTTTTAGATCCTTTATCCTTCATCTTATGAAGAGTATCAAACCAAAAGAAAAGGCATGGTACGACTCGATCTGTCAAGGTTAGAGAAATGTTTTTTCGGGCCTTTAACACCAACCCGACAGAGGAAAACCGAAAAAAATTTAAACGAGCCGGAAATGACTGCAACGTCTTCTTAGCGTGTACAATTTTAACACGACTAAAAGCTGAGGCGAGAACTACTGTATATCCCAAAGGTGGTAAACTGTTTTGATTGTTCGTCAAAAATATTAGAAATTCTGCCTCATCTACGATGACATTCCAGCTTTCAGCACTTTGGACAAGGCCAATCTGCTTGCTGTACACTTTGCTGCCGGCTCAACACTCATAGATTGTTCTTCGTCTCCGCCTATAATTAAATTCGTCAGATTTTTAATGGAACAACTCCACTTTCGTACTCGTGTAATAGCCAGAGTTCTTAAAGATCTTAGCATTCACAAATCCGCTGATCCAAATGGTATGCCTCCTCTTGTTCTGAAGAGGTATTCTTCCTCGCTGATAAAACCACTGTGTTAGCTTTTTCATCAATCTTACTCCTTAAAAATATTTCCGAGCAGATGGGAAACAGGATTTGTGCAGCCTACAGATCTATTGCACTAACGCTCAGCTCATGAGTTTTCTCGAAACATGAAAAGTTCTCATTGAATGGTAGTACGGTGTTCGTAGCAACAGGTCCACTTTTGATTTGATGGCATGTCTCACCGAGAAGTGGAAGCAAAGCGTACATTAATTTGGCAAAAGCAAGATAGTTGCACTAGACATTTTTGAGGCATTCGACAGAGTTTGGCATCAGGCTCTTTTGTCGAAAATGCGTGCTTTTGGGATCGATGACTCTATTATTCAATGGATGAGAGATAACCTTTCGGAACGTTCGATTCAAGTTGTCTTAGATGGTTTCAAGTCTAATATTTACAAAATAAATGCTAGTGTGCACCCAGAGCTTCGTTCTGTCTTTGACACTCTTTTTTATTTTCATCAACGATCTCTTGCCTGCTCCTTCTAATCCAATGTCTTCATTTGCTGACGACACTACTCCCTGCTTTTCATATTCGTTCCCTGACTCACATCCCTGCTATTCGATTGTACAACAAGAACGGCAGTGCATGTTAAGCTCATTGAATTCTGATATTAACAGCATAACTAATTGGGGAACCACTAATGGAGTAGAATGTATTGTTTTCAAAACACAATGCTTTCCACACCTAGCTATTGTTTTTTTAATGGCACTTGCATCGTCGAATACGTAAAACTTTCTCTTCTCGTTCCAAATTTACGTTTTGTGTCGTCAATAACGCTGCGAAATGTCTAAAATTGCTCAAGCGATGTAAGAAATACTTTACCGCTTACTAGATATAATTCAAAACCGTGCGATAAATTTATAGGTGATAAAAGTATTACTAAGTCAATTGACAGTTTGAACACCGACATAATGTCTCATGTCTCCACTCTTTTTTATCGCTATTTCCACCACCAGTGCTCAATAGAAATCATCAGCAGCATTCCGCTCCTTCAAATTTAACCGTATCACCAGTCTCGCTATGAATGCTCATCAGTATATCGTACATTGTATACAGTGTACAACTGTCTTATATACTGTCTTAAATACTGTTTAGGAAAACTGTGTAGAGCAATTTAAATAAAACAAACTGTTCAATAAGACGTTATAAAGAATCATGCTTTTGTTATTTGGATATTTATCTCATGAAAGTTTAGGATAATAAGTATGTTTATTTACATATTTAAGTGTACAATTTTTCTGTTTTTAGTTATTTTACATTTGAAACATTTTTCGTTTATTCAAAATTTATATCACCAACACCCAAATCTTTTCCAATAAATTTGCTATCACGCTGAACCATGCTTTGAACAGCTTTGCGTATCTTGCCTCAGAGTCTGAATATGAAGAAGAAGAGGTAGAAGCTCTTAAAAACAGCATCACCGAGCTGCAAAAAAGAGTCCTGGCTATCAAGGCTAAGCAAAGTACAAGAAGAGAAAAGGAGAAAGCTGATCTTTACCTTCCATTCGTCGCTTTTTAATTTTCTAATGCGCTGGATAATGGGCATTATTCACTGCAGGATGGTATAATATCCACTGTTTCTAACGGGAGAGTGTCGAAGCACAATGTTCTTCCATCGGTTTCCACTGATTTCTACTGGTGATGGTGTCGAAAATCAATTTGAGCTTTTCCTTCAAAATTAATGGGGGTTATTTCCTATATTTGACATTATTTGATATATTCTTATCACTGAACTAGGTGAAACCCGAGCTGTCGAATCGCCAGTTCACTATTTCTTTTCGAAGGTAGAAATTGTGCACAAGAATTCGAATTTCCAAGTCGTGGTTCGGGCCAATGATGTCATTCATCTTGTACACTTCCTAGAATATCGCTCCTATCTCCTCTATCTTCTCCTGTAAATCTTCGATCTCAAAGAAGCTGTCATCATTAACAGCCTCCTATGCAGGCTGTCAGTTCAACATGAGATCCTGTTAGTAGCTGTGTTTAGGAAACGACGGACTATCTGTTGGCTTAAAGCTGAGTCTGTACGTTACACTGTGCTGACATGGTCATTACCACTTTCGCTTGACTATAGAAGCACTTACCCAAATTTTCTCTTATTGGCTTTTTATTAAATTTGTTATTCACTTTTATACCTTTACAAAAAGCGGAATGTATGCCGACATCTTTTCCACATAAGCCAACGAATTGATATACTCGTACTTTTATGTATTAAACTCACTATTAAAAAGACCCGCACTATACTGCACTTTACAAATAAGCCTTCAGTAAGAGTTAACAAGCGACTTTGTGGTCTTCTGCACTTGCGTTGTTATCTCTACTGGTTTTACTTTTGATGAAGGTACTGTTGCTGCTGTTATTGTTGCTTTTGTTGTAACTGTTGCCGCTGTTATTTTTGCTTTTGTTGTAACTGTTGCTGCTCTTTCAGCCTCTGTTGTTATTGTGGTTGCTAGGAATACTTTACTATTTTTAATACTACAGCCTGTTTTGCGTTGTCCGTTTGTTATTGCAATTGTTACTGACTTACAACCTGTTAACGTTGTTGTTGTCCTTGCTGTTGGGGGCTTTGTTGTCGCTCCTTTTCTCCCCTCCCCGTTTGCTTCACTTTAATTGCAATCACTTCTTCCTGTAGCTACCTGATGCTACTATTTAGAGCTTCGACTTCATTCTCTTTGTTGTCCGACCCTGAGGTAGTCTGAGATGCGAAGCTGTTGTCGCCTTCCATGTGTTGACCTTTCTTTCATCGTTTTATGTAAGTTTGTTTGTGCACTCAGTCGATAGCTAACGGCGTGGGTGTACAGATCTTTATAATTATTTCTTGATTTTGACAAATAAAAGTAACTCAATCGGTTTATAGTGTATCCTGTCTCACTTTGCTCTATCGCTATTTTCATTGAATTTGTCAGTAGCATTCCGCCCCTTTAAACCTTTAACCGTAACACATGTCCCGCTCGCGCTGTGTACAAACATTATAAGGGTACCATAATTAGGGTAATTAGGTTACGCGCTAATTAAAAACAAAAAGTATTTTGGTCTTTAGTAATTGCTAAGATCATTACATTGACGAGAAGGAAAAAACATGTTATAATAATTATAAATATACATGTTTTATTAGAGTAAAAAAAAAGATTTCAAATCACAACGCGTGTGAGGAAACATATATATTGTATTATACATATAAAGGGCTGACTTTGATGTAACCTGACCCATGTTAACAAGAAGTGCTCTCTTAATACTGATTATATAAACTATTTTTTTAATTACCTTTGTAACTGCGTTTAAATAAAGTTGATATCTTATTTGATTTTCAGATATCCAATTTTTAAGTCTGTTCCATTTTTCTTGCCCATGCTTTATAAATATAACGTCGTTTATTTTATATTTTTCTTATGAACGTAACAATTATGAAAATAAAGTTAGCAGAAAAACCCATGGATTTTGTGATACTCAAAGTTTTGTATGCGTGTTAGAGCCCATTTTTGGATTTAACTGCAATTGTTTATTGATGCTAACTGCTGCTTCACTTTTTCGCAAGAAATCTAGATAGAATTTAGCGTAGGTGGTAGTTTAAAGGGGCGATTAACTTGTTTCCAATTAGGTCTTTTCTACATCATCCGAAAGCAGTTCTTGTACAGTGGTATGGATATAGATTTCTCCATGCAGTACATTAGTAATTTTATGTCTGGAAACATTCTGATACTGATTGATGGATCAGTTGTAGCAGCTTCTAGAATTCTTGCATTAAGTTAGGTTAGGTCGTGTATTTGAAACTGATCCCGTTTCTCAAACCTTCGACAGGTTATGATAAAGTTCATGGTATCTTTGTCGCGCGCTAGTGTAACTTTAATTGCACAACCCATAAACGTAAGTAATGTACGTATTCTTGGTTTTGCAGACATTCCAAATAGCGTTTTTAAGCAACTGTAACATTGGCGTTAACAATTAAACTGATGAACTAACTCTTATAGCATTTTTGTTTTGTACATTTTCCAAATAGGCCTTCATACCCCAAATCTATCTCATTCTGAGAGCTTTTAAGGAAACGATTGTTTTGACGGGTGTTCAAATAAACAAGCACGCTTTACAACTTTTTAATGGTAATGCAATTTTAAAAATTATTGAAAAATTATTTATTATCTTTTTTAAAAACCACTCTTATTGTCAACTGTTGTTGAAATCATAAATTCCTTTTTTTTTACCTACTGCAGGATTTCCCAAGTATCATAAATGTGTGGGAGTTTCTGCAAACTTGGTGATTTTGAATTGGGAAGCTGATTCCAACAATTAAGAAGGAGATGAGTGTTTACATTTAAATGTAAACTATGGACAACTGATTGACTTTGACTGGCATTAATATTGCTTTAGGTGACGAAAACAATTCAATTGGTGAGCAGGTACCATAAAACAAAAGACAATATTAAATTGCAGATTAGAGCAAAAGGCAATAAAAAAATATTCGTCAAATTTTGCGCATTAAATTGTACTAGATTGGGTATTATGTGTTCAACAGGTTTAACACAATTTATTTTTGATGTTATAGAAAAACCTTTGATTCCGTCAGAATGAGCGAAATGGATTCGGGCTTTTCTTTCTTATACCTCCAGTCGAAAGAAATTGGGGACATTTCCCAATTTCCAAAACATTTCCCTCCGAAAAGGAATTCGGCTTTCTAAAGACATCTACTTCGCTTATTGAGGCGTGAGGGAGAATAAAGTCTGAACAAATTTTTATTGAGACTTTGGGGAAACGAGGGAAGACATCAAACAAAGAGGGATTAGACATCAATCTTAAAGATAAATTTATAGATGTGTGTGCCTCAAGAGAACTAAGGAAACGGCTATTGAAAGGACTATGACTTGAAAGACAATGCCCCATATAGGAGCAAATCAACAAGCAGACTAAAAAGATGATGTCACAGTCAACAGACAGCAACATCAATAGTCATGTCTAAAAGTAGGTAAGGTTAGATTAGTGAATGAAGTAGGTGCGGCAAATGGGGGCATTAAGGGTATAGTCTTATGTTTATTATTAACTTTATATATTTCTACACGTTATATAATTTTAGCAATATTCAGTTTATTAAATAATCGGTAGACAACGTTAATAATATTTTGTGATGGAATTTTAAGTATTTCGGATATAAAAATACATAGATCTATTATTAACAATGTGTTTTAAAGTATACCTAATTTGATTGCATTAAAAGCTGATATGTTTCATGGATATCGTTGTGTTGTTGTTGCGTAAGTGGCATGGAGCTGGTTCACTTTTCGATAGGAGGTGACTGCGTAAAATTTGTATGTCCTTAGCGAAGTCGCAAGAATAATTGTATCCTATAATTTGAACAATTGAATGGGTAGATCCTTTTCGGCGTTCAGATTTATTGCAGTACTGATCCTCCCAGTACCTAAGAATTTTTGTTTTTATATCCTTATTGGATTTTATGTAGAAATAAACTAATGGGTTTTCTGTCGTTGATTTCGCCTCGTTTCCTTTTATACCAACGTGTTGCGGTATCCACATAAGGTTAATTTTATTGTAGCTCACAATTAGCTTGTCTGGGATGGTTTCGACTATCGGTGTTCTGTTACCGATGTTTGTAATGGCTGTTGTAAGAGTCGACTCTTAGTGCAGATTATTACATTTTTATATTTTCTTATAGCTCTAGGTTTTTGAGTATCCCTATAACTTCTTTGGCTGATGGAACCGAAGAGAATTCTTCGAGCAGTCCTTTGGACATAGTTCTTTCGTCTTGATGCACAATTGCGAAAGCTGATCTGAAGTTAGTTTTCGCCCGGTCTGTAAACAGAAAGCTTCAATGAATTTGTTTACGTTCCATTGTTTCGAAGACATTTGTTTGTACATTTTATCTGTTAAAAGAAGGAAGAGTTAAGAGAGGTATTAATGGATTCATGCTGCAGGGTCTATGACAGGTGAAGTGAGTTTTTACGTGTTTTCGTTGGAATTGGTATACCAATGTCGCTTCCATCAATGATGATGGATGTTTTTTAGGATGGACTAAGCTTTGGTAATAGAAGTGAGGTATAGTGATCAAGTCGGTAAGAATGCGCTTTTAGACTTAATCGTGCGGCTCCATAGTTGGTTGGTTTTAAAAGGGCAAGTGATGATTTTGCGCATTTTCCTTATATGCTTAATCCGTAATTAATCTTTGATAATATAGTAGATCTGGTGTTGTTGATTAGTGAATAATTTAGCAGAAACTAAAATATTTTTGCATATGTGTATGATTTTTCTTTTTTCTGGCGATTTCTTTGCCCCACAGTCATTACACCATGTGGAAGGATCTGCTAGGATATTTGAAAAATTTGTAGCTGTTTTAGAAAGTTGTTTGTATTTGGAAAACACAGCGAGATCATCAGCGTACAAGAAATGTGCGACTGCTTTATATGGAAAAGCGAAGAAGTGCGCGAAGAGCGCCCATGTTTAAATGCTACCTGGTTAGTGTTTATTAAATTATTTTCCTCGGGATAACAGAGCAATTTTTAAGCGATTATTTTTTTTCAGTGCATGGAAGAAGGGGTAATGAGCGATAAACACTAACATCGGATAGGTGTTTTTATTGGAGTTTGGTATAAGTAGCTGGACATTTTCTATGTTTGTGGAATAACTATTGGTTGTATGAAGACAAAACACCTATTTTTATAATGTGTAGAGTATTTTTTAGCAGTGGATATGCATCTCTATCAAAACCAGACGTATTTCCTTTGGCTGATAAAAGCAAGCTTTCCAATTAAATGGAATTGATAAGGAATTCAATGAGTTAAGCTGACGGAGCAATATCATTTATGAGGGCACTGTTCGATATTGCTTTTTTGAAGATTCTCCAAGCAAGGTGTTGAGAAACTGCGCTATTATTTTGCCGCGACTGTCGCTAAAGGGAGAGTCCTATTGCTGACTCCAAGAATTAAAGTTTCTTTTTGAAAATTTCTAACAACATCTTCAAGATTTTGGGTGGTAAATTTTTACTCTGGTGGGATGTATAATGAAATAATTGTTAGTTTTATTTTCATCTCGAGATGTCTCGAATTTCGAAAGCTATTGTCAATAGATTGTAGTTAATGTTAATGAAATGATTGGGAATAGATTTGTGAAGCAGAAGGCAAATGCCTTGTTTGGATGACGCATTCGTGCTCTGATTGTGGAAATAAAGGGAACGTTCTTTAGGGTGATGTGGGTGGACATTGTATTTTATATGCGTTTCCTGTAGCGAGATGATAGAACGCTTTAGGTCGTTTATGAGAAATTGGAGCTCCTGCTAATTATTGAAGAAACCTTATAGGTTCTGTTGAAGAATTTTTAATACTGAACACTGAACCGCAGAGTTGAGATTATGGGTAAAGGCAATTTTATTAGACGTTGTCATCATCGAGTTCGAATGTGTTTACAAAATATTCGTTATTTTTTTTATAAGTACTTGGGTTACAGTAGATATAAGTGACTTAGGAAGTGTTGTTTTGGAGTAACAGTTTTGGGATGAAAGGGTAGTTGAGATTGGTTTGTGTATGGGTTAAGTGAAATTACGGTGTGTCAACCCTTTTGATGATAGAACAAATTGTTGTCGGAATTGGGTGAAATATGCTTGTGGATGTTACGTTTGATAGAGATGGGTTTCGATTTTGTATATTTGAGCTGTTTGCAGCTTGAGGTTGAATAGTTTTCTCTTCCGGATTGATTTCAGCTGACGTAGAGCGAGCAGCTTTAGGCTAAGAGACAAATTGGGGGGAAGAGCTATTTCTTTTGGTTTGTTGGGGTTTAAGGGCTGTGTAGCGGGATTAATCTCTGAAATTTAGGTGGGGTGAAAGCTGCGAATGCGTTTTCAAGCTGTACATTGCTTTTGTTCTTTATATATATATGAACGTTTGAAAGATTTTAATGTTATCTTAAATGATAGAAAATGCATTTGATAGCTTCAAAACTTGAAGTTTGTAGGATATATTTTGTAATCAGAGGAAATTCGCTCAGAAACAAGGAATTTCTTGATCTTGTTAATATATCTAGGGAAATTTATTCCTGATATGGGTGATGTGACGGAACAACTAAGGAGTTGAGAAAATGACTAGCAAAAATATTGTCATATTTTGATCCAAAGAATTGAATCCGTTTAATTGCAGATGCAATGCAATTGGGCCTTTTGCAGTTTGACAATTGTGTTCCCCCAGTAGTATCACTTGCCAGTAAACGTTTATCTGAGGTGGAACGGAGATACTCAAAAATTGAAAAAGAGAGTCGTGCATTCCATGTCAAACTATTTTACTATTACTTGGCTGGTAATGCGTATATTTCCAGTAAGTAATATCACATGCTCATTAAGCTATTTTCAACCTCAAAGGCACCAGCTCGAATTGAAAGATGGAATATAGTTTAGTTTTATGTGACTTTTATATATTTTAATTTTAAATTTATTACATTCTAATTAATATATTCTAAGTCTACCAGGTGTAGCATTTTTGTGAAAATAAAACACTAACTTTTAATAGGAAAGTAAAAACATTTTATTCAAAGTATTGGCCATTGCTAGCAACACATTTTTCCCATCTTTCAGGCAAATTATGGATTCCACGCCAATAAAACTGTTCGCCTTTTGAAGCAAACCAAAAAGGCACCCAATTTTCGACTTCTTCGTAGAATTCGAAGTGCTGCTCAGCTAGTGCGTGTCCAATCGATTAAAACAAATGGTAGTCGGAAGGAGCCAAGTCTGGTGAATACGGTGGGGGGAGGGGAGCAGATCCCAGCCGAGTGCTTTGGTTGTATCCTGAACTAGTTTTGACTGTGTGCAGGTGTATCGTCATGGAGCAAAATTACCTTTCCGTGTTTTCTGGCCCATTTACTGTCGCTAGCGATCTGTATTTACAGTTTCACCAGGTTTTAGGAGCTCGTGGTAGACCACACCTTTCTGGTCCCACCAGACACACAGCATTGTCTTCTTGTCGAATCAATCTGGTTTTGCAGTCTAAGTTGATGGTTGTCCCGGATTAAACCATGATTTTTTCCGTTAGGATTCTGAAAATAAATCCATTTTTCATCGTCAGTAACAATTCGATGCAAAACTGATTTTTTATCGTGTCTTTCAAGCAAAATTTCACAAGTGGTTTTTCGGTTTTCCATCTGTCTTTCTTTCAATTCATGTGGCACTTTTGGATCTTTTCAATAGCTTTTAAACGGTCAAAAATTGTTTTTGGTGCAACATTTAACATTTCTGTCATTTGTGTCTGACTCAAAGTGTCATTATCATCCAATATTGTTTGCAATTAGGCGTCTTCAAACTTTTTTGTTGGTCTTCCACGTTCTTCATTTCTTACATCAAAATATTATCTTTAAACCGTTCAAACCATGTTTTGCATGTTGCTTCTCATAGAGCATGATCACCATATGCTCCGACAAGCATTCGATGTGCAGTCATTTTTTTTTCTTCAAATGAAAACAAAAAATTAATGCTTTCCGCAAGACATCATTTTTTTTACAAAATTCTACATTTTTAACACGATGAAAAAATATGATGATATTTGCTCAATGAATTTATGTATACTTAATATGTTTGACAAGTGTCATATCAACGAAACAAAAAAAAAAAAAAATAAAATAAAATAAAAATAAGGCCCGTTCACAATAAATGTTCCCTATCCAAACATTTGTATCTTGACGCTCACTTCATAACGGTACACCTGGTATTATGGTTTGAAATATGACCGTCTACCAGATTGACAATAATTTATACATTTTTATTTTTATTTTAAAATGGAAAACGATATATACATACATTAAACATCATCGTCATTAAACAAATCTTCTTCAACTATACATTTTCTATAAGGAAGTGCGTTCGTGCAGTAGTTGTAAAGTAAATCCCACTCTCGGACTCCTTTTAAGATTTGAATTGCTTCATCTATTTCCAGAATTGACGAAATAAAGAGTCTAATACGAATTTCTCTTAAAACTGGACATATTGCGGGGAGGTGATATACATGTTGTCGTATCTTCATATTGCAAAGATTGTACAAGAGGTAATTCTTTACGGATTGGAATGAAAATCAGATTCAGTAGCTCTTCTCTGATTTTAAAGATAGTGTTGACCTTTTTTATTGAATTGCAGTTAAGAAAGTAAGTTTTTTTCTGCTGATGGTACTCCAGCTTACTGTAATACAAATGTCCTATACTGGGAAGACTGTGCATCCATTACAAAACGATCATACAAACTTCGACCTACTTTTTCCAATAAGACGTATAGTTGTGCTCTTAGATGTTCAAAATAATTGTCGTTTGTTATCCTTATACATTCTCCACAGTCTGATGCAAGGCGTTCCAATTCTTGAATGAAACTTGCTGTGCTTCTTATTTAACTCTTGAGTACAACTTTTGGCAGTCTATCATCACTCATTGCCATAACTTTTACTATTGGGTATATATTTTAATTCGTGTGGTTTTTTTTCAAAATTTGAACGTTTATTAAAGAAAAACATGTACAATAGTATCATTCAAAGTGTTGCCCATCTGAAGCTATGACTTTTTCCCATCTTTCTGTCAATTTTTGGATCTCATCCCAAAAGAACTGCGCCGGCTTGGCAGCCAAGAATGAATCAAGCCAGTTCTTGATATTCTGCTCTGATGTGAACAGTATTTCAGTGAGGGCTTTTTGCATCGACCGGAACAAATGGTAGTCAGAAGGGGCAAGGTCTGGGCTATAAGGCGGGTGGGATAAGACTTCCTATCCACTGTTTTCCAAATATGGAAAATTATTGCCTCGTGTCAGGTCGCATATTCCGGGCGTTTTTCGGCTACTGCTCTCTTCAAACGGATTAATTGTATTCGGTAGCGTTGTCCAATGATGGTTTCACCTGGTTTTAGCAGCTCATAATACACCACACCCATCTGATCCCACCAAATACAGAGCATTACCTTCGCGCCATGGATATTCGGCTTTGCCGTTGATTTGGCTGGTTGGCCGGGTTTCACATATGATTTTTTGCGCTTGGGGTTGTCGTAATGGATTCATTTTTCATCACCAGTAACAATCTGATGCAAAAATGACTTTCTTTTGTGGCGTTCCAGCAGCATTTCGGACATGCAAAACCGCCTTTCGACGTCTCTCGGCTTGAGTTCATGTGGAACCCAATTTCCTTGCTTTTGAATATATCCAGCTGCTTTTAAACATTTTGAAATGGCTGCTCTAGTGACACCCAAAGATTCTGCGAGCTCTTTTTGTGTTTGGCAATAATCTTTATAGAGTAATGCTTCCAGTTCTTCACCTTCAAACTTTTTTGGTTGCCCAGGACGTTCATCGTCGTCCAAGCCGAAATCACCACTTTTAAATCGTGCAAACCACTTTTGGCACGTTCGCTCAGCTAGCGCATGTTCACCATAAACTTCGACCAAAATACGATGACTTTCGGCAGCAGCTTTCTTCATATTAAAGTAATGAAGAAGAACTCCCCGCAAAAACACTTTTTCAGGCACAAAGTTTGACATATTTGAGTTAAAAAAAATTATTGTTGTTTACGCTTCAAATGGATGACATATACTGAAATCACGTACAATGACAGTAGCTTTCCAACGCATGTTCCAATGGAATAATAATGGAATAAATCAAGTTACGCCATCTCTTAGCAAACCGCACGTTATATAGTCAAAATGTAGTATCAATGTGTCCAAAAACGTAGGTGGTGCACCAGTCCCTAGATCTAGCGTATAATTAGGTATAACACTTGGCAAACGGAACATTCGCTTTAAGAAATACCGGCGAAACTTCTCAACTTCAACAAAAAAAAAACAGTATCAACACACCTGCGCTCCATATATAAGAACTAATGTTGCAGTTGAGCGAAGAAGTTTCTGCTTCGAGTTATGGGTTACATACTTGTTGTTGATGCAGCGACCCCATACCGCTCAGATCGCTCGTTTGGCTTCAGATATTTTGGCTTCTAGATATTTCTTTATATTTAAGTTTGAAGACACCAAAATTCCTAGGTATTTGTATTCGCGAACAACTTCCACCATTTCTCTTTGATACGTCCACCTTTCGATTTGAGGATCTGCCACCACCACCTCTAAATCCAATTACCTTCGATTTATTTAAGTTCACACTCAGGTTCCAGTATTTACAGCAAACGCTTATCCTATTCATCATAAGCTGCAACCCATCCATAGTGTCGGAAAGAAAAACGATGTCATCCGCATACTTTAGAGCCGGAATTTTCATGCTGCCGAACTCGATTCCACCCTAATAAGGAGTGCCATCGAAAAAATGTACCCACCGAAAATTACCAAAGAAATACAGTATAAAATAAAATTAAAAGTATTTATTTCATGTTCCCAAATCTGTGAAAAATAACAAAAAAAAAAATTAATCTTTATTTTTAAAAAAATTTTTTATTTTTTTCAGGAACACCTTCCATCTTTGTTTTTATGGTCTCATCTGTCAACTTTTTAGAGCTATTTTTCCAACATTTTTTGAATTCTTCCAGGGTGTTAACAGCTTTTTTGGTGGCTCTTAACTCTTTTTAACCAGGGCCCAATATCTTTCAATTTGCCTAAGTTCTGGCGAATTCGGGAGATTGGCCTCTCTGGGCACCACCGTGACGTTGTTTAGCTCATACCAATCCATCGCTCTCTTTCCATAGTGACATGTCGCAAGATCAGGCCAAAATAAGGGGAGATCTCGATGATTGTTGTGAAAAGGCCTTAAGCGCTTCTGCAGGCACTCATTCACATAAATTTCGCCATTTATTGAGCCAGTCGTGATGAAAGTTTGGCTTCTGAGCCCGCAAGAACAAATTGCTTGCGAAACAAGGAACTTTTTTGGAAATTTCGCTTTGGGTTGGGTTCGAAATTTTGCTTCAAAATTTCCTCTACCTTTGGCGGTATAGAATGCCTGCCCCGGAAGATGATTGAAATCAGCAAAAACATAAGATTCATCGTCCATTATAATGCATGAAAATCTGGTCAAAAATTTTTATTTGATTTGATTCCGATCTGGAACCTTTTGGACTTGATATGTTTTCAAGCCCGCAGTTCTCTTCACTTTATGAACTAAAAAATTTAAACATTCAGCTTTTTTTTGCCAAATTACGTTCAGAAATGTTTGGATTTTTTTCAAGAAGGCTCAAAATCTTAGTGACCTTTTTTGAGTTCATAAAACCGGTTTTTCGACCAGACCCCTCTTTTCTGTCAACTGACAGGTTATGTTTATAATTCTTAATAGCAGTAGCAACTGTTTTCCTACTAACTTTTAGTGCCTTTGCGATTTTTATATACGTCCACTCTGGGTGTGCTAGGTGACACTTAATAATATTTTTTCTTACATCCAATTCAGACTCCATGTTGATTATTTTAACTACGAAACAGAAATGACAATAATGTCATAATGGAAGTATTCCTAGTATTACAAAAAAGAAGCATTTGATTGATTTTTCTGTAATTTTTGGAAGTAAATTCGAAATGAGAGTGGGTAAATTTTTTCGATGGCACTCCTTATGTCCTTGTTTCACATCCATTGTTGTTGTGAATTTTCTAGATATGGACTCTCCATCTCATACACATGATTATTTTCGTTGAGAAACCAATATTATAAAATTTTTAAATTAGAGCCTCTGCGCTATGATGACGAAGGCCCCTCGAAAATGAACAAAAAAGACATATAGCTTTTTATTTTTCAGTAACACAGATACTTGATCGTCGAGTCAAGTAATACTTTTATTGAAACTCCAGCAAAATTTTTTTCTTTTCAATCCGACAGTTAAGTCTGTTATACTCGTATATAAGGGCGGCAAACAACTTGGCAGATGTGTTCAGGAAAGATATTCCTCTGTAGTTTGTAGGATCGTCACAGTCACGCTGTGACGAATCGAATTCCCCTACGAGCGCAGACATGAATTCAAATGTGTACTTTTTATAGAATTTGTATGGAATTCTGTCATCTTTCCGTGACCTTTCCCGTTTTTGCTTTATTAATAATTTCTTTGATTTCTTCTAATGAAAATGAGCTGTCTAGGAATTCATTCATATTCACTAGAGCTGCGTATTGGAGTGGTGGTGAGATCTGTGAGATTAGTAACAAACCCGATTAAAGTTCTTATTTGCTTCGCCTTAGAGTGTTTTAAATATTCTAGTGTTATATGTATTCCCTAAAAAGTTTTAGTAATTTGAAAGAGTATTTCTAGCTCTAATTGCGTTGCCAATGATTAAATAAATGGGAATTATAAACAGGGCGCTGTTATTCGTTCTTACATCGAGCAATTACGAGCAAATACGATTCTTCTATTCTTTTAAAACTAACCTCTTTTCGGATCAAGACCTTTTCGATAGTCATACAATTCTCTACGACTTCCCCTTCCAAATATTGCCGATTTAATTGCAGGTAACCACTTCAATTCATATTTTAAAAATATGTTCAAATCTCTTTTCTTCAATTTCTAATACATGGGTTTCGAACAGTACGAAGATGTCAAATTGTTTGCCGTAATTAAAAAAATGTGTAAATAATAATTTATTTTTCAGTCCAACTACGTTATAACTTAAAATACTTCATTTAAAATTATTTATATTCTGGTAAACTTTTGGGTTTCAAGCTTCGTATGCAGACGTACTTGCGTGTACACCCAAATGGTTTTCAGAAATCACATCTTTGTTGATAGCGTTGAAATTATGTGATTTACTTGACGTTTCACGAGCAATAATATATTTGTTTTCAAGTTCATTTATAAATTGTTGTGGTTGTGAAATGTCTCCAACTAAATGTTTTAATACTTCAAACCCACATTTTTCGCCGCATTTCAACCGCTTCGGGAAATCCCAAGTGAATACCTTATCTGCGAAGTACAATTTATCGTCTCTTAAGACATCTTTCAACTCAGGGCTCTTACTGCGTAATACTTGCATGATTGGTACTAACTTCACTCTTTTTTGCCGCACGTTTAGTGAGTCGTAGATCTTTGTGTTCCTTTTAATTTGTTGGCTCTACGTAGTACACTCCAAGCTTAATCTCGCGACGGGTAATACGTTTGCAATCGACTTTAAAATCTCTATTTTTTGGTCCCTTAGGATCTCAAAGCATTTAATTTTAATATAAAGTTTTAAGTTTATCTCAAAACTGCATTCTTCAATTTTTCCATGACACATAACCTGAACTTGAATTTTCAACCAAATTCACTTCAAATTTTAACTAGATCTTTAAAAATATACCGTCTAAGTATAGTATATAGTATATGGTTTTCCAAGAGGGACTTGATAATTTTGAATTTAATTTGTGAACGCACTCTTTCACTAATCATCAAACTGTCACTGTCAGTAAACTCAACATTTTCATCATGGTAAAGTCCATTAACGGGCAACGTCTGCAAATTATAAAAATTTGCTACAGATATTCGGAGTCGCAAAATCATCTTCAGTGACGAAGCTCATTAAATATGCGTTATTGGTCGGGTGAAAACTCACATGTGCTTCATGTATCACCACTTCATCCACAAAAAATAACTGTTTAATGCGGTTTGCATGCCGGCGGCATTTTTTTGTCGACGATAAAGATCGTCACGTTACTGTCAATGGTCAGCGTTATCGTGCCATGATCACCGATTATTTTTAGCCCGAATTGAAAGATATAAACTTGGACGACATGTGGTTTCAACAGGATGGTGCCACAGCCACACAACACACGCTACAATTGATTTATTGAAGAGTAAGTATGGTGAGCGTGTTATCTCAAGACATGGGCCAGTCAATTGGCCATTGGTTTATGCCAACACTCCGACGACGTTGGCCGAAATGTGTGGCCGAGTCGTTGAAAATTGGGTCCAACGAATCGACCGTTGCAAACGTGCCCGCGGTAGCCATATGAACGAAGTCGAGTTCCATAAATGTTTTGATTGTACTTCAAGCCAATAATAAAGTTTTTGAAATATCTCAAATGGTTTGCCTTTTATTTAAAAAAAGTTGTCAAGTCGTTATTATAAAACTCTATATATAGTATCGTATAAGTATAGTATAGAGTCTAAGTATATAGTATAGTTGGTTTTTTGTATGGTGTAGTTCATTTGTTATTAAAAATTTTGTGCCGATTTTTCTGCAAATTTTGCAAGTTTGGCTCTGTTGTTAAAGCCTGTTACGGCCTCTAAAGTGGCCTAACCCATCAAATTTAAAATAATATATCAAGTCTGCAAGTTTAACGTAGCAGATTCATTTCAAGAATATGCAATTTGGAACAATCTGATACTTTTGACAGACAGTGTAAGCAGACCATTTGCACAGTAGTAGAAAAATCAATACCAGCAGAGCACTAACTATTCTTGAGGTTGTCGGAGATAACAAGGGAGATTCAGAACTCATTGAAGCGGTTAAAATCGTAAATCATAAGAAATATAACTTAATTCGTGCGGTTTGCTTAGAGATGGCGTAACTTGTATTATTCCTTTGGAACATGCATTGGAAGGCTACTTTCATTGTACGTCATTTCAGTATATGTCATTCATTTGAAGCGTAAACAAAAATAATTTTTTTTCACTCAAATATGTTGAACTTTGTGATTAAAAAAGTGTATTTTGGTGGTAGTTTATGGTGAACATGCGCTAGCTGAGCGAAAGTGCCAAAAGTAGTTTGCACGATTTAAAAGTGGTGATTTTGGCTTGGAAGACGATGAACGTCCTGGGCAGCCAAAAAAAGTTTGAAGATGAAGAACTTGAAGCATTACTCTATGAAGATTGTTGCCAAACACAAGAAGAGCTCGAAGAATCTTTGGGTGTCACTCAAGCAGCCATTTCAAAACGTTTAAAAGCAGCTGGATATATTCAAAAGCAAGGAAATTGGGTTCCACATGGACTCAAGCCGAGAGACGTCCGAAATGCTGCTGGAACGCCACAAAAGGAAGTCATTTTTGCATCGGATTGTTACTGGTGATGAAAAATGGATCCATTACGACAACCCCAAGCGAAAAAAATCATGTGAAATCCGGCCAACCAGCCAAATCAACGGCAAAGACGTATATCCATGGGGCGAAGGTAATGCTCTGTATTTGGTGGGATCAGATGGGTGTGCTGTATTATGAGCTGCTAAAACCGGGTGAAACCATCAATGTTTGAAGAGAGCAGTAGCCGAAAAACGCCCGGAATTTGCGACCAGAACGAGGCAATAGTTTTCCATCATGACAACGCTCGACCCCACGTTGCTATTCCCGTTAAGAACTATTTGGAAAACAGTGGATGGGAAGTCTTACCCCACCCGCCTTATAGCCCAGACCTTGGGCCCCACTGAAATACGGTTCACATCAGAGCAGAATATTAAAAATTAGCTTGATTCATTTTTGGCTGCCAGCCGGCGCAGTTCTTTTGGGATGGGATCCACAGATTGCCAGAAAGATGGGAAAAAGTCATAGCTTCAGATGGGCAATACTTTGAATAATACTATTGTACATGTTTTTCTTAAATAAACGTTCAAATTTTGAAAAAAAAACCGTACGAATTAAATTACATACCCAATATTTCTATAATTACTACATGATAAATTGAGCTTTCAAGAATATATTGTAATATTTATTAATAAATATTTAGAAAATTTTCATTAAAAAATCGGAAATTTTGTTATTTCAAAATTCGTTAAAATTAAAAAAAAATCGACGGCGTTACCTCGTCATTTATGTAAGGAAGGAGTGCGCAGTAGATTTTGAATAAGAGAGAGCACCGACTTTGAAAAAGCTAATTGTGACAAAAAGGCGTTAAAAGATTTCAAATCATCGATACCAGGTCCATAAAGCAAATGGCTTACAGCTTAGATTACTACTGCATGTAAATATTCGTCATTGTCTGACTCCAAAATTGAAAGCATCTCCTGCCTTAATACATCTGTTAGATTTTAGGTAGAATCTTATAGAGAGGGGCGTTTGACGAGGTAGAGAATTGGTCTCAGCGTGCTCTTCCGGTTGTCATTGCTTTTATAAGCCAGAATAGGTGTGTAGGTGGCGCATCTTCAAATTTTTTCCGTTAATTGGATGTGATTTGTTTCTTTTGTGCAATGTTACTTGTTTACTGTGTATTTTAAGGGTGATTTTTTTGCTGTTTCGTTTTTCAGTATTCTATTCTTGGCAGTTCAGTCATGAATCGTGATATGTGTTAAAGTCAAACATGCTCAGTTAGCATTGCTATTTTATCATGGAAATTCTTACACACGAACAACGCTCAGTTAAGATATGAGTTCGGTGAGCAATTTATCTCTCGTTTTGAACTGGTGAATTTGCCGGCTAGATCGTGCGGTTTGACCCCATTAGACTATTTTTTATGGTGATACGTGAAATCACTCGTCTATGCTGATAAACCTGCGTCAATTGCAGCTTTGGAAGACAATATAACACATGTTATTAGTGAGATACTAGCTAATACGCTCGAAAAAGTGACTGAAAATTAGACTCTACGTATGCACCACATAAAACGTAGTCATGGTTAACATAAAATAATTTTTAAAAACGGCAAGCATTGATTTATAAAATAAAAATTGTATACACTTTTGCAATTTACCTGTGTTTTTTTTTTGCAATTAAAAAGCAAACCGTTAAAAAAATGACTCACTATTAACCAAACGTAGAAACGAATATCTTGACATGGAAATCTTAATCCAAACCTTTTAATTATGATATCAGTTTTAAATTTCATTTATTTTTTTTCATTTTAAATGCATTTTTATTTCAATTAATTCATTAATTTCTACAGACAAAAAAATGCTTAAATATAAGCTTAATTTGCTTAATTAATTTAAACGTAACACATAGTGTTTTTCGATGTTTCTTAAACGAATTATTTATGTTTTTAAATATATCTAAATTAAGACAAAACGTAATTGTTATTTTTAGCCACCAAAATGGTTGGTGTTGCCGAGCAAGATCCCTCATGTCGCGACTCTCTACCGTCCTACGGAATTGGAAATACTCCGCACTGCCATATGCGGCGTCACTGTCTTAGTTGAGCCAAAGTCACAGAGATCAAGTTGTTCGCTAAGGTCATTGCTCTTGTGCAATGTGCCTTCGAATCAACTAATGACGAAATTGTCAACTCTTGTTCGCCCTTTTGTATAAGACCTCATTAGGATAAAATTTTATGTACTCAGACTCTGGTATTATGTATAAGCCCTCTCAAACACCCGAATCTTTTTCAATAAAATTGCTTTTACGTTGAACTACACGGGACATCTTAATACAAGCATAAGACTGATAAGGGCTGTGAAGCAGACCACCTTCACCCTCGCGTCGAGTTGACTTCTATAAAACAGGCAATATGTTTATTGAAGTATAGATATTGATCTAGCCTTAAGTGCTGTCTCACGATCGGAAACTTTAGCCAATTCTTTTTGGTGTTCCTAGAGGCCCCAGACAAAGGCGTCCTAAACAGAATGGTTTCCGGCTTCTGAAAGTTGATCTTCAGCGTCCCTTAGTTCCAGATATTTGTCAATTTCAATTAGACTGTGGTAAGAATGAATTCGAAGAGAGTGCTCTCGTCAGTGTTCTTGAGAAGTGTGCCCAACACACTCTATTATAATTGTAGTAATGCCTTTGAAGAAACTCTTCCAGTTCTGCAGTTTCGTTGGTGTATTATTTCCCCAATCTCTATATTTGGCATTGGAATCTCCGCAGATGATATAGTACTTCTCTTTCAATTCCAGCGTTAGAAATCGAAAAAGTGTCTCGAGTTATGAGATAAATAAGGTGAGTGGGCGTAGATGCATAGACAGACACCATGTACAACCGCTTTGCACTTCGGTAAGGGATATTCACGATGCATGCTTCTAGCACCTGCATCCTACGTGTTAAACTAAGCGAAGTCCTTTTCTTACAAAGATCACAACGTTACCTCCTTGTATGGAGCTGGAAACGTACTTCGTACTATTTTATATCTTCGGTTCCTCATATTGTGTGTTTTTTTGTAAATTAGTTTCGCTAACCGCCTACTGCGTGTACCCGTGTTTTCTGTATCAACTGCTCCTTTAAAAATAAACAAAATTAAGAAATGCACTATAAATGTGGCAAAAAATTGTACAGATCTCAATCAAAAATCTCGGAAGCAGCACCTTCCCAAATTAATATACAACTTGCCCCTTTCCTACTTACAAACAACAAAATAAATGCAATATGTTCGTACAAATCACAAAACCTCACCATTCCACTTCTCACATCATATGCAGCAGTAAAAAAACTGTATTTCTATCACAAACCTCGGAAGCAGAACCTTTCCAAATTAATATACAACTCGCCACTTTGCCACTTACAAACAACAAAATAATCACATAAGTTCACAAAGTGGAAACAGTAATGAGCAAAAATCACTCTTAATAAACTCAGTCCAGCACTCATACACCAACACAAACAAATCTAATGAATCCTTCCAATCTACGTCTAAAAAGTAGCCAAACTCACTCCAAAACACAATTGCCCCAATATCACCTATCTCAAATATATAGCCTCCAAAAAAATCTATTAGGTTAGGTTAGGTTAGAGTGGCGGCTGGAAAACCAACCCACTTAGGTCTATTGGCTCGTTATGCTGCCACATATCCCCATTTACTATCAATAAAATACCAACAATAATTCTATAAACTTTGTTTCTATTAAATTTGTTTTTATTTATTTATACAGACTAACATCTTAAATTTCTTAGTTAGTACCATGTTTGAAGAACTCAAGCTGCACCGGCTTTTGGCTAGTAACATAACTATAAATTAAAAGTATGTAGTGTTAGTATTCCTTGGATAGTATCTTAGTCCTTTTTGTTGATATTTTGAAGTATTTCGTAAATGTTATCGTCATTTTTAGATAGGGAACGGTTGATGTGTCCTAGAAGGTGTTTGATGTCTAGTGTTTCCGAGCAGCTCGAGCTTGTCTACGAGTATTTTGATAATAATTTTGATTTTTTTTCTCGTTTTTGTTTTTATAACGATATTTCTAAGCTTTATTAAAGCAGGCGTGTAGTTTTTCAGGTTCGTGATAGCATGGATAACTGAAAGGGTGTGGGTGTATACAATCCAATGTCCTTTTATGTATCCAATACCGCTTGTATTTCCACAGAGAAAATGAATGCGTGTTTAGCAAAGCTTGTATGACTTTGATATAGAACTTTGATATACCCAAACATTTTTGGACCAATGCGCCATTTTTCTTTCTTGTCAGTGTGTAGTAATGTGTAATGAGGAGAAATTTTGATATTATTTATTTCAGAATTTTCAAGCAAGAGTGAAATTGGTCTGTAACCATCAACTTTGTTAATTGTGTTTTTTAGGTTTTGAGATAGTGAAGATCGCTGTATTATACTTGTGTCAAAATTTTTTTGATAAAGTTTGATAAGAGCATTTTTGTTTCCACTGGCAAATTTTCAAACATAGAGCAAGAAAGTCTGTCCCTACTTGGTGTCATCCATTAAGTTTACTGTGACAAGATTATAATTCGGACAATGAAATGTGTTGCTCACGATGATCTCTTACAAAATTGGTAGATGGGACATGGGGAAATTTGAATTTTTTGGGATTAGTTTCGAGGAACCAATGGTAAACCATCGAGAATGGGCTTGATTTCTTCGCAAGTTTTGCCACTGAAAAACAAGAATCGGATCGCGGAGTGAAAACAAAACTAAACGTCGTTTATACTAAATGATCTTATACTCATATTGGCTCAGTTGCGCCACCTATCTTCCAATCCGGGTTCTCATCAAACAGCCCTTGTGCTATAATCGACCATCATAATCAAATCATAGAACTTTAGAAAAAATATCATCAGATATGTACATTCTTTAATTTATAACAAATAGGAAAATCAAAGTACACCTATACTACCTTTTTTCATCTTCCAAGGGTCACCTTCATCTGTCTTCCACTTTTTCATAGCATTCAGTACACTCACCTACACTATCTCCCCATAAAAAAATAAAATTTTGCACATACCACCTTGATCAAAAAATACAAATTACAAATACAAGTTTACTCTATTGTACTAATCTATATTGTCCCCTTAAAGGTAATCCCCATCGACTGCAACACACATATGCCAGCGCTTGATCCAATCCTCGAAACATTTTTTATACTGGGTTTTCGGTATGTCCATCAATGCTTCCTGCGATTTTTCAGTTACTTCCACTCAGCTGCTGAAACGCGTTCCCCGTAATGTTTTCTTTTAACTCAATTAAACAGAAAAAAAGTCACAGGGGATAGTATATGTTGCATTTTTCGTCAAAAAATTACGAACAATGATGGCACTGTGCGACGGTGCGCTATCATGATGCAAAATCCGGGAGTTTTCAGCCCACAATTCTGGTCTCTTTCGGCGAATTGCTTCACGCAAACGCCCAAATAAAATAATACTATTTGTTTACTGTCTGGCCTTCTGGCAAAAATTCATGATTCATAATCCCTGAAAACCGTGAGTATTGCCTTTGTTTTGACTGAAAACGACGTGGTTTTTTTGAGGTCTTTTGGCACCAACTTTGCTGCTACACGATGGGAACCCAAATCATTAAAGAAAATGTCTTGGACGGATCCATTGGCAAAGTTCAAGTCCTCCGCTATCTCTCTAATGGTTAATTTGCGGTTATTGACCAACATTTCTTTTACTTTTTTAATGTTTTCGTCGATCTTCGATTGACTCACGACTACTTTTGAACCGCTCGTGCTACCGGTAAACGAACTTTTTCTTTAAAGAACCATTGCCGAAACACTTAAACATACACATAACATACTAGACTGGTGCCTATACTCTGAAGCAAAGCTTAGTTTAGGAAAAATTAAACACCTTCATATCTGCAGAAAACAGAAATGCTCCTGTAATATCATATCCAGCATTTTTACTATAGAAAAAGTTGATAGACCTTAAATCCTAGACATTGTAATCGTATTTAAAAAACTACAATTGGAATGCGCACATTGGATACATTAGACCGGGCTTAGAAAAAAAGTTAAATATCATGAAATCTCTCTCCCACAACAAATTTAATTGTAATCCTTACATGCTAATATCAATTATCCAATCCAATCCATTATGGTCAGCAAAATGGAATATGTTTTTTTTCCTTTGCGGACACTCAGCCAAATCTTTCCTTAACAAAATGAATGCCATCATACATACATACATCAATCATCTGTTGTTCGAAGCCAAAATGCAAACGATCGAGAAACTTTGCTACAACTCTGCTTGAAAGCTTTACAGAACCATGTCATTCTGCGATAATAGCCCTCTCTATGAAAAATTTAGAAAATCAAAATCAATTAGAATGAAAAAAGTCCCATCTTTTATTGCACGTTCCACAACATTCTGTAACGATTTTAGCACCTCCACTTCCACCTTCTTGGCTATTCCAACCCTCATCCGTTATTTCATCACTTAGATCCAACAAAGAAGAGCATACTTCCGCATAAAAATTCCGAACACGATTCCTTGAACTTAAGAATAGCTTAAGCGTTTACTATTTCATATAAATATACAAACGACTCCCGAATACAAGACAACGTCAGTTTACTATAAGTGTTACTTCTGAAAATGAGATAATCTTGTCCTTCCATCCCATGCTTCTATGTTCATTGCCGAAAAACTTCAACAAACAATTTTCTATCTTCTCCGAATCCCTATCCTCTTTTGATGCTTTTATCAATATCGGCAACCTAACCATTTACCCTGGCCTAATACGTAATCCATCACTTTTCAACCTAAGACCTCCAAGACCTTACTAAGTATTGCATATAAAAAAACTGACTATTCAATCACCTCGTTTTCTGGAGTAAAACATCAGAATACTATAAAAACATTATTAAAAACTTGTTATCCATTATTAACTACTCACACAATTTAGTACGCTCTACATCGTCCTATCCCGAAATGACAAAAATAATAAGGCTTACGAAATTGATTCTTTTTCCAAAACAAAACAAACGTACAAAACATAAAACTCGTAAGTTTCTAAAACAAACCAATTTATATAACTCAATTTAAACCACATGAACATAGATAAAGGCTTTAGCTGCTCTAGCTATCCCCGACTAACCCCTTGATCGCGCGCTACTTAAAAATAAAGCTTGTAATTTTAATTATAAATAAATAAATTTAAATGAAATATGCCTTGCGAAATTTGTAGAAAAAATTCCTATTAGGCGTTTTTTATTTTATTAATGCATTGTTAATTATTTGAATTAAAAATTTAATCTAATTATTATTTACGTTAATAAATCAATTTTATTAACATTTTTATTTCATGAATTAGAAAATATAAATAACTAATTGAATTAGCTGCTCTTCACTGGAATTTTATTTGTTCCGATAAAAGAAACTAAGCTAAAATTTGCTTAAATGATTTATACCATAAATAAATTAAAACATAATTATTCAGTACAACTAAGGGAAATTATGCCGAATCTGAAAGTTTAACTGTGAGGATTTATTCCTGCACAAATAGTAATTAAACTACTCTACCAGTATTCTATTGATTCGTAATGATTCATTTAAATCTGAAGTAAGATATTTTATAAAAAAAAGTTGAAAGCTTTATCATATCTTTTTATGATTTATTATATACATATGTTTATGCGTCTACATATTAATTAATAAAAACGAATGCTTGCCTATCATTTTAGATTTTTTGTCATCAAATCTTACTCCGAGGATGATATTCATCGCAGCATCAAATATGAAATATGGTGTTCAACAGATCATGGAAATAAAAGGTTAGACGAGGCGTTTAAAGAAAGGACCAAAGAAAAAGGAAATGTTATGCTTTTTTTTTCTGTTAATGGTTCGGGTCATTTTTGTGGAATGGCCCAAATGATGACACCAGTTGATTACAATTCCACATCAAGTGTTTGGTCCCAAGATAAGTGGAAAGGTAAATTTAAGGTAAAGTGGATTTATGTCAAGGACGTACCTAATAGTCAATTACGGCATATACGACTAGAAAATAACGACAATAAATCTGTAACTAATTCAAGAGATACGCAAGAAGTTCCAAATGGTAAAGGCATACAAGTTCTAAAAGTTCTGCATTCATATAAACATCAGACTTCGATTTTTGATGATTTTTATCACTATGAGAAAAAGCAAGAAGAAGCAGTTTTAAAAAAACCAACACAATTTGACAATTTCTTACAGTCTTCACCTTCCCTAAATTGTTATCATAATGGCATTAAAGAAGAAAACGATAATCGCATATTGGAAAATTTAAAAGATAGACCTATCTCTCATCGTGGTGGATTCCATAATATTCTTGGAAATCGCAGACACGATAGAACTTTAGAGATTCAGTTAAATAAAAACGAAAAAGTAAAATGGAAATTATATGAAAATCAAGATCACGAAAACAACGAAACCAAAACTCAAAATCATCAAAGTTATAAACCTACGTGCTTAGAGGATTGTAATAGTAGTAATTTTGAGCATAATTTTAAAGATATTATTTTGCATATGAATAACTTTAATTGTAACGAAAATGAAATTCTCAGAGCAAATGCGAACGCGAAATTGTCATAATTTTTTTTAGCACGCATACTTCAATATTTTCACATATACTACGTATTAAAGCTAATAATATTGTAAGAAATTTCTTTAATTAATATAATTATATATTACGAGTACATAACATAAAATACTGTTTTTTGATAAAATGCGAAATAAAGTACAATATACACAAATGCTATTTGGTAGTATTTTTTAAGTTATTCAAACTAAGAATATGAGAGTATGGAAAATGGGACTAAAAAATGTTTGATATAAATATTCGACAGTTATTACTTTAACGACTTAGTATTAACATAACATTTTTTTTTACAATATATTGCAAGAAATGTTGCAGATTTTTAGATTCATGTATTTAATGTAATCGTCCAGAAAATCAGAATACAAAATTTGGACATATTATTAAGTTTTAATGGAACGATTTTAGACAGTTTGAAAAAAGTCTTTATTATCTCATGCCATTAAAATTTGAAAAAAGTTTTAGGCATATGTCCACCACGGTTGATTCGTACAAAACGCATTCTAGAGATTCAATTTTCCACCACTTTTTCGAGTATATATTGCTTATTACTCGAGCAATGTTTTACTCCAATGACATTCGTTGCTGGCTTATCGGCATAAACTAGTGACTTGACGTAGCCTCACAGAAAATAATCCAATGGCATCAAACTACTTGATTTTGGTGGCCAATTGGCGGGCCTTTTTTTTTTTTAATAAATATGGGGTGGAGCCACGTTCTTCTCTAAACCACAGTTCTTTTACGTTAATAATACGCAAATTTGGAAACAAATAATCGCTGATCATAGCATTGTACCAGTGTATATTGACAGTCACTTGTCTTCGGGCCTCATTTTTTGAGAAATGACCGATGATTTCACAGGTGTTCAATCCGCACCATACGGTACATTTTACTGGACGCAATAGCATCTGGTGAACTTCTAGAGGGTTGTGTTCGCTCTAAATACGGCAGTTCTGCTTCTTCATGTAACCATGTTTAACCAGGAATAACAGTGGAACAAAGTTGTACGGTAAAAGATTGGCTAAACTTTCAATTTCTTTTTAAACTCATTCACTGAGCATCCGACGCAATTAATGAATACACCAATTGGATATTATAAGCCTTGAGACTAAGATCTGTACGCAGAACTTTCCATATAGTAAATGGACAAAGGGTAGCCTCTGGTGATTAATGGGGAAACTGCTGAGTGTCCTATAATTTGTTCGTAGCGAAGTGCGCGCCTTAGAATTATACTCACAACTCTGCACGGAAGAGAATAAAATATGTTACGAACAAACTAATGGACTCACTGTTGACGACCCTAGTAAACGTTGAAAGGACAATGACAAATTACAGAGGTCCTTAATTGCTATCACGCCATCTAGGAAGTGCAATGGGATGGGAGGGACATAAGGAATATGAAAAACTGTGCTATATACTATGGTATATACTGGGCGATTTAAATGCCAGGACAGGAAAGGAGGCATACTTTGTTGGGATAGTTGGTAAGCATACAAAACACCACATCAAGCACTTTGCGCCGAGACGAAATATTATTGTAGTAAGCATACAGTTTCCATACCTCAATATACACACCGGGATCATTAAACGCTATATCAAAGTGATTATTTTGCGATAGACCCAGTATTCTGGACGTCCGAACGTTCCGGGCAGCCAGCATTGACTCGGATCACAACCTTGTGGCAGCCAAGGTGCGGATTTGAATCAAGACAGAAGAACTTCTGTGAGAAGATATGATATAACGTAGTAAAGCTGCAAACGCAAACGACCTCCAGAATCTTCGCCGAACGAGTATTCCGAAATCTCTCAACAACTCCTATATTGTCAACATTAAGTACCGAAGACCAGTGACAATGATGTAAATTTTGCCTTCAGAGACGCCGAAACTCATATGCTGGGTTCTTTCATCCGACTACCACCGAGAAATTCCTGCTGTCAGGAGGAATGCCAGCTAGCACGCACATGCAGCTCAACAAGAAGCCTACAAATCGGCGCTGGTACAGATAAAAAGAACGTGTCAAGGTAAGGACACTTTTTTATCATACTTTTTAGATTCTTAAAATGTTCGACTTTCAATGTTTTGGGTGTGCTTGTCTTGCCAACTGGAATAAGGTGCTTGCATATTCCACCCGTTTATTCAGCTGTCCTCAACTTTAAACCTTCTTGCAGGTGGTGGCTATCAACGGCAAGTTGGCGCTGAATGAGCCATAGCTGCAGTCACGGCTAAAGTAAGAAAAGCAATGCAGTTTAAATTATGTCCCCAGCAACCAATTTTTCTGCGAAAAATACAAAATACCTGGAGGTAGTTTTTTATTTTTCTTACTTTTTAATTAAACGAAAGAAGTTCAATTTTAATGTATATTTATAGTGATTGGTTCTGTAGAAAGCACATTTTGACGTTTTGAAAAGTTAAGTTAAGTTGTGATACTTTTAAGTATCACAAATCACACTATTACCCATTACCTTAGTCGATTCCACCCCAGGGAGGAACAAAAAGAGAGGTACCCATGAACATTGGTCATACGTGTTTAAATGTTATAATGACTAGAAAGGGTATTCCATAAGCGAGTTGTACGGCTAAGGAACGAATGACGATATCTTATAGTATTTCGAAAATGGACTCGAGGGTGTAATGATGAGCATTAATAGCAAAGTGGATGTTACGGTTAAAAGCTTCAAGAGGCGGAATGCTACTTGTGATTTCGATGCAAAACTGGTGGTGGAAATAGCGATAAAACAGTGAGATGCATTGTCTGAGTGATATTAATATCATTGAGGCCATGTTAGATTGGTTAAATTTTTATTACATCGCTTGAGGAAAACTATAGATTGCTATACTATACTGCCGGTCACTGAGAAGTTTTCGTGTTTCAAGATATTTCATAAGCTGACGGTTTATCAGCGTTTCCGTGACCTTGGAAAGAAGGGACGTAAGTGCAATCTTTTAGAGACGGGATGGACAAATGAACTGATGGAAAAGCTTACGCAGTGGTTTTGCCAGCGTGGAAGTACACCTCTTCAGAAGAAGGAGAAGTTACCATTTGGACCGGCTGATAAGCAGATTTGCCTTATCCAAAGAGCTGATAGCTGTCATTATAAATAAGCGATGGGGCAGAATTTCTTATATTTTATATTTTATATATTTTAGACGAAACATTTTTACTTCCTTGTAGTGGAGTCGCAGTAGATGCTGAGAAGGTTTAAGAACTTTATTGCAGATCGTGTAACGGCGAAGAGGCTCAACATGTCCCCATCAGGAAGAATTCACTATTCAGTTTTGACGACCAGCACTATTCTGCTAAACGTAGTGGGAAGTGAACCATTCTCTATCGGTAAATCAGTTTGCCTATCGTTTCAAATGATTGAAACCGAATCGTCCATACAAATCTGTCATAGAATCATCTGCAGTTATTTTGTTGCACTTTTGCTTTGCGATCACGAATTCGTAAGTAGAAAAATATAAGTAAAAAATACTCAATAAATATGTGTATATGTGTATATATGTATATATTAAAGAAAACATCGACTAGCGCAAAGTAGAAGTAAAAGGCTTCAGGAGCATACAAAACTATTTAGGCCCAACCACCAATATTCGTTAACTTTTACGCATTAAATTGTACTAGATTGGATATGTGTTCAAAAGGTATATTTCAATTTCTCTTTGATGTTATAGAAAAATCGTAAATTCCGTCAGAATGAGCGAAACGGACTTTGGCTTGTTTTTCTCCAGCCGAAAGGAATTGGGGACCCTATGAAGTAAAAAAAAAAGAGATTGCATCTGGAGGTATCGAACTTCAGGAGGTTGTATGTATATACTTTTTTTTATAATCCCGCGCGCGCACCAAGGGAATATAAATACTCTTTTACTGGCTTTTCTCTAGGACGCGGACGGGTGGTGTAGTAGTTTGAAACTTAGGTGTATTAGGTTTCGATATTTTTCCCAGAGGTGGTTGTCAAACTGGACGGGACGAACCAGTGCATCCTCAACCAGTGGGTCTTAGTACGTGCTAGTTGTTAGTTCGTTACATTTAGCCCAGCCAGCAACCACTCGAATATTAGTGTTATGCCTTCATGTCAGAGTTGACGCCGACGGGATTTTCATATAACTACATACAAATTCTATGAAAAGACTTTTTCAGAGCATTGCCTCGCACGGATTCGAGCCCGCGACCATCCATGCTCAGCTCCAGATTTTTCACAATGTCTGCCTTTGGAACTTATAAAACTTTATTTTAAGCATCGAGTAAGCGTTGGACTGTGTGTGGGATACAGCAAAACTTGCAATTTAATTTCAGTAACAGTATCCGTGACCGTGATGTGTTCTTTAGAAGAGAAACACTCATTTTTAGCAAGTTAAATTTTTTTGTATAGGTGTCTGATAACCCTAGCTTCCTCGAACATAGAAAGAGCTTGTCTTCCAGTCAGTTGTCTCCCTTAAGCTACTCCAAAATGTTTGTATGCTGTTTTATATTAAGCAGCTCTCTCGGCGGAATTTACGGTAACGTCTTTCAGAACTTTCGCTATTTCTGACTGACCAGAAGATCGTAAGCTAATGCTAACTCTTCAGTCAAGTGATTTTTTCTCAAAGACTCAGTCTTGTGGCGTTTGCTTCTTTACGAACAATCAACAAAATCTTTTCTAGGACGACCAGCTTTACACAAGAAACAAACAAACAGTTTGACTTGAGTAGTTTTTAAACCCAGTTGAAGTATCTAGCCAATTCTTATTAGTAGCAAGAAACTTCTCTTCTTTTCTACATCTTGTCCACCTGTTCTTAAAATCTGCCAAAAAAGGAGATTTTCTTGCCAAATTGAGGTTTTAAGTGCCCGGCACATTTAGTACGATTTTCTAAAAATTTCTTCAGATTTTCTACTTTAAGAGATGGCATCTACCATTTAAGAGATGTGTCGCAGCTAAGTGTACGTTATCTATTCGATATGTTTGACAGGTCTGTCGCGCCATTAGTATATCTGTTACAGTGAACGAGGCAAATTTAAAGACCCTTACAGTGAACGTAAAGTTACTGATCAGGATCGATAAAAGAACCAATCTGTTTAAACTGTTGTAAAGTTAACGCCCCCCAGACATGCTTTTATTAAGCGAAACTATGCTCAACCAGAATCACAAATTTGACTACAATGAATACCATATATATAGAAGAGACTGGCCACACTCCACATGAGATGGTGGAGTTGGTATCTTAATACTTAAACGCTTGCGACGTAGGGTCTTATATAGCGGGGACTTATGTTCCGGTTACTGGAAGCATGCATTGTATGCATTCCTCTCCAAAGTCAGGGACGAGTGTATGTGGTGTCGCTTGACGCATCTCAAGCACCTCATCCCATTCAGTTTACAACCGAACTTAAAATACTTTTTCGTTACCTTCAGCTTCAATTGCACTGCAATTATTACTTTTTGTAATCCATCCACTAGGGGTAACTAGCTACATAACTGTTGTTGTCAAAATACGAAGGAGTACAAACCTGAGTTGTACACGACGAATATATTCCGTCTTTTCTGTCAGCCGATTTCTTTCTATACCTAGCACTCTCAGACACTAACTTGAACTAACGAACTTGGATCGAAACACGCGGAACTATTTGCGAGCACTCGAGTACGATCATGACCACTACGGACAGCAGCCGCAGCTGGAACAATATGTTACAGTGTACTCATACGAATATTGAATATTACAATGTTCATACTTTTCCAGAATTCTGAAGCGTAATTAACATTTAAGTGAGATCAATCCCCCGATCGATATAAACCTTACAAACGACGAGATCGATCGGCGCAAACGAACGACTGTACAAATAATTCCTTGAGTAGAACAACTCGACGGCAACCAAGTCGACAAATATAGAACCAGAACTTGAACAGCTGTACAGCCAATTTGCTGATAGGAACGACACGGAAGTGAATGATAAAAACCATTTCATTAAAAAAAAAAATATATGTATATAATAAATTCGTAAGTCTTTATTTTTAGTAACGTTTTCCAGATTAATAATGCAGGCTATTTCAATTCAAGAGAATGAAATGAAATGATATTGATTTAGTGGAAGTGGAAGGAACATCGATGGTGTTGTTGTTCTTTACGCCCAACGTTTCCCAGACCAGATACGATCGCAAGCTTCCTTTTATCGGGTCATCCAACAATTCACTGGTGAAGGAAGTGTGCAACCAAAGAAAAGGAATCGGTCAGATATTAGCTTTTTCCAAATAAGTCGTGAATCAGGAATTTCTCAAACGACTGTCTGTAAGATATTACATCGGCATAAATACCATCCTTAACATGTTTCAATGCATCAAGAACTTTCTAGTGAGGATTTTCGCAACCGGGTTTCCTTTTGTCAATAGGCACTTCAGCAGACTTTCAGACCCTCTTTTTTTCGCCAAGGTGTTATTCTCTGATGAGTCGACTTTCACCTATCACGGTACGGTCAATCGATATAATATGCATTACTGGGCTACCGCAGCACCCTTGGAATGTTAATGTTTGGGCGGGAACTATTGGGGATTAATTAGTAGGTCCATATTTTAATGAAGGCAACTTGAATGGCGAAAAGTATGCAAACTTCTTGCGGGACCATCTTCCAGTATTACTAGAAGAACTGCCATTGGAGTTGCGACAAACAATGTGGTTTCAACATGATGGTTGTCCAGCCCATTATTCCCACGTAGCCCGGGGCGTATTAAACAATGTTAACCATCAACGATGGATCGGACGAAGGGGTCCGAAGCAATGGCCTGCTAGATTACCTGATCTTACGTCACTTGATTTCTTCTTGTGAAGCTACTTAAAAAGTGAGGTTTACAGAAAAAAGCCAACAGCACGTGAAAACATGAAAAGACGAATAACTGAAGCTTGCCGGAAGATTACGCCAGAAATACTTCTCAGTTCTGTTGGTTCATTTGGAGCGCGGATAGACAAGTGTTTTGAAGTGAATGGTCACATTTTCGAGCATTTGTTGAAATAGTCTCGGGAAGTAAACGTCGAAATTCGAAGAATTCAATGATTCAACAGTGGGAGGCAAGGGGACCCACTCTAATTAATCACCCCGAAGGAAACAAAATACTGCTACGTCCACGGCGTTGTTTCTGGGTTATGCTAAACGCAGTATGTAAAAACAAATGACAAGCCTATGAGCAATACGACTGAGCAATGAAAATCAGGACTTATCATTTGAAAAATCAAAAGTGACCTTCGTTTGACCTTGAAAATGGGTCTCAAGCTCAAACTCGTGGTCACCATCCTATGTCCCCTTCAGAACTTTGTGACTTTTGTCTGAAACATTTTTCGCGATATTTCGCACTTTTCGAGTAATTTGAATGTCTCAAGTTAAAAAACTCACCCTGTATAATAAGTCAAGAAAGCATGTTTTTTTTTTTTTTGTGGTTGAAGATCTATTAGAGAAAATGAAAATGGTGAAAAATCTAGATCAGCATAACCATGACATTTATTCGTGCAAAAAGATAAACTCCTGTGCGTCTTTGTGTCACTAAAAACAAAAAGTCGTCGGGAGTAAATGGTGTCCTAAACGTCCCATTGAGGCTCCTACCCTTAGAAGCAGTGGATATTCAAGCATTGGAAAAAATAGTAGTACACCCTATCCCAAAAAGGAATGGGACTAACCCAGTTAATCTTCGGTCAATTAGTTTGCTTCCGAATATAAGCAATTTATTTCAGAAGTTAGTCAACAGAGCTTTTTTGAAATGGGTTGAGGATAACATAATCATTCCAGACATCCATGCTGCATCGAAACTGAATTCCAACGTACAATGAAAGCAAGAAACAATGTCAACCTGCCTGAATAGAAATACCGAAACTGTTGCTATATATGGTTTACAACATGCTTATTAAAAAGAAGTTCGTTGCCGAATGTAGCAACACGATTTCGAGCAGTCTTTAATATTAAAAACGAATTACAACAGGGGCGGTAATCTCTCCAATAACGTTTAACATTTACACAAGTGGGTTCCCTCATTCGAGCTATGGGGTAAGTAGGCAATTTAATGTCGTACAGATCAGGTCCAAAAATTGAGCACAACATACTTTTGCAGCGTGATTTCGATCACATTAAGGGATTCAAAAGTCGGAAATGATCATATTCAGAACTCCATTGAGATGGGCTTCTAGGGATACCAGAAATAACTAGTGAAACTTTCTCATCATAGGTAAGCATATACATGCATTGGCAGTAAGAAGCGTTGTTATTACTACATGGAAATATTTGGAATACACGTGAGGTCATGGCTTAGGACCTGTCTCGGCCTATACAGATCCCAAAAAAGCTCTTAACAATAGTGCTTATTACAGGATTGTAATAAATTGATATTCGGCGCTTGTTACCCTAATGAAAGGCACCACGAGAGTACGATCTGATCAGCATCTATTCCGCCGGAGGTAATAATAATTTGAATTTATTCATATCAATCAAGTAAGATCGTGTCTTGCGTCAAATAATTACAACAGGGAAACAACAATTCTTGCTTACCCTCAACAGATGCCAAAAAGCAGTTCTCCGAATATTGGCGGCTAAGGGAAGTGGAGAGTATCAGTATGTTTTTCTGGGTCAGTGCGTAACTTAGGTTAGATAGGGGGTTCTCGCGGAGTTCCAAACTGACCATCGACGAGTGCACACGCACAAGTGCACTTGTGAAATTCGCTCCTCGCATGGAGAAAAAAAGACAATAAAAACAAACCGTGACAAAAAAAAAATAAATAAATAAATAAATTACAGCGCGCGAGTTATGCATTTCATTTCAACACTTGCAACATCAGTACATTCCATAGTTCATTCACATTAATTTTGTAATTAAATTTATAACCGTCCGTTAGTAATTAGTAACAGTTTATTGAAACCCAGAACAAGTGAATATTGTTTGACAGTATATTATGCAATAACAATTAGTAATTAGTATCAAGTAATAATAACCTCAAATTGAACAAACCGATATCCTACATATTAATAAAAAACAATGTTAAAACTCTATGTAGTTTAGTGAAATCCAGAACAAGCCAATATTGTTCGATAGAATATTGCGCAAAAGTTCAACAACAACTAGTTATTAGTAACAAGTAAAAAACCTCACAAAAAAAAAAAAAAAAAAAAAAAAAAATGTGAAAATAAAAACAAACAATAATAATGAAATCCAGGTTAATATTGAAAATTATTGCAAAACCATCTAGAATAATCCAGTAATGAAGATTCTTAAAACAAATTTAATGTAGGTGTTGCTCTTTAATTATATATAATTTTTTTTTACTCTTCTTATTTATCATATTAGTATCTTAAGTAGTTTCAATGAGTTACACCCAGTCGAAGTCGACTCTTTTCAAGTTATCAAATTCCCTCTCAAACCTATTACATTCAAATCAAGAAGAGATACCTAATAGCTCTCAATCAGTTTCATCTATTCCAAACAAATAACAGTTTATTGAACAGAAAACTTTAAACAACTTAAGTGAAATTCTTTTAGGTGAGAATTAAGACGTTTCAAACATTTCAAACGAACACATTTCTTTCCATAGCTCAAGTCAAAATAATCCCAAACACGTTAATAATATGGCTCAACCCAACGAAATTTTTAACACCTTACGAATCCCCGATGTAGTGAAAGACTTGCCAACTTTCAATGGCAATCCTAGGCTTTTATACGAATTCATAACTAATGTCGAAGAAATTCTTGAACTTTTGGAAGCAATTAAAGAGACTAGCTACTATAAACTCATTCTTAGATCGATTAGGGATAAAATCGAGAGATCCACCAACTGGGTACTTAACATGTACGACATCCCATTAACCTGGGAAAAAATAAAAGAAAACATGATCTTTTATTACGTTGGTATGCGAAATGAGATATGTCTCATAAAAGACTTGCATTGCTTACGACGAAGCAACAAGACCGGAGAACAATATTATAGTGAAGTTATAAAAATTTCCATGTATCCACATGAAGAGCGTAGTAGAAACTAAATTAGAATTATATGGTGAAATGTGCCTAAACGAATTCTTATCAGGGTTCCACAATACGAGTCACAAACCAGCATTTCTAATGGAAATATTCTCGTTCTGTATAAAAGAACAAAACACATTCTACCAAAAGATTGAAAGAAACCCCGTTCAAACCAGATACCGACCAAAACCTATTATACAGAGACTCCCTGTTCAATACTAACAAACCCTCTCAACTTTTTACAAGTCACAACAACCCCAACCCTATTATCCAAATGCAATCCCACAATTTCCCATGATTAAACCACCAAGTCCAACATTTAACAACAAAAATATAGCAAACTCAAAAATGAGAACACCACATAACATCAATAGACTAAACTTTAACAATACCAACACTAACAGATATCAACACAAAAGCAAGGTCCCTAAACTAACCGAAAATTTAATAATTTTCTAATAGACCTTATAACTTAAGGCCTGACATAAGGGAAGTCCACAATATTTCTGAGCAAAATAACCCTCAAGCAATTGAAAATAATTCTGATAATACTGACAATTATCAGAAAAATCAAAATACCTATTCAACTGATTACCATATATCGCAGAAAGCTACTACCCAGAATTAAACAACTACGTACCACAGTCTGAAAATACCTCAAGCGAAAATTTTCAACCAGAAGCTTCGGAACATCAGTCGTCTATATAGACATTAATAGACATGGACACTCCCTTCCCTATAAAAATATAAATATCTTCCCCATATGGGAAAACATTAAAATTTTTGATTGACACAGGAGCATCAACCTCATTTATAAATCCTGAGTACGTCTCAGCGAATGACGTACAAGACATCCCATCTACATTTATGCCAATACCTTATTCTAAACAAACACACAATCAATAAACAAGCAATTCTTTCCAATTTCACTGAGTTTAAAGTCAGCTTAAAGCAAAAATAGATTTAGAACACGGAAAACTGATAACTAAATTAACTCAAATACCCTTACTCTTCAAACCTAATTTTAAATCCCTTAAATACATTATCCCAACAAAATCAAAATTTATAGCGAAACTCACTGTTGACGTACAAAATGGAGATATGGAAACTGAAATAGAACCTTATAATTTACTTCCGAAGGCTTATATAAGGCCAAAAATTGGCATTGCAATATAGAAGTTCATAACAATGCCGATAGCTTATTTTAAACACTAACCTTCTCTGGTATACATATAGTTGAAATTAAGAGTTTTGTAACATCATAAACTGAGTCAATGAGGAAATTTCCACTGATATTACAGAACTAGTTCGAAGTTCTCATTTAAATTCTGAAGAGAAAAATACCTTATTCGAACTATGCAAAAAATTCAGCGATATATTCCATAAAGAAGAACAACAGTTGACGTTTACCAACTTTATCAAACATAAAATCAAAACAATATATGAAATACCAACCCATACAAAAACATATAATATAGGTACCCCTATATTATACGACACAGCTTTTCCCTTGGAGCTCACCTCTATGGGTGAGACCGCCAAATATGGCGGGTAGACATAGGTTACCGAAAACTAAATGACAAAACAATAAACGACAAATATCCACTACCGAATATTAACGAAATACTCGATAAGATTAGTAGATTATGTATTTTAGCACCCTAGATCTCGCCAGTGGTTTCCATCAAATAGAGACGGACCCTAAAGTTATGCAAAAACCGAATGTACAGTAGAAGATGGATACTATGAGTTCACCTGAATGCCATTCGTGTTCAAAAATGTAATAGCAAGAGTTCTTAAAGATCTTAGCATTCACAAATCCGCTGGTCCAAATGGTATGTCTCCTCTTGTTCTGAAGAGGTATTCTTCCTCGCTGACAAAACCACTGTGTTAGCTTTTTCATCAATCTTACTCCTTAAGAATATTTCCGAGCAGATGGAAAACAGCATTTGTCCAGCCAGTTTCTAAAAAGTTGAATCTTCTTCTCTTTCCTCCTACAGATCTATTGCACTTACGCTGATAAATCGTCAGCTCATGAGTTTTCTCGAAACATGAAAAATTCTCATTGAATGATAGTATGGTGTTCGTAGCAACAGGTCCACTCTTGATTTGATGGCATGTCTCACCGAGAAGTGGAACCAAAGCGTACATTAATTTGGCAAAAGCAAGATAGCTGCATTAGACATTTTTGAGGCATTCGACAGAGTTTGGCATCAGGCTCTTATGTCGAAAATGCGTGCTTTTGGGATCGATGACTGTATACTTCAATGGATGAGAGATAAACTTTCGGAACGTTCGATTCAAGTTGTCTTAGATGGTTTAAAGTCTAATATTCACAAAATAAATGCTGGTGTGCACTCAGAGCTTCGTTCTGTCTTTGACACTCTTTTTTATTTTCATCAAAAATCTCTAATCCAATTTCTTTATTTGCTGACGACACTACTTCCTGCGTTTCATATTCGTTCCATGACTCACATCCCTGCTATTGGATAGTAGAATAGGAATGGCAGCGTATGTTAAGCTTATTGAATTCTGATATTAACAGCATAACTAATTGGGGAACCACTAACAGAGTAGAATATAATGTTTTCAATGTCTTTAAAGCAAATTTTAAACACCTAGCTATTTTTTTAATGGCACTTGCATCGTCGAATACGTAAAACTTTCTCTCCTCGTTCCAAATTTACGTTAGGTGTCGTCAATAACGCTGCGAAGTATCTAAGATTGCTCAAGCGACGTAAGAAATACTTTACCACCTGCTAGATAGGATTCAAAACCGTGCGATAAAACTTATAGGTGATAAAAGTATTACTAAGACAATTAACAGCTTGAACACCGACATAATGTCTCATGTCTCCACTCTTTCTTATCGCTATTTCCAGTGCTCAATAGAAATCACCAGCAGCACTCCGCCCCTTGAAATTTAACCGTATCACCAGTCTCGCTATGAATGCTCATCAGTATATTGTACATTGTATACAGTGTACCGTCGTACAGTATCAACTGTTTTATGTAGAGCAATTTAAATAAAAAAAAAAAACTGTTCAATAAGACGTTATAAAGAATCATGCTTTTGTTATTTGAAAATGTCTTCTCTTTATTTTGATTTTTGACAAGTGCGATATTTATCTCATGAGAGTTAATGATAATAAGTGTGTTTATTTACATATTTAAGTGTACAATTTTTCTATGTTTTTAGTTATTTTACATTTAAAACATTTTACTTTAATTCAAAATTTATATCACCAACAACCAAATCTTTTCCAATAAACTTCCTATCACGCTGAACCATGGCACAAAAAAAAAAAAAAAAAACAAGCATACGCTTGTAATTTTAACAAGGATAAAGGTCATGAAGCAAATCACTCTTACCCCCGCATTGAGTTGACTACACAGCCGATAATAGACCTTCGTGGTCTATTAAACAACAGATATATTTCGATTTTACTTTGTGCACAGTAAGAGAACAAGTGTAATACTTAGCCTGAATGAAGCCAAGTTGGCCTAGTGGTCACCATAGTGATTTTTCCTCTTTTATTTTCTTTCTCGTGATTTAAAGGAAGAAACAAAATATACGTAACGGGACATCAGGCGATGAATGCTAATGAGTAGTTCGCTTTCCTCATAGTGTGACAAGCTGAGGGGCTGCTCAAATCACAAGAAGAAACAGTAGCTACTGAGATGACGGCAAAACAGAGAAGGAAAACTAAACGAACTCCTAACATAGCCAAGCGACTTACGCTATCAGCTTCAACTGAAAAGCTGCAAGGTGAAGTAAGAGAGAGACAGCAGCAGCAGTCAAAACACGTCGTGACGAAACAGATTGTAGCGAAGTAGATTGCGACGAATACCCATACATTGTCGACGGTGGGGAAGAGCGTTATACGGGAGATATGAACAGTTTTGCATATCTAGTAGCCTCAGAGTCTGAATATGAAGATTAAGAGGTAGAAGCTCTTTAAAACAGCATCACCAAGCTGAGTGCAAGAAGAGTAAAAGAAGAGGCAATATCTCCAGTGCTCTCTACTTCAATAAAAAAAACAGCAAACACAAGAACAGTAACAACTACAGCTGAAGTAAACTCAGCAAGAACAACAGCCTCAGCAATAAAAATAAAAACAGCAATAGTCTTAAATACAACAGCACTAGAAAAGTAACAACAAGTACCTCAACCAAAACAACAGAAGAAAAAAAACAACAAAAGCTACAGCAAAAAACAAAAGCTGCAGCAAAAAACAACCAAAATAAGAGTGCCACTAATCAATACTCATAAAATTGAATAAGGTTATACCATCGAACTTTGTAAGTCGACCATACGTAACAATTTTTTTATTAATCTTTTATTTTTTAATTTTAGACAGGCATGCGATTCACTACTTTGTTGAAGGATACGACGACGGAGTTCACCCCGAAAGGTGATAAGCTGCAAACAATGCTGCTGAGGGGGACTAAACCGTCGACTGATACGGAGGAGCTCCTTGATTTGCTAAAGAAGAAATAATGCGATGAGCTCAAATTCGTAGGGGTTAAGCCGTTGGACACGACTAGAGCCAAAAGGAAGAAAATTGTCGAAAAATGTCGACAATTCTTTCTGGTGTTCCTAGAGGCCTCAGACAAAGGCGTTCTAAACGGAATGGTTTCCGGCTTCTGAAAGCTGATCTTTACCTTTCATTCGTCGCCGTATTATTTTCTAATGCGCTGGATAATGGGCATTATTCTAACTGATTCTAACGGGAGATGTCGAAGCACAATGTTCTTCCACCGGTTTCCACTGATTTCTACTGGTGATTGTGTCGAAGATCAATTTGAGTTTTTCCTTCGAAATTAATGGGGGTTATTTCCTTATGTTGGCGATGACATTATTTGATATATTCTTGTCGCTGAACTAGGTGAAACCCGAGCTCTCGAATCGTCAGTTCACTATTTTTTTTCAAAGGTAGAAGTTGTGCACAAGAATTTGATTTTCCAAGTCGTGGTTCGGGCCAATGATGTCATTCATTTTGAACACTTCCTAGAATATTGCTCCTATTGCCTCTATATTCTCCTGTAAATCTTCGATCTCAAAGAAGCTGTCATCATTAACAGCCTCCTATGCAGGCTGCTAAAAGTATGTATTCGTTGTCCGTTGTTCGGAGTTTTAAAGATACGAAAGGTCGTTTTGATCTTTTCCCGAAATATTTTATCTATTTTCTTGAACATATTCGGTTGGTTGGTGTTTATAGCCTGAATTTAGTTGTTCCAATACCAACCTATAGAGTGCCTTTAATTTTTTTATTAATATTTGGCGGTTCTTGAAGAACGACCTCAGTGTCAAGGTTATTTCTGTCAGTAAACTGTCTGTAGAAGGTTTTAAGTCTCGAAAGCCTTTTGTCGGTGCAGTGTTGATACTGAGGTATCGTTTTGACCATTGTTCGTTTAATTGTCCTGTCCATTAGTTTTAGATAACTGTCAATCTCCTCGTTTGACAGATTTCTATTTTAGGAGAGGGCACTCGTCGGTGCTCTGGAGGTTTTTTTATTTCGGTACTGAGGCAATTTGTGGTATGTTAGTTAGTTCGCGTTAGTTCTATTCGTGTGTTGAACAACAGGAGATCCTAATAGTAGCTGTGTTTAGGAAACAACGGACAATCCGTTGGCTTAAGTCTGACTCTGTACGTTACACTGTGCTGACATGGTCACTACCACTTGCCCAAATTTTCTCTTATTGGCTTTTTATTTAATTTTTTATTCACTTTTTTACTTTAACGAAAAACGGAATCATGTATTTTCACCACGGAGAATTATGAACAACTGTGTACCGACAGCTTTTCCATTTAAGCCAAACCATTTATATGCTCGTATTTTATTTATTAAACTCACTATTAAAAAGGCACGTACTATACTGCACTCCACTAATAAGCCTTCAGTAAGAGTTAAGAAGCGACTGTGTGGTTTTCTGCACTTGCTGCTTCTGTTATCTCTACTGGTATTACATATGCTGAAGCTATTATTGCTGCTGTTATTGTTGCTTTTGTTGTTACTGTTTCAGCCTCTATTGTTATTGTGGTGGCTAAGAATATTTTTGATGTTGTTATGCTTTTTCTTCTGTTTTGACTGCAACCTGTTTTGCGTTGTCAGTTTGTTATTGTAATTATTGCTGACTTACAATCTGTTGACGTTGTTGTTGTTCTTGCTGTTTGAGGCTTTGTTGTCGCTCCTTTTCTCACCTCCCTGTTTGCTTCGTTTTAATTGCAATCACTTCTTCCTGTAGCTACCTGATGCTACTATTCAGAGCTTCGACTTCATTTCTTTTGTCGAACGACCCTGAGGTAGTCCGAGATGCGAAGCTGTTGTCGCCTTCCATGTAATGACCTTTCTTTCATCGTTTTATGTAAGTTGCTTTGTGTAGTCAGTCGATAGCTAACGGCGTGGGTGTAAAGGTCTTTATATTTTTTGACTTTGACAAATAAAAGTAACTCAATAATTTTATAGTGTATTCTGTCTCACCTTGCTCTTTCGCTATTTTCACTACCAGTGCTACATTGAATTTGTCAGTAGCATTCTGCCCCTTTAAACCTTTAACCGTAACACTCATCCCGCTATTAATACTACTCAGTTTACCCTCAAGCCCACTTTTGAAAGTACATTGACATATCGTGAGTCTTTCCTAACCCGCACAGCTCGCTTATAGAATGCCTTGCTGAGCTCTTTGATCAGGAAATCATTATAACCTTCAAACATTCAAAACCAACGTATTTCAGTACCTCTCTATTTTTCATACGCTCGCGCTGTGTGCAAACATTTAAGGGTATATTTTTTTTAAGAAAAAATATGTTATAATAATTATAAATATACATGTTTTATCAGAGTAAAAAAAAACTTTTTAATTCATAATGCGTGTGATTATTATACATATAAAGGAAAACCTGCGCCATGTTAAACAGGTTTTTTTGCTTTAAGCTCCAAAGGCTATGAATAAAAAGTGATTTTCTGCGGTTTTAGATAATTTTTATTTTATGTGTGTACTAAAAAAGTTACAACAGATGCTCAAAGTTTTGTATGCATGTTAGAGCCCATTTTTGGATTTAACTGCAATTGTTTATTGATTCTAACTGCTGCTTCACTTTTTCGCAAGACATCTAGATAGAATTTAGCGTAGGTGGTAGTTTAAAGGGGCGATTAACTTGTCTCCAATTAGGTCTTTTCTAAATTATCCGAAAGCAGTTCTTGTACAGTGGTATGGATATAGATTTCTCCATGCAGTACATTAGTAATTTTATGTCTGGAAACATTCAATTGCAAAGTTAAGCGTCTGATACTGATTGATGGATCAGTTGTAGCAGCTTCCAGAATTCTTTCATTAAGTTGGGTTAGGTCGTGTATTTGAAACTGATCCCGTTTCTCGAAACCTTCGACAGGTTAGGATAAAGTTCATGGTATCTTTATCGCGCGCTAGTTGAATTTTCTTTGCACAACCCATAAAGTAATGTACGTATTCTTGGTTGTGCAGATTGTTAATTGGCGTTAACAATTAAACTGATGAACTATTCTTTTTTTTTTTTTGTTTAACTCTTATAGCATTTTTGTTTTGTACATTTTCCAAATAGCCCTTCATACCCCAAATCTATCTCATTCTGAGAACTTTTAAGGAAACGATTGTTTTGACGGGTGGTCAAATAAACGAGCACGCTTTACAACTTTTTAATGGTTATGCAATTTTAAAAATTATTGAAAAATTATTTATTATCTTTTTAAAAACCACTCTTATTTTCAACTGTTGTTGATATCATAAATTCCTTTTTTTTACCTACTGCAGGATTTTCCAAGTATCATAAAATGTGTGGGATTTCCTGTAAACTTAGTGATTTTGAATTGGGAAGCTGATTCCATCAAATAATAAGATGAGTGGTTACATTTAACTGTAAACTATGGACAACTGATTAAATTTGACTGGCATATTGCTTAAGGTAACGAAAACAATTCAATTGGTGAGCAGGTACCATAAAACCAAAGGCAATATTAAATTGCAGATTAGAGCAAAAGGCAATATTAAATAGTTCTGCATTAAATTGCATAACAAAATATTCTTCAAATTTTGCGCATTTAATTGTACTAGATTGGGTATTATGTGTTCAACAGGTATAACACAATTTCTTTTTGATGTTATAGAAAAATCGTTAACTCCGTCAGAATGAGCGAAATGGATTCGGGATTTTTATTTCTTATACCTCCTGATCATGACGCGATAACGCTGACCATTCACAGTAACGTGACTATCGTTATCGTCGACGAAAAAATATGGCCCAATAACGCCACCGGCATCCAAACCGCACCAAACAGTTATTTTTTGTGGATGAAGTGCTGATTCATGAAGCACATGTGGGTTTTCACCCAACCAATAACGCATATTTTGCCATTGAGCCAAAAATAAGCTTCGTCACTGAAGATGGTTTTGAGACTCTGAATATCTATAAAAATTTTTATAATTTGCAGACGTTGCTCGTTAGTGTACTTTACCATGACGAAAATGTTGAGTTTTCTGAATAAATTGACAGTAACAGTTTGATGATTAGTGGAAGAGTGCGTTCACAAATTAAATTCAAAGTTGTCGAGTCCCTATTGGAAATCACTATAGTAGAATTTACAGTAGTAGTATAAGAGTAGTGATTTGTAAATATTGGTAGTAGACCAATACACAGAATTGAGTGAAATCGAAGATATTGCGTTGAATCAGACGAGAATCATGGAAGAAGTGCATCGATTATGGACTAATTTTAGGAAAGATGGAGAATTCCGCTACTCGGTGGAGTATTTCGTAAGGAGACTCGAGCAGTTAGATCCAGTGAAAAAGCCTCAACATCAACACGAATCGCTAGGACGGTGTTATTAGCTACAGTCATGGTGAACATATGCGTTGGAGGAGAAGTTAGACTCGCACGAGCTCTGATTGATCAAGGGTTCCATTGGGCAAGTAAGAGTCAAAGATCAATGAAATCAACGGTCATGCCACAGAAATCATCGCAGCATGCCGCTTTTTCATCCAATCAATTCACGATGAAAAGGTCAACTTGGAGGTAGATGCTCTAGTAATGCCAGTTATTACATCAAAACTTCCAGCACAACAAGTTACACCCACCCGGTGGCTACACATCCAGGGGTTGAAGTTGACTGATCCATGGTACGAGCAACCGAAGGAGATGAATTGCTAATTGGATCAGACATTTTGCCGCAATTTTTGACGCATGGACTAGTCAAGGGTCCAGCCAATACTCCAATGGCACAAAATACAAGGTTTGGCTGGATACTATCGGGACCAGTCAGCACCATCTCAACATCAAGTATGAAGGCACAAATTAATAAACCCACATCATGCATCAGTGTGTGCAGTAAGAAAGTAAGTGAAGGCTTAAAGAAATTTTGGGAATTAGAAGAACTTCCAAGTGCAAAGATCAAGTCTACAGAAGACGAAATTATTATAATATATATTATTATACTATATATATATATATTAATCTTGGACATATGGAGAAAGTATCCGACAGTTATACTGGAAAAAAATATTATCATCCACATCACGCAGTGATAAAAGAAGATAGCACTACTATCAAACTGAGAGTGGTATTCGACGCTTCGGCAAAAACAACATCTGGGGAATCGCTAAACAGCATTTTGATGACCGGTCCCACGGTACAAAAGGATTTGTTTTCCTTGCTACTTCGATGGAGGACGTTTTCAATCGTCTTGACAACTGACGTCGAAAAAATGTATCGGCAGATCAGGAGGATCGAAATTTACAACGTATCTTATGGAGAGAAAACTCCAGGGACCCGATCAAAGAATACGTTCAGATTCTACCATAGTATTGAACTGGTTGAAACAACATCCAGTGAAATGGAACACATTTGTCGCTAACCGGGTATCCTATGTGTAACAACATTTTAAAGGACAATGGAAGTTCGTACCTTCCGTCTAGAGGATCATATTGAGATGCCCTAGCTGGAAACTCAACCTGGTGGCATGGTCCAGAGTGGTTAAAGGAATATCAAAAATATTGGCCAGTTGACAAATCTATGATGGTAATGCAAGATATGCCTGAGATTCGAAAATCTCACGCTTGCCTGGCAATGCATCCGAGCAATCCTTTCACACAAAGACGACATATATCTCAATTTTTCATCGCTTTCAAAACTTCAATGCGTAAGTGCATACTGTCTACGGTTTAAAGCCAATTGCCAACGGAACAAGAGGCATGTACCGTTACAATATGGCAGGCTAAGGGTAAAGGAGCTACTGGAAGCAGAAAGAGCGTTGTTAAGGGGTGCTCAACGATGTTTTTCTGAGGATATCAAACAGCCAGATATCATCACTGAACCCATACATCGACGTCAATGGAATATTGCGGGTGGGAGGTCGGTTGAAACATGCTCGTCGGTTGAAACATGCTCATTTATCAACTGATCAGAAACATCCTATGATTCTGTCATCATCGCATCCACTGACAAAATTAATCATAAATAAGACCCATAGCGATACACTTCACGATGGAGTGAAACTAACTCTGAATCATATTCGAAGAAAATTTTGAATCATCCGAGGAACCAACACTGTCAAGGCCATTATAAATCAATGCATCACGTGTTTCCGATTTAAGGCCAAGGAATTAAATCAACTTACGGGACAATTTCCGGAGGCTCGAGTAAAGTTCTCACGGCCATTTATACATTGTGGGGTAAATAATGCAGGCCCAATCAACATACGATGCTCACAAACTCGAATCATGAAATCACATAAAGCTTACTTAGCGCTGTTCGCTTGCATGGCAGCAAAGGCAGTGCACATTAAACTGACTTCTGATGGATTCATGGCAGCATTGCGACGTATGATCAGCAGAAGAGGATCTATACAATATATCTACAGCGATAATGGAACAAATTTTGTTGGCGCAAAAAATAGTATTGATGCATTACAATCCACGCTAGCTGGAAATGCAATCCAGTGGCATTTCATCCCACCTGGAGCTCCACACTTTGGTGGACTCTGGGAAGCCGGTGTTAAGTCAGTCAAATACCATTTGAATCGCATCATAGGAGAGCAGAAATTAACATACGAAGAGATGAATACCATCCTTGCACTAGGATAGTGGATGAAAAAAGGATGCTTGAACTCGAGACCACTCTGTCCATTAATAGACAACATTGAAGATCTAGATGTATTAATACCAGGTCACTTCATAATTGGTTCGCCACTGATAGCACCACAACATGATATCATTCTGGATCTGGCAGACAGTAGTTTAAAGAGGTGGAAGCTAATTCAAAAACTCAAACAAGATATTTGCAAGCGTTGGTACGAGAACTACATAAACAAACTGGAACAGCGATATAAGTGGAAGCAGCCAGTAAAGGATTTGGAACCTGGGTAATTGGTACTGCTAAAAAACGAGCTGCTGACACCATCGAAATGGCCTCTAGGCAAAATAATTGAAGTGCACAGCGGAGTTAATAATATTGTCAGAGTAGTTACAGTGAAAACGCAAAAGGGAACATTCAAGCGACCAATAGCCTAAGTTTGTTTGCTGCCAAGCGAAGAAAACATCATGAAGCCTGATGATAACATGGTTCAACCGTCAAATCATCCATCAAACAGACCCAGAAGGAAGATGAGGGATAGAAAACAATCAACCAGTTTCTCCATTGCCCATGTGATTCTATCATTATTTGCATCCATCACGTCGGGATCCACACGGAAGTTGGATTATTTGTAGAAAAAATTGGAACAGCCAAATTTCCACGAGAAGTACTACGTACGAGCATTCGATTCCCAATCGCAGACATTTTGCGTGATCAAGTCAACATGAACAAGACAAGAGATCAAATAATTGAGTTGTGCGACAAGTCAAAATCAGTAAGAAAGGAGAGTCAGTGTGATGAATTGCGTCATAACATGGAAGAACGTACTCTTAATTTTCAATAGACTGGAGGTAACACCTTTGCTAAGACAAAAACGAGGACTACTAGGAACTATTCTCACGTCAATATTCGGAGTCAATGATGGAGTATACCATGACATCGAAGATCTAGACAGTAACCAGAAAGCCCTGATAAAAAGTAGTACAACAAATACCAAGATTATGTTGACTTCAATATCGAGTGTAAATGAGACAGAAACTAGAATCAACAACTTTACGAGAAAGCTGAATGCAGGTCTGGAAGAGATCAACAAGATGGAATCTTGGTACAGAATTGTTGACGAGAATAAAATAAATATACATGTGACGAACGCATATCTGATTGTCTTAGCTACATGCGAGAAATCGAAATAAAATATAATAAGTTCCTAAATGCATATCTGAAACGTAGTCATTTATTTGAGTTTTTGTCACATAAGAGCATGGAAGAAATCATTAACAAGTCTGCGGAGAAACTTGGCCCAGAGATGGAAGTACTACCAGATCCAATGGATAGACTAGACTTGTCTTCAACTTCAACGGAGATTTTAGTAACAGGATACTTTATGATCAGCGATGCCAACGAGTATGACCTAATTTAGGCTAACACTGTGCCTGAAAAATCGATGAGCAGACATTTCGAGAGGTGCAATTACAGCAGTCGATGCTTGGAGTCAACTATAATCTACAGAGGTATTTCGAATTACCACTGGAAGATATAAACAAGGCACCAGCTCTCAACGAAACAACATTCACCCTCCGGCCTTCAATATTTCATAGTATTGAGCAGAGTGAGGATTGCATTATCTAGCACCTGTATAAGAAGCTATCTTTTAAGCGATATCCAACCACGACGCTAAGACTCACACATACTATGTGAAGGAATTATGGACGCATAATACATGGATGTTCATTACACCCGAAGAAACTACTGTATTTGTGAATTGTGAACCAACTCGAGAAGAAGTTATTTTAAATGATACGGGTATTATTCACATCACTCCGGACTACGTCATCCAATCCAAATTCATACCAGGACACCAGTGATGTGCTTCAGCAAATCAATTGCCACTGTAAACACTTTACTATCAACACAGGTTCCGGTTTATTTTACAAATGAAACCGTTATCCCTCTGAATAAGGATATAATGGAAGTTTTTAATTTCAACCATCACGAAGCAGTGGAGGCGCTCGACCGGCTTCATGACCACAACTGGAAGACCATCAAAAAACATCTGTATTGTACAATTGGGTTGTGTTCAATTTCCGCAGCCGCTATTTTTATCATTTTTCTATTGGCTGTGATCCTCAAATACCGCAATCGTCAAACTAAGAACTCTGCCAACATTGAATTGAGAGCCCAGAAAAGATCGAGTCACCGTTTTGAGATCAATTGGGCAACAACGTCGGAGGAGGCAAAATGTTGATGGTATCAACATAAAATAGTTATTTTTCTTCATTATTCGCATTTATTGCTTAAGTTAACAATATTTGTGTTTTTATGTGTCAACATTTATTTTGGTATTCTTTTACCTTGCACTTTGTCGCTTCGTTTTTATTGCTTATGCTAGGTAAATTTCTGAGCCGAGCCCTTACTAATGTGAGGCTGCATTAGGCGATTGAATTGAAAAATATAAAAATATAAATAGTAGAATTTACAATAATTTTAAATTAATTAAGCGAATGAAGCTAATATTTTGGAATTTTTTTCTGTAAGAATTAGTGATTTAATTGAAATAAAAATGCATTTAAAATGTTAAAAGTAAATGAAATCTAAAACTGATATCACAATTAAAAGGTTTGGATTAAGATTTCCAGGTCAAGATATTCTGTTTTTTCCTATGTTGCTACATTTGGTTAATAATGAGTCATTCTTTTAACGGTTTGCTTTTTAATTGTCAAAAAAAAGACACACACACAGGTAAATTGCAATAGTGCATACAATTTTTATTTGATAAATCAATGCTTGCCATTTTTAAAAATTATTTTATTTTGACCACGGCTACGTTTTATGTGGTCCATACGAATAGTCTAATTTTGAATCACTTTTAGAGCGTATTGGCTAGTATCTCGCTAATAACACGTTTGATGTTGTCTTCCAAAGCTGCAATTGACACAGGTTTATTGGCATAGACGAGTGATTTCACGTAGCCCCATAAAAAATAGTCGAAAGGCGACAAATCGCACGATCTAGCCGGCCAATTCACCGGTCCAAAATGAGAGATAAATTTCTCACCGAACCAATTGGTCCATCGGTTCTCGTGCTGTATGACATGTAACATCGTCTCCTTGGAACCACATGTCGACCAGATTCAGTTCGTGCATTTCGGGCAAAGGTTCGAAATCATTGAACGATAGTGGGCGCCATTGACGGTAACGTTGTTCTAACAGTCATCTTTGGAAAAATACGGGCCAAAGATCTGTAAGATTTTAGACCAAGATCCTTGCGTAAAATCTTCCATATAGTCGAGTAACACATCCTCATTGTTGCAAACGGCGACGATTGGACAATTTACAGTCTTCATTAATACTAGCGGATACAGCAGCAATATAGTAAGAACTCTACACATAGGGGTAGGTAGCATCAAATTGGTTTAAACTTGAACTTGACTTGAATTACTTACTCAGTATGTCGATTAAGACTTTTTTAATTTTTTTAAATTCAATTTCCCTGTTGTTCTTGTTTGACATATGTTAAGTTAGAAATTTGTATGTTTCATTGAATTTAAAAGTTTTCCAAAAATTTCTAGAATGTTTTCTTTTCACACATTATAAAGTACAAAAGGAGTGGTATTTTAATGGCTTTTTTGTTAAAAAAAAATCTCAGAATACAACAGACAGTTTTGTCGAAGGGAACTAAGTTCATAATTGTTTTCAACAGATCTTTTTCTTTACAAGTAGGTAAAAACAAAAACAGTGATTTATAGTTCAGGAAAAAATAATATTGAAATAAAAACGTTCCGATGCATGCAAAATCAGCACAGCTAAATTGTTGATACCCTTAATGAAAAGCGTTAGTTTGTATCTTAATTTTGCAGAGAAGAACTTACCTAATATTTTGTAGAGTACCATTTAAGTCTTTTAACTTCTTCCATGGAATGCGCCAACTTTTACATATATTCACTTGATATTTCTTACCATTCCACTGAAAATAAAACTTTTAACTAAGACTTTGATGTAATAACACATTTTCATAAGATATTTTTTAAAGGATTCCAAAGACGTTCTGTTGGGTTAAGATCAGGACTTTGTGGTGGTGTTAATCTTCGTCATTTGTGCGACATGCTTGGGATCATTGTCCTGTTAGATGTAATTATCTTTCTCGATAACCATTTTTTGTGTACTTTGAAGCAAATTTTCCTGCAAATTTTTTAAAATAGACTTTTGTCATGATCTCAATAACTATGACTAAATTACCGATCCCAAAAGTGGACATTTGGCCCCACATCATAGAACCACCATATCCACGCTTTACTTGTTTCCTTGTGTTTTTGAATTCAAATCTTCATATGGTTGTCTTCAAGCTTTCAAAGGCCTATTTGATCCATAAATATCAAGACAATGCTAATTTAAATCTTCTGAAAACAATTCTAGAATAAAATCCTTTGTTTTTGTATTTATCAGTAAGGTCTTCTCTTTTTTTATTTGCTTCGCTGACGAGAGGTTACCTTCTAGAATTATAGCATTTATATTCCGATCGTTGTGTCCATCTACGTACTGTGTATACAGCTTTCGTTATTCCAGTTTAATTTCGTTGGCATTCACGACAATATCAAAAAATTTTAGCATTACAACAGGATTCTTTGTGAAAGGTCCAGCGTTGTGTTTACATTGACTTCTTTCTTCTCGGAAATTTTTGGAAAAAATCGGTAAAACGATAGCGTTACAGAAACAGACATTTTAAAATTAATTTTTTTTGAAATATAGAAATTCATATAAGTTAATTAATGCCGGCGTCGTTATTGGACGATCGTCACGTTCCTGTGAATGGTCAGCCTTATTGCGCCATGATCACCTATTATTTTTGGCCCGAATTGAAAGATATGGACTTGGACGACTTGTGGTTTCAAGAGGATGGTGCCACAAGCCACATAGCACACGCTACAATCGATTTATTGAAGAGTAAGTATGGTGAGCGTGTTATCTCGTGCGATTTAACGCTGCTTAAGGGGCTACGTTAAGTTATAGCTTTATGCCAATACGCCGACGACGTTGAAGAGCGCAGAGCCAACATTGAATGCGAAATAGCGGCCGTTTCAGCCGAAATGTGTGGCCGAGTCGTTGCAAACGTTACTGCGGTGGCTATATGAACGAAGTCGAGTTCCATTCATAAATGTTTTAATTGTACTTCAAGCCAATAATAAAGTTTTTGAAATATCTCAAATAGTCTGCTTTTTATTTAAAAAAATAGGTTGTCAAGTCGTTATTAGAAAACCCTATATATTACTTCTTACGAAGAATTAATACAGTAATTGAATTATGATACATATATGTACTTTCCATGTAACCTAAGAATCCAATTTATTCATGAATTGTAATTTACATTTTTTCGGAACATGCTCTCCTGGCAAATGCATTGAAGCAGAACAGTAAAATTTACCCACATCGTGATGAAATTAACAAATGTCAATATTTTATTTGAGAAGGAGCAAATATGTAAGGTAAAAAAACTTTTAATTTAATAAAACTAATTCGTTTTTATTTTACAAAAGAATAAAAATGGAAAAAAATGTACATACATTTGTACCACCCAGGATGCGAGGAAGCCAGGTAAGTTTGTATTATGCATGGAACAGGTTTCTTTCAGTGAACTATCTTTAAAAAAAAAAACTGCTGTTCATTTTTGTGGAACTATTTTTATTCTTCTTTTTTCAGAATGCAGAATGGGTTTGATTTTCCAATATCTGGAAAGTTTACCGTCTATGTTTAGTTTATCTATGTTTTAACACATATCACGAATCACGGGTGAACTGCCAAAAATACAGTAAACAAGTAACATTGCACAAAAGATAGAAAACACGTGATGCGTTATAGAGAGCGATCCTCTCTCCAATTAACGGAAAAAGCTTACGGTAGCAGAAAAACACCTAATGCGGATGCGTCACGTACATACCAATTGTGGCATCTAAAGGCAATGACAACCGGAAGAGCTAGCTGAAACCAATTCGCTACCTCGTCAAACGCTCCTCTCTATAGAATTCTACCTAAAAGCTAACAGATGTATTAAGGCAGGAGGTGCCATCAATTTCCGAGTCAAACAATCACGAATATTGACATATGCGTAGTTGGCGGTCAGTGTAGTGAAAGTAGGAATCTAATCTGTAAGCCCTTTGCTTTATGTAACTGGCTTCGATGATTCAGTATACCATAAGTATAGAAAAAAATCCGTTTTGTGGTGTAAAAATCTTTGAAATCTTTAAACGCCTATGTCTCACAATGAGCTTTTTCAAAGTCGGTGCTCTCTCTTATTCAAAATCTACTGCACACTTCTTCCTTATATAAATGACGAGGTAACGCCGTCGAGTTTTTTTTTTTTTTAATTTTAGCGAGTTTTAAAATAAAAAATTTTCGATTTTTTAATGAAAAATTGCATCGTTATTGGGAATAATAGTTTTAGGGTAACCAAGTCTAGCAAAAACAAGATTTCAATAATTATTTTTGATGCAATTCTATTCACGGTTTTGATCTCGTGGTAACTTAAGTACTAATATATGACGACAAAAATAAATTCCTGATTTGGAAATGGACTGACGACGGACGACGAGGAACGCGGGCATGTGCATTAGAGCTGGTCGAGTTGTCCTTGAGACAAACAAATAGTAACAACTATTTTTAACGAACTTCTCCACATCTCTGTCAATAACGAGAAAAAAATACTTTAGACCGAACTCTACGTTTCATGAACGTTTGGCTTACTGACTCTCATGAACCAGTTCAAGAACACGTTACCTTAACCCAATAAGTATTACAATTTTGGTTCCTCGGCGCAAGATGTACACTAAGGTACACAGTTCTAATCGGAAAGGGAAAAATCGATTCGAACTATATGTAGTCCATATATTATTTCTTTTGATTTACGGTTTCAACCGCTTCTATGAGTTTTGAATCTTCCTTGTTATTTTCGACAACCCCAAGAATAGTTAGTGCTCCGCTGGTATTGATTTTTCTACTACTGTGCAAATGGTCTGCTTACACTGTCTGTCAAAATTATCAGATTGTTCCACTTTTTTCAGGAGAAATATAAAATAAATCGAGTTTATTTATTGTACATATGATTGACTATAAAATTTAATTTTTTATAGAATTTAAAAATGGCGACTGTGCAGCGTTTCTTAGATGACCTCTGTTTTTTGGAAGAGTATACGGCCGTAACAATAGCTTCTGTAAATTTTAGATTATGATGAGTATCTATTTTTTTTTTTTTGTACATAACAACAGCTAGGAAAGTACGTAGGACTTTTTAATATATTGATTTTTGGCGAAAACTTCCAAAGTCAAACTTACAAAATTTGCAGAAGAATCGCCACAAAATTGTGGCATACAAAAAAATCTTACGTACTGTCTTAGACGGTATATTTTTAAAGATCTGGTTTAAATTTGAAGTGAATTTGGTTGAAAATTCAGGTTTAGGTCATGGCTAACTTGAAGAATGCAGTTTTGAGATAAATTTAAAACTTAATATTAAAATATAAAAAAATTAAATGCTTTGAGGGACCAATAGAATAGAGTTTTTAAAATCGATTGTAAACATATTACCCGTCGCGAGATTATGCTTGGATTACGTAGAACCAACAAACTAAAAGGAACAGAGAGATCTACGCTTCACTAAACATGCGGCAAAAAAGAGCGAAGTTAGTACCAATCATGCAAGTATTACGAAGTAGGAACCCCGAGCTAAAAACTGTCTTAAGAGACGAAAAATTGTACTTCGCAGATAAGGTATTCACTTGGGATTTCCCGAAGGGGTTGAAATGCGGCGAAAAATGTGGGTTTGAAGTATTAAAACATTTAGTTGGAGACATTTCAAAAACACAACAATGTATAAATGAACTTGAAAACAAAAACATCACTGCTCGTGAAACGTCAAGTACATCACAAAATTTCAACATTCAAAGATGTGATTTCTAAAAACCATTTGAGTGTACACGCAAGTACGTCTGCATACGAAGCTTGAAACGCAAAAGTTTACCAGAATGTAAATAATTTTAAATTAAGTATTTTAAATTATAACGTAGCTGGATTGAAAAATAAATTATTATTTACACATTTTTTTAAATTATATCAAAAAATTTGAAATCTTCGTACTGTTCGAAACCCATGTATTAGAAATTGAAGAAAAGAGATTTGAAAACATATTTTTAAAATATGAATTGAAGTGATTACCTGCAATTAAATCGGCAATATTTAGAAGGGGAACTCGTTTAGAATTGTATGGCTATCGGAAAGGTCTTAATTAGAAAAGAGATTAGTTTTAAAAGAATAGAAGAATCGTATGTGCTCGATGTAAGAACGAATAACAGCGTCCTGCTAATAATTACCATTTATTTGAACGTTAGTTATTAGCAACGCGATTATAAAAATCTTAAGGAAGTATTACAGAATTTAAGGGAAACAAATTTGATGCTCATTGGTGATTTTAGTAGTCGGACTTTCTCAAAATAATTGTGTGAATGGTTACAAAGTATCCACAATTTACATAAACCGCAATTACAAGGATGAAGTTTTGTGATCATAAAGGTAGAGAGATACTTGATCCTACGGATGCATATGACTGCAGTATTCTAAATGGAAGTTGTGAAGGCGACTATTACGGAGAGTTGCCTTTTCCATTTATTTGTAGAAAAGCATGCTTAACAATTGACTCTGCTGCATCTCTGGGAACTGCAAATTCCTCCTTAACGACTTTCGGATAGGAATAGCGACTCGAAGTTTATTGTTTGATATCTTGTCTCACGAATGAGGGAAATGTAAGGGAATAAGGACTTTAACCCAAACAGGTATGGAATGATCGAACGCGAAATATATATCGCAGTAATTTAAATTCTTAACTAAAGCGATTATACATAGTGGATATTATGTATGATTAAAAATGCACTTCCAAGCTTACATATAAGAAAAAAAAAATCAAAACAAAACGTGATTTGATTGAGTATCTGGGAGCTAGAAATACTATTTCAAATTACTAAAACTTTTTAGGGAATATAATACTAGCATATTTAAAACACTCTATGGCGAAGCAAATAAGAACTTCAAGCAGATTTGTTACCAATCTCACAGATCTCACCACCACTCCAATATGCAGCTCTAGTGAATATCAATGAATTAATAGACAACTCATTTTCATTAGAAGAAACCAAAAAAATATTAATAAAGCAAAAACGAGAAAGGTCAGATGACAGAATTCCAAACGAATTCTATAAAAACTACACATTTGAATTCATGTCTGTGCTCGTAGAGGAATTCGATTTGAACTTTGAATCAGCAAATATTCCATAAAATTTTAAAAAGGCAAAAGGCACAAAAAGAGTGACGATCCTACAAACTACAGAGGAATATCTTTCCTGAACACCTCTGCCAAGTTGTTTGCCGCAATTATATACGAGTATAACAGACTTAACTGCTGGATTTTAAAGAAAAAATTAGAGTCTTAGGCAATTTTTAGGAAGAATTTCTCGCCAGTCAATCAAATATTTCTATTACTGAAAAATAAAAAACTATATGCCTTTTTCGTTGATTTTGAAGAGCCTTTTACATTATAGCGCGCGAGGCTCTGATTTACAAATTGTATAATATTGGTTTCTCAACGAAAATAATCAATTTTCTAAAAGCAATGTATGCAAATTATGTGGTGTATCTATGAGATGGGGAGTCAATATCTTGAGAATTCGCAACGACGATGGATGTGAAACAAAGATGTATCAGGGTATTATGTCAGCATGAAAATTCCGGCTCTAAAGTCTGAATGACATTGTTTTCCTTTCCGACACTGTGGATGGGTGGCAACTTATGATGAATAGGATAAGCGTTTACTGTAAATACTGGAACCTGAGCGTGAATAAATCGAAGGTAATGATGTTCAGTGGTGACAGATATTCTCAAAGCGAAAGATGGTATCAAAGAGAAACAGTGGAAGTTGTTCACGAGTATGAATACCTAGGACTTTTTGTGTCTTCAAATGAAGAAACATCTAAAAGCCAAATTATCTGAAGCCAAACGAGTGATCTCAGCGGTATGGGGTAGCTGCATCAACAACAAGTGTGTAACCCATAGCTCGAAGCAAAAAATCTTTCACTCAACTGCAACATCAGCTCTCTTATATGCAGCACAGGTGTGGTATTTATTAAAGCGAATGTTCCGTTTGCCAAGTGCTACACCAAATTATATGCTGCATCTAGAGACTGGTGCACCACTTACAATATGTTTTTTTACACATTGATACTACATTTTAACTATATAGTAAAAGTTATGGCAATGAGTTGTACTCAAGAGTTAAATAAGAATCAGAGTAAGATTCATTGAAGAGTTGGAACGCCTTGCATCAGACTGTGAAGAATGTATAAGGATAACACCTGATAAACATTTTGAACATCTAGGAGCACAACTATACGTCTTATTGGAAAAAGTAGGTCGAAGTATGTATGATCGTTTTGTAACGGATACACAGTCTTCCCAGTATAGTACATACAGTAATCTGAAATACCATCTAGCAGAAAAAACTTACTTTCTAAACTGCAACTCAATAAAAAAGGTCAAATTTATTTTTAATATCAGAGGAGAGCTACTGAATCTGAATTTGGGGTGATCGTGGTGTAGTGGTATATGCATAAACTCCGAATCCCGTCCGAGGCAATTCTCTGAAAAAGTCTTTTCGTAGAATTTGCATGTAGTTATATGAGAATCCCGTCGGCGTCAACTCTGATATGAAGGCATAACACTGATGTTGGAGTTGTTGCTGGCTGGGCTAAAAATGTAACGAACTAACACTAAGCACTAGCACGTACTAAGACCCACTGGTTGAGGATGCACTGGCTGGTCTCGTCCAGTTTGACAACCACCTGAGTTCCAAACTACTACACCACCCGTCCGCATCCTAGAGAAAAGCCAGTAAAAGAGTATTCATATTTCCTTGGTGCGCGCTCGGGATTACAAAAAAAAAAGTTCATTCTATGCCGTCCTGAATTACCTATCTTGAATCATCTCTGCAATATGAAGATATCAATTTTAAAAGATATTCGTGTAAGACTCTTTATTTCGTATATCCTGGAAATAGATGAAGCAATTCAAATCTTAATAGGAGTCCGAGGGTGGGATTTACTCTACAACTTCTGCACAAACGCACTTCTATATAGAAAATGCATACTTGAAGAAGATTTGTTTAATGACAATGATATGTATATATCGTTTTCCTTTTTAAAATAAAAATAAAAATTTATATATTATTGTCAATCTGGTAGACGGCCATAGGCTAAATCATAATAGACTTAGAATGTATTGAACTGAATTTAATGAACTTAAATAAAAAATGTAAATAAAATTAAACTACATATAATCCATCTTTCAGTTCGAGCTGGTGCCTTTAAAATAGCTTAATGATCTTGCGATTTCACTTACTCAAAATATAAAATAGTAAAATCGTTTGACATACAATGCACGACTCTCTTTCTCCATTTCTCCTTTCCACCTCAGATGGACTTTTACTGGCAAATGATACTACTTGGGGAATAAAATTATCAAACTGTAGAAAACTACAGGAGGCCCAATTGCATTGCATCTGCAATTAAACGGATTCCATTCTTTGGATCAAAATCTGACAAAATTGGTATTTTTGCTAGTTGTTTTCTTAGTTCTTCCGTCACATCACCCAGGAATAAATTTCCCTAGATATATCAACAAGATCAAGAAACTCCTTGTTTCTGAGCGAATTGCCTCTTATTACAAAATATATCCTACAAACTTCAAGTTTTGAAACTATCAAATGCATTTTATTTCATTTAACATAACATTACAATCTTTCAAACGTACATATATATATATATAAAGAACAAAACCCAATTCTATTCACAACCAATGTACAGCTTGAAAACGTATTCGCAGCTGTCAGACCGCCTAAACTTCAGAAATAAATCCCCCTACACAGCCCTCAAACCCCAACAGACCAAAAGAAATAGCTCTTCCCCGAATTTCTGTCTCTTAGCCTAAAGCTGCTCGCTCTATGTCAGCTGAATTCAAACCGGAACAGAAAACTATGCAACCTCAAGTTGCAAACAGCTCAAATATTCAAAATCGAAACCCAGCCCTATCAAACGTAACAGCCACAAGCATATTTCACCCAATTCCAACAACAATTTTTTTTTATCATGAAAAGGGTTGACACACCGTAATTTCAATTAACCCATACACAAACCAATCTCAACTACCCTTTCATCCCAAATCTGTTACTCCAAAACAACACTTCCTAAGTCACCTATATCTACTGTAACCCAAGTACTTATAAAAAAAATAACGAATATTTTGTAAACACATTCGAACTCGATGATCACAACGTCTAATAAAATTACCTTTACCCATAATCTCAACTCTGCGGTTCAGTGTTCAGTATTAAAAATTCTTCAACAGAACCTATAAGGTTTCTTCAATAATTAGCAGGAGCTCCAATTTCTCATTAACGACCTAAAGCGTTCTATTATCTCGCTACAGGAAACGCATATAAAATACAATGTCCACCCACATCACCCTAAAGAACGTTCCCTTTATTTCCACAATCAGAGCACGAATGCGTCATCCAAACAAGGCATTTGCCTTCTGCTTCACAAATCTATTCCCAATCATTTCATTAACATTAACTACAATCTATCGACGATAGCTTTCGAAATTCGAGACATCTCGAGATGAAAATAAAACTAACAATTATTTCATTATACATCCCACCAGAGTAAAAATTTACCACCCAAAATCTTAAAGATGTTGTTAGGAATTTTCAAAAAGAAACTTTAATTCTTGGAGTCAGCAATAGGACTCTCCCTTTAGCAACAGTCGCGGAAAAATAATAGCGCAGTTTCTCAACACCTTGCTTGGAGAATCTTCAAAAAAGCAATATCGAACAGTGCCCTAATAAATGAAATTGATCCGTCAGCTTAACTCATTGAATTCCTTATCAATTCCATTTAATTGGAAAGCTTGCTTTTATCAGCCATAGGAAATACGTCTGGTTTTGATAGAGATGCATATCCAAAATAAAAAATACTCCACATATAATAAAAATAGGTGTTTTGTCTTCATACAACCAGATCTTAACCCAAGGAGTTATTCCACAAACATGGAAAATTTCCAGCATTGTACTTATACCAAACTCCAATAAAAACACCTATCCGAAGTTAGTGGGTATCGCCCTATACCCCTTCTTCCATGCACTGAGAAAAATAATCGCTTAAAGGTTGCTGTGTTATCCCGGGGAAAATAATTTAATAAACACTAACTAGGTAGCATTTAAACATTGGCGCTCTTCGCACACTTCTTCGTTTTTCCGTACACATTTCTTGTACAGCCTCTCGCTGTGTTTTCCAAATACAAACATTTTTCTAAAACAGCTACAAATTTTTCAAATATCCTAGCAGATCCTTTCACATGGTGTAATGACCGTGATGCAAAGAAATCGCCAGAAAAAAGAAAAATCATACACATATGCAAAAATATTTTAGTTTCTGCTACATTATTCACTCATCAACAACACCAGATCTACTATATTATCTAAGATTAATTACGGATTAAGCATATACAGAAAATGCGCAAAAACATCGCTTGCCTTTTTAAAACCAACCAACTATGCAACCGCACGATTAAATCTAAAAGCCCATTCTAACCGACTTGATCACTATACCTCAATTCTAATACCAAAGCTAAATCCCTCCTAAAAAGCACCCATCATCGTTGACATTAAAAAAAGAAATGGTGGCAGGAAATAACCAAGTGTCCATCGAGAATTTTCAACTCTATATCACTCGAAAGAGAGATTGGTATACCAATTCCAACAAAAATATGTAAAAACTCACTTCACCTGTCATGGACCCTGAAGCATGAATCATTTAATACTCCTCCTTCTCTTAACAGATAAAATGTACAAACAAATGTCTTCGAAACAATGAAACGTGAACCAATACATTGAAGATTTCTGTTTACAGACCGGTCGAAAACTAATTTCGGATCAGCTTTCGCAGTTGCGAATCAAGACGAAAAAACTATGTCCAAAGGACTGCTCGAAGAATTCTCCTCGGTTCTATCAGCCAAAGAAGTTATAGGGATACTCAAAAACCCAGAGCTATAAGAAAATAGAAATATAAAAATGTAATAATCTGCACTTTTAAAAATATCGATAACAGAACACCGATAGTCGGAACCATCCCAGACAAGCTAATCGGGAGCTACAATAAAATAAACCTCATGTGGATACCGGAACACCTTGGTATAAAAGGAAACAAGGCGAAATCAACGACAGAAAATACATTAGTTTATTTCTACATACAATCCAATAAGGATATAAAAACAAAAATTCTTAGGTACTGGGAGCACAAAAGGAGGGAGGATCAATACACCCACCACTGCAATAAGTCTGAACACACACATCTATAAATTTATCTTTAAGATTGATGTCTAATGTCTCTTCCCTCGTTTGCCCAAACGGACACTTTACTATCTGATTGCGCAGTCTCAATAAAAAAATTTTCAGATTTTATCCTCCCTCACGCCCAATTCCTTTTCAGAGGGGAATGTTTTGGAAATTGGGAAATGTCCCCAATTTCTTTCGACTGGAGCTATAAGAAAAAAAAAGCCCGAATCCATTTCGCTCATTCTGACGGAATTAAAGATTTTTCTATAACATCAAAAAGAAATTGTGTTATACCTGTTGAACACATAATACCCAATCTAGTACAATTAAACGAATATTTTTTATGCAATTTAATGCTCAACTATTTAATATTGTCTTTTGCTCTAATCTGCAATTTAATATTGTCTTTTGTTTTATAGTACCTGCTCGCCAATTGAAATTATTTTCGTTACCTAAAGCAATATTAATGCCAGTCAAATTCAATCAGTTGTCCATAGTTTACAGTTAAATGTAACCACTCATCTTATTATTTGATGGAATCAGCTTCCCAATTCAAAATCACTAAGTTTACAGGAAGTCCCACATATTTTATGATACTTGGGAAATCCTGCAGTAGGTAAAAAAAGGAATTTATGATTTTAACAACAGTTGACAATAAGAGTGGTTTTTAAAAAGATAATAAATAATTCTTCAATAATTTTTAAAATTGCATAACCATTAAAAAGTTGTAATGTAATGTAATGTAATGTATTTGACTACACGTCAAAACAATCGTTTCCTTAAAAGTTCTCAGAATGAGATATATTTGGGGTATGAAGGGCTATTTAGAAAATGTACAAAACAAAGATGCTATAAGAGTTAAACAAAAAAAAAATAAAAAAAATAGTTCATCAGTTTAATTGTTAACCCCAAGGTTACAGTTGCTTAAAAACGCTATTTGGAATGTCTGCAAAACCAAGAATACGTACATTACTTACGTTTTTGGGTTGTGCAATGAAAGTTCAACTAGCGCGCGACAAAGATACCATGAACTTTATCCTAACCTGTCGAAGGTTTCGAGAAATAAGATCAGTTTCAAATACACGACATAACCTAACTTAATGAAAGAACTCTGGAAGCTGCTACAACTGATCCATCAATCAGTATCAGACGCTTAACTTTGCAATTGAATGTTTCCAGATATAAAATTACTAATGTACTGCATGGAGAAATCTAAATCCATACCACTGTACAAGAACTGCTTTCGGATGATTTAGAAAAGACCAAGTTAATCGCCCCTTTAAACTACCACCTACGCTAAATTCTAACTAGATTTCTTGCGAAAAAGTGAAGCAGCAGTTAGCCTCAATAAACAATTGCAGTTAAATCCAAAAATGGGTTCTAACATGCATACAAAACTTTGAGCATCTGTTGTAACTTTTTTAGTACACACATAAAATAAAAATTATCTAAAACCGCAGAAAATCATTTTTTATTCATAGCGTTTGGAGCTTAAAGCAAAAAAACCTGTTTAACATGGCCCAGGTTTTCCTTTATATGTATAATAATCACACGCGTTATGATTTTAAACCTTTTTTTTACTCTGATAAAACATGTATATTTATAACTATTATAACATATTTTTCCTTAAAAAAAAATAGATCTTAAAATGTTTGCACACAGCGCGAGCGAATGAAAAATAGAGAGGTACCGAAATACGTTGGTTTTGAATGTTTGGTTATAATGATTTCCTGATCAAAGAGCTCGGCAAGGCATTCTATAAGCGGGCTGTGCGGGTTAGGAAAGAATCACGATATGTCAATGTACTTTCGAAAGTGGGCTTGAGGGTAAACTGAGTAGTATAAATAGCGGGATGAGTGTTACGGTTAAAGGTTTAAAGGGGCAGAATGACAAATTCAATGTAGCATTGGTAGTGAAAATAGCGATAGAGCAAAGTGAGACAGGATACACTATAAAATTATTGAGTTACTTTTATTTGTCAAAGTCAAAAAATATAAAGACCTTTACACCCACTCCGTTAGCTGTCGACTGACTACACAAAGAAACTTACATAAAACGATGAAAGAAAGGTCATTACATGGAAGGCGACAACAGCTTCGCATCTCAGACTACCTCAGGGTCGGACGACAAAAGAAATGAAGTCGAAGCTCTGAATAGTAGCATCAGAAAGAAGTGATTGCAATTAAAACGAAGCAAACAGGAAGGTGAGAAAAGGAGGGACAACAAAGCCTCAAACAGCAAGAACAACAACAACGTCAACAGGTTGGAAGTCACCAACAATTGCAATAACAAACTGACAACGCAAAACAGGTTGCAGTCAAAACAGAAGAAAAAGCATAACAACATCAAAAATATTCTTAGCCACCACAATAACAACAGAGACTGAAACAGTAACAACAAAAGCAACAATAACAGCAGCAATAATAGCTGGTTAATCTTAAGTGGAAAAGCTATCGGTACACAGTTGTTTATAATTCTCCGTGCTGAAAATACATGATTCCGTTTTTCGTTAAAGTAAAAAAGTGAATAAAAAATTAAATAAAAAGCCAATAAGAGAAAATTTGGGCAAGTGGTTCTATAGTCGCGCGGAAGTGGTAGTGACCATGTCAGCACAATGTAACGTACAGAGTCAGACTTAAGCCAACGGATAGTCCGTTGTTTCCTAAAAACAGCTACTATTAGGATCTCCTGTTGTTCAACACACGAATAGAACTGACGCGAACTAACTAACATACCACAAATTGCCTCAGTACTGAAATAAAAAAACCTTCAGAGCACTGACGAGTGCCCTCTCCTCAAATAGAAATCTGTCAAACGAGGAGATTGACAGTTATCTAAAACTAATGGACAAGACAAAACGATACCTCAGTATCAACACTGCACCGACAAAAGACTTAAAACCTTGTACGCACAGTTTACTGACAGAAATAACATTGACACTGAGGTCGTTCTTCAAGAACCCCCAAATATTAATAAAAAAATTAGAGGCACTCTATAGGTTGGTATTGGAGCAACTAAATTAGGGTTATAAACACCAACCAACCGAATATGTTCCCGAAAATAGATAAAATATTTCGGAAAAGATCAAAACAACCTTTCGTATCTTTAAAACTCCGAACAACGGTCAACGAATACATACTTTTAGCAGCCTGCATAGGAGGCTGTTAAAGATGACAGCTTCTTTGAGATCGAAGATTTACAGGAGAAGATAGAGGCAATATGAGCGATATTCTAGAAAGTGTACAAAATGAATGACATCATTGGCCCGAACGACGACTTGGAAAATCGAATTCTTGTGCACAATTTCTACTTTCGAAAAGAAATAGTGAACTGACGATTCGAGAGCTCGGGTTTCACCTAGTTCAGCGACAAGAATATATCAAATAATGTCATCGACTACATAAGGAAATAACCCCCATTAATTTCGAAGGAAAGCTCAAATTGATCTTCGACACAATCACCAGTAGAAATCAGTGGAAACCGGTGGAAGAACATTGTGCTTCGACATCTCCCGTTAGAAACAGTGGATATTATACCATCCTGCAGTGAATAATGCCCATTATCCAGCGCATAAGAAAATGATACGGCGACGAATGGAAGGTAAAGATCAGTTTTCAGAAGCCGGAAGCCATTCCGTTTAGAACGCCTTTGTCTGAGGCCTCTACTGACACCAGAAAGAATTGTCGACAATTTTCGATCTGCAGAGCGTTCCTTTTGGCTCTATTCGTGTCAAACGGCTTAACCCCTACGAATTTGAGCTCATCGCATTATTTCTCCTTTAGCAAATCAAGGAGCTCCTCCGCATCAGTCGACGGTTTAGTCCCCCTCATCAGCATTGTTTGCAGCTTCTCACCTTATCACCGTATCCTTCAACAAAGCAGTAAATCGCATGCTTGTCTATATTTAAACGCTTAATAAAAAAATTGTTACCTATGGTAGACTTACAAAGTTCGATGGTATAACCTTATACAATTTTATGAGTGTTAATTTGTGGCACCCTTATTTTGCTGTAGCTTTTGTTGTTTTTTTCTTCTGTTGTTTTGGTTGAGGTGCTTGTTGTTACTTTTTTTGGTGCTGTTGCATTAAAGACTGTTGCTGTTTTTACTTTTATTGGCTATGTTACTAGTTTGTTTAGTTTTCCTTCTCTGTTTTGCTGCCATGTCAGTAGCGACAGTTTCTTCTTGTAATTTGAGCAGCCCCTCAGCTTGTCACGCTATGAGGAAAGCGAACTGCTCATTAGCATTCATCGCCTGATGAACGTCCCGTTACGTATATTTTGTTTCTTCCTTTAAATCACGAGAAAGAAAATATAAAAGGAAAAGTCACTATGGTGACCACTAGGCCAACTTGGCTTTATTAAACCTAAGTGTTACACTTGTTCTCTTACTGTGCACAAAGTAAAATCGAAATATGTCTGGTTACCACGAATGTCTATGATCGACTGTGCAGTCAACTCATTGCGGGGGTAAGAGAGATCTGCTTCATGACTTTTATCCTTGTTAAAATTACAAGCGTATGCTTGTATTTTTTTTGTGCCATGGTTCAACGTGATAGCAAGTTTATTGGAAAAGATTTGGTTGTTGGTGATATAAATTTTGAATTAAAGTAAAATGTTTTAAATGTAAAATACCTAAAAACATAGAAAAATTGTACACTTAATATGTAAATAAACACACTTATTATCATAAATTCTCATGAGATAAATATCGCACTTGTCAGAAATCAAGATAAAGAGAAGACATTTCCAAATAACAAAAGCAGGATTCTTTATAACGTCTTATTGAACAGTTTGTTTTATTTAAATTGCTCTACACAGTTTTCCTAAACAGTATTTAAGACAGTATATTTTCTTTTTATAAATAGTTGTACACTGTATTACGATATACTGATGAGCATTCGTAGCGAGACTGGCGATACGGTTAAATTTGAAGGGGCGGAATGCTGCTGATGATTTCTATTGAGCACTGGTGGTGGAAATAGCGATAAAAAAGAGTGGAGACATAAGACATTATGTCGGTGTTCAAGCTGTCAATTGTCTTAGTAATACTTTTATCACCTATAAGTTTTATCGCTCGGTTTTGAATCCTATCTAGCAGGTGGTAAAGTATTTCTTACAACGCTTGAGCAATCCTAGACATTTCGTAACGTTATTGACGACACCCAACGTAAATTTGGAACGAGAAGAGATATTTTTACGTATTCGACGATGCAAGTGCCATTAAAAAACAATAGCTTGGTGTTTAAAATTCGCTTTAAAGACAGTGGACAGCATTGTGTTTTGAAAACATTACATTCTACTATGTTAGTTGTTCCCCAATTAGTTATTAATATCAGAATTCAATGAGCTTAACATACGCTGCCGTTCCTGTTCTAGAATCAAATAGCAGGGTTGTGAGCCAGGGAACGAATATGAAAAGCAGGAAGTAGTGTCGTCAGCAAATGAAGACATTGGCTTAGAAGGAGCATTCATCGTTGATGAAAATAAACAAGAGTGTCAAAGACAGAACGAAGCTCTGGGTGCACACCAGCATTTATTTTGTGAATATTAGACTTGAAACCATCTAAGACAACTTGAATCGAACGTTCCGAAAGGTTATCTCTCATCCATTGAAGTGTACAGTCATCGATCTCAAAAGCACGCATTTTCGACAAAAGAGCCTGATGCCAAACTCTGTCGAATGCCTCAAAAATGTCTAGTGCAGCTATCTTGCTTTTGCCAAATTAATGTACACTTTGGTTCCACTTCTCGCTGAGACATGCCATCAAATCAAAAGTGGACCTGTTGCTACGAACACCGTACTATCATTCAATGAGAACTTTTCATGTTTCGAGAAAACTCATGAGCTGACGATTTATCAGCGTAAGTGCAATAGATCTGTAGGAGGAAAGAGAAGAAGATTCAACTTTTTAGGAACTGGCTGGACAAATGCTGTTTTCCATCTGCTCGGGAATATATATATTCTTAAGGAGTAAGATTGATGAAAAAGCTAACACAGTGGTTTTGTCAGCGAGGAAGAATTCCTCTTCAGAACAAGAGGAGACATACCATTTGGACCAGCGGATTTGTGAATGCTAAGATCTTTAAGAACTCTTGCTATTACACGAGTGCGAAAGCGGAATTTAATTATAGGCGGAGACGAAGATCAGTCTATGAGTGTACAGATGCAAGCAGATTGACCTTGTCCAAAGAGCTGACAGCTGGAATGTCATCGTAAATGAGCGTTGGGGTGGAGGATGAGGCAGATTTTCTTATATTTTTGATGAACAATCAAAACAGTTTACTACCTTTGGGATATACAGTATTTTTTACCTCAGATTTTAGTTGTAATAAAATTGTACACGCTAAGAAGTCGTTGCAGTCATTTCCGGCTCGTTTAAATTTTTTTTCGGTTTTTCTCTGTTCCGTCTTATCCGGCTCGAAGGACCATGTAAATTCTATTATATAGACATTTTATATTTTTTAATTCAATTGCCTAATGCAGCCTCACATTAGGTAATAAATGGCTTTATTCGATTAAATAACAAGACTGAGCCGAGTAATTTTATTTCAACTTAATTTATACAGAAATTTTGCTAGCCTAAGCAATTAAAACGAAGCGACAAAGTGCAAGGTAAAAGAATGCTTAGATAAATGTTGACACATAAAAACACAAATATTGTTAACCTTAGCAATAAATGCGAATAATGAAGAAAGATAACTATTTCATGTTGATATTATTAACAATTATCTTATTTTACCTTACTGTTGCCATGCGGGATCTCTTATTTAAACGGAACACTTATACTGTTTTTGATGTTTTCGGCTTCTGAAAGTTGATTTTTGCTTCCATTAGTTTTAGATATTTGTCAATCTTATCGTTTGACAGGTTCCAATTGGACGGTGGGTAGAGTGCATTCGAATAGAGTGTTCCTTCGTCAATGTTCTTGAGAAGTGTGTCTAACGCACTCTACTATAATTGTAGGAATGCCTTTGAATAAACTCTTTCAGTTCTGCAGTTTCGTTGGTGTATTATTTCCCCAGACTGGATCTGGAATCTCCGCTGATGATAGAATAATTCCCTTCTAATCCAGCCTTAGGAGTGGAAAAAGTGTCTCGAGTTGTGAGATTAATGAGGTGAATAATGCGGCTAAGGTAAGTGGGAGTGTAAACAGACACCATGTACAACCGCTTTGGACTTCGGTAACGGTTATACACGATGCATGCTTCTAGCACTTGCAACCTACGTACTAAACTTAATGAAGTCGTTTTTTTACAAAGATTACAATGTTTCCGCCTTGTATGGAGCTGGGTTGGTTTCTTCGTCCTATTTTATATCTTCGGTTCCTCATGTAGTGTTTTTTTTTTGTTTTTGTAAATTAGTTTCGCTAGCTAGGAGCTCAGGGGCCTGGTTTTTATGCAACTTAAATAGTGCGATTCTTCGTTCAACCATAATGAGTAAATTAATATTCACTGCAAGGACCTTTAGGGTTTGCTTTTCCATGTATGTTATATATGAGTGAATAAGCATATATATGGTATATATATTATCTTTCCTAATATAAGAGTGAGTTAAGCTCTCTGTAAACTTTCATATTTAAATTAGTCTTTAACAATATCTTGACTTTAAAGACCGAAAATAAAGACACTAATTTCGACTGTTCGTTCGCGTTTCATTTAACAAGTTCCAAGATATAATAATGCACATACTCATAACGACTGTAGGTGATTTAGTCTCGGCAGAACTACCCGCGAAGCCTGTTCAGTGATCTAACGTTGGAGCTGAGCCACCTGCAAAGAGCGTGAAAAAAATAGAGAAAAGACCTAACACTGAAAACTACACTACTTGAAATGGCCTCTCGGGGCCAAGTGTCGGGAAAACGTTTTGGTAGCTTGGATATCGAGTTACTATCTGAACCCACACATAAAAACAACAATAATTCGCCTCAATCTGATCTGTTTATCATCCTCCATCAACGTCTAATCTCACTGACCCCAAGTATATAGTTATTGCCCCTTACTTAATTTAATGTTTTTTCTCCTGACCAAAACACAAAAATAGCTGAAGTATTTACAAACATTTACCCAATAAAAATATCTATTCATCACTCTTCAAACTTCTGTAAAGGTACGGTTTATGCCTCTTGGCTCGTACATGTGCGCCGAAAGAAGATATAATCACTGAAATATGATCCCATATTCTGTTACTAGAAGTATTTACATTTTAAAAAATTCTATCAATTGCTCAATCAAATATACCTACAGCGAAAAGAAATTCTAAAAATAAAAAAATTTAAGAAATACACAATAAATGAGGCGAAAAGTAGGTCAGATCACAAAACCTCACCATTCCACTTCCCATGTCATATGCATCAGTAAAAAAAATTTATCTTTCCAAATTAATATACAACTCGCCCCTTTGCCACTTACAAACAACAAAATAATCACATAAGTTCACAAAGTGGAAACAGTAATGAGCAAAAGCCACTCTTAATAAACTCTATAGTCCAGTACTCATACACCAACACAAACAAATCTAATGAATCCTTTCGATTTATGTCTAAGAAGTAGCCAAACTCACTCCAAAACACGATTTCCTTTATATCATCTATCTCAAATATATAGCCTACCAACAAACCAAAAATATACCCCTATTAACTATCAATTAAATACCAACAATAATTCCATAAACTTTGTTTATATTAAAATAGTTTTTATTTTTTTACAGACTAACATCTTAAATTCCTAAGTTAGTAGTATTTTAGAAGAACTCAAGCTGCATCGGCTTTTGGCTAGTACAATAATATAACTGTAAATTAAAATTATGTGGTGTTAGAATTCCTTGGATAGTATCTAAGTCTTTTCTGTTGATATTTTAAAGTATTTCATAAATGTTATTGTCATTGTTAGGTAGGGAACGGTTGATGTTTCCGAGTAGCTCGAGCATGTCTACGAGTATTTGCGCTGGAACCCATATAATTCTAATTTTTTTTCTTGTTTTTGTTTTTATAACAATATCTCTAAGCCTCATTAGAGCAGGCGTGCAGTTTTTCAGGTTCGTTATAGCATGGATAACTGAAAGGCTGTGGGTATATACAATCCAATGTCCTTTAATTTGAGGCTTCAAAGACCGCTTGTATTTCCATAGAGAAAATAAATGCGTGTTTAGCAAAGCTTGAATGACTTTTTGTTTTTGACCCGTTTGAGAAAAGAAACCATTACTGATACAGGTGATCCTTGAGGGATACCATTGTGTAGGGGAAAGTAAACTCTCCAATACATTGTTTACACTCACACAAAATTTTCTGTTGGAAAAAAGAACCTTGATATACCCAAAATCGAGAAAAAGTATGTTATATGATCTTTTGCGAGATGACGTTTTAAATGTATGTAGCTGTCAATGTGTAGTAAAGCATCTTGGCATACTTTTTTCGGCTTAAAAGCTACCTGTTTTGGGGTAATTAAAATCTTGGATTCTGTGTACTAGAGGAGAAATTTTGATGTTATTTATTCCAGAATTTTCGAGCAAGAGTGAAATTGGTCTGTACCCGTCAACTTTGTTAATTTTGTTATAAATTAATTTTGTTAATTTTATGATAAAGTTTGATAATAGCATTTTTGTTCCCGCTGGCAAATTTTCAAACATAGAGCACGAAAGTCTGTCCCTACTTGGTGTCATCCATTTAGTTGACTGTGACAAGATTATAATTCAGACAATGAAATGGGTTGCTCAAGAGGATCGCTTACAGAATTGGTAGATGATAAATAGGACAGTTTGAATTTTTTGGGATTAGTTTCAAGGATTGTTAGGTTATTCGCTTTTCAGCGAGATTTTTTAGTAATGGGCATGAATCTAGCTAAAAGTGACAATCCGACGCTTATAGTAGTTTTGTTTTAACACCCATTTCAAAACATCGTGTTAGTATTTTTTGCGACCATGGGAAAAAAGCAGTAAAACTCGTTGCTTCGATTGTTCTTTGGTTTCTGGTGTGTACGAATGAATCCATGTCCCATCGATAGTTAGGAAACAACGCAGAAATTCCTTCGGATTTCGATTAAACAGGGCCAAGCATTTCTTTGAAGTGGTCTCACGATTGCGCTTGTTCTCCGGTGTGAGCAAACAAAATCTTGTACAGGATATGACTGACGTATTCAGTTGAGATGCTTGCTATCTCAGCCAACTAGCGAATTTTCACTCGCCGATCTGCCAACTCAAGATCATTTATTTTGCTTAAGGTTTCCTAAGTGGTAATCGTTTTTGGGCCACCTGGGCGCGGTTTATCAAAAATGGTAAACGGTTGTACGGGAAGGTGAATGGGTCCAATACACAGAATACACAGAGAATGGGCTTGATTTCCTAGTAGGTTTTGTCACTGAAAAACAAGAATCGGATCACGGAGCGATACTGCTCTTTTTCCATGGTCGTTAAAAACACTAGCACGATGTTTTGAAGTGGGTGTCAAAACATAAATAATCGTTAGATTTTCACTAAATTTTGACAGGCGGGCTTAAAAAGCCTGTACTAAATGATGGTACACTCATTTTAGCTCAATAGCGCCAACTGTCTTCTAATCCGGATTCTTATCAAACAGCCCTCGTACTATAATCGACCATGATAATTAAATCGTAGAACTTTAGACAAAACAGATACGTATTTCAATTTATAACAAATAACACAGTTCACATATGCTACTTTTTTTCATCTTCCAAGGGTCACCTTTATCTGTCCTCCTCTTTTTCATAGTATTCAATAAACTCACCCACACTATCTCCTCATAAAGAAATAAAATTCTGCACATATGACTACGATTTTAAAATAATAATAAAAAAAAAACTGCCAATAACTATGTCTTTCATGACATACTAGCCTAATGGCCATACTCTGAAGCAAAGCTTTGTTTAGGAAAAATTTAACACCTTCATATCTTCAAAAACAATCTATGATGGTCAGCAAAATAGAATATATTTTTTTCCTTTGCGAATACTCAGCCAAATCTTTCTTTAACAAAATAAATGTCATTTGCAATGCTGCTATCTGTTGTTCGAAGCCAAAATGCAAACGTTTGAGAAACTTTGCTACAACTCTGTTTGAAAGCTTTACAGAACCATGCTATTTCATAGCCCTCTCTATGAAATATTTAGAAAACCAAAATAAATTACAATGAAAAAAGTCCCATCTTTTATTGAATGTTCCGCAACATTCTGCAACGATTTTACCACTTAAACTTTCTACCTCCTTGGCTATTCCAACCCTCATCCATTATTTCATTGCTAATAAAAATTAAATAAAAAAATAAAATAAAAATTTCGAACACGATTCCTTGAACTCAAAGTCGTTCACATACCTCCGTAGAGACCAAACGTGATTCGGCTTTTCTTTAAACTGAGTGGGGAAAAATTATACCTATTAATAATAATAACAAATAAATTGTCAAAAACAAAATTGGAAACAGTTCTGATAAGTGCAAATTAATTTGGCTTGGCAGCAGAAAGTGCAAGTTAAACGTCCACCCGTGCATTTACAAACTCCAGCCGTAATTCCCCATGTTACCTACGCCCAAATAACGGCAGGTAGGGAAAATATGGTACAGCAAGTGAAGGTTGCTTTTCAGGCCCGAATGCCTAGAGCACCGGAACCAGCTTCTGACATGCTAGCTATCTTGCTTTCTATCCAGAGGCAGCTGGCTCAGCTTCAACGTCTCTTGCTGTTTGAGTCACGGATACAACTGACTTGCACTTACCTATAAACTACAAACTGTCTACGCACTTTCGTGTATGTGTTCTCAACACCAAAATAACTGTTCCCAATGAAATTGCGGAATTGGAAGAGTTTGTTCAAAGGCATTCCTACAATTATAGTAGGGTGCGTTGGACACACTTCTCAAGAATACTGACAAGAGGAATCTCCTCGAGTTCGCTCTACACACCGCCCAACAGATATCTGTCAAACGAGGAGATTGACAGGTATCTAAAGGTAATGGACAAAACAGTCAATATACATCTGTACCAACATACTTACAACAAAGATTTATTCCGCAACGCAACTACACCCTGCCTGACTCGAACTGCAACTTTTTATTTATTTTGAAGTGTTTGTTTGAAGTCTTTCAAACTTTGGTATTGCTTAGTGCCAACCTTCGTCTTCAAAATACCCCAGACAAAGAAATCCAACGGATTTGCATCCGGAGAATTTGCAATCCATTGTGTCGAAAAAATGAAGTGTGGAACATTTAACCAATCTTGGTTGACGCGCGCTTTGTGAGACGGTGCCGAGTGAAACGGTCTCCGACCGAAATAATTGTTTGACCATGCTTCAAGGTATACGATCGCATTAATTTTGACGCCACGGCCCAAAAATACGAGCGGAGAGCGACCATCGGTGGTTATGGCGGCCCAAACCATCACCATCAGTGCTGTATGCTTTCTGGTGGCCGTCCGAATATGTACATCGTGTGCATTTTGGAACTTCAATGGCTTGAGCCCATGCTTATTTTTCAGTATGTGTTGCATCCGTTACAACGATATGTTGAGCTCACTAGCCATTTTTCTTCGACTTCGACGCGGATTTCGCTCAATTCGAGCTTTCTCTTTATGAACCATTTCTGCCGATGTTGCTGTTTTTTTTATGACCACCTCCATGGCGTTTTGCAACGCTGCCAGTATCACGGTAACGAGCTGTTCGAGATACAAGTGATTTATTCACATTGAGGTGCTGGGCTCTTACGATAGCTACTTGTGGTTTTCCAGCCAAATATAAAGCAATCACACTATCACGTTTGAATTCCATCGCGGATAAAAAATTTTCAACACAACTGAGACGAAAATCATTTAAAAGGCTTGCAAATATATCTGTCACGTGTCAAAATTTGAGCTCACTGTCATGAACGGTTTGGAAATTATAACAGTCTGAAATTGGTTGCAGTTTGAGTCAGTCAGGATGTATTAACGCACTGCACCGACATAAAAGAAGACTGCTGTCGAGACTAAAAACTGGCAGACATAACCCGGGGATTATGACACTGAAGAAAAACCTTCAAACATTATTAAAGGAAAATTACGGAAACTCTATAAGCTTGTATTGGAGCAATAGAATTCGGGCCGTAAACACTAGCAACCCGAATATGTTCCCGCAAATAAATAAAATATTTCGGAGAGATAATCAAAACGACCTTCCATGTCTTTAAATCGCCCGAATAATCGACGAACAACGAACAAATACTTGTAGCAGCAGGCATAGATCCAAATGAGGTCGTTTATGATGATGATTTCCTTGGGATCGAGGATCCGCAGGAGAAGGTAGAGGTTATTGGAGCAACTTTTCAGGAAGTGTACAAGGCGAATGTTATAATTGGCCTGAACCATGATCTGGAGAATCGAGAATCTACCTTTGAAATGCAATAGTGAATTGGCGATTCAAAAGCGCGGGTTTCACCCAGTTCAGCGAAGAGAATATGGCAAATATGTTAATGTCATCACCAATGAAAGAGTACTACCACCGTTGATCGAATCGTTCGAATCGCTTAGAAGTAAGAAATCAGTGGGAACCGATGAAATACCGAACATTGTACTTCGATATCTCCCACTAGAAGCGGTGAACATTTATACCTTCCCAAAATAGATAAAAATATTTTCAATCCGGCGAATCTCCGCTCGATCAGTCTTCTACCAAACATCAGTAAGGTTTTCAAAAAGGTGATCAATAGAGTCCTGACTAAATGGATTTATTGATCAATTCGGTTTCAAGGCGGTGCGTGATATCATTCATGATGTGTCTAGACTGGTTTCTGATATTCAATGGAACAAAAGCAAGAACCAGTGCACTGCTGCCTGCCTGATTGACTTGGAAAAAGCCTTTGATACCGTATCGTTAGAGGGCATTAGGAAAACACTTCTGTATATTCTTTTTAATATGCTCACAGATAGATAGACAGTTCATCGTGAAAAATGGCGATGTGACTTTTGCTAGAACATTTCACATTAAAAACGGTCTGCAACAAGGTGCGGTAAAGTTGCCGATCCTGTACAACATTTACAAAAGTGGTCGGATAGTTTCATTTCACAATGCCATAGCGTACGCAGATGACTTAATCGCGAACAGATCAGGTGCAAAGATTGAGGTCAATAATAAACTTTTGCAACGTGACTTCGACAAAATTAAGCGGTGTTGTGACGACTCGAAGTTGTCTGAGGCCTCTAGGGATACCAGAAAGAATTAAGAATAAATATCTATATTTAAAGAAACATATAGATGTTGCTCTAACAGAGCTAAAGGTGCTCTTGCCCTTACGTAAAGACTATTTTATAACAGACAACTCGATGTAAGGGTAAAGGTGATCTGCTACATGGCCCTTATCAGGCCCGTGCTTGTATTTGGATGTCTCGTGTAGTTCAATGTGAAAGCAAGTTTATTGGAAAAGATTCAGGTGTTTGAGAGGGCTTGTATTCGCTTATACAGAACAGCAGTCTTAGTACATCAAATTCTATTTTAATGAGGTCTTGTACAATACAGTAGGGCGAACCTAATAAGAGTGGACAGTTTCGTCATTGCAAGAGCAATGACCTCATCGAACAGCCATATCTCTGGGGCTTTCTACCCTAATTATGTGTATCTTGAGAGAGTTCGCTTTGAAGGCTTTATTCCTCCAGAAGCGTTCCTCTACCTAGATAAAAAAGGTCTGATCCAGGACAGAATGGCGATGCCGCTAATCTTCCAAGTTGCTCGAACAGCTGCGGTAAGGCGACTCAACTACTACAGAGATGTCGCACATGTCAGTGCGGAGCGTCTCCTGTTCTGTAGGGCAGTAGGGAGCTGCGATATGAGGGATGTTGCTCAGCAGCACCAGAAATTTTGGTGGCTGGTTGAAGGAGAGGATGCTTCTTCATGTGAAGCAAAGTGGGTTAGAGTAATTTTTTTTTAGTCATGGTCGACTTACATAGTTTAAGGTAGGTTAGATTAGATTTAAAAAAAAAAAATAATAATAAATAAAGATAATTAAAAAAATATGTATACCAGGTGGAGTGAAAAGTAACCGCCTTGACCGCCAGAATGCGCTGCTACTGCAAAAAAGGTTATGGTGCTTCGAAGTCCGTTCATATTTAGGCAGACATGCCAAATTTCATTGCGATACTGGTTTTAGTTTTGTTTTCGCAGCTGATTGTTGTTGACCTGTTTGGCATCATGTTGAGTATGCACAAAAACGATTTTCGTTCTCTCATAAAACATTATTTTCTGAGAGGCAAAACGGCGAAGGAAACAAAAGAAAAGTTGGGTAAGTTTTATGGGGCTAATGCTCCGTCAAATATTGGTTTCGAGAGTTTCGTGGTGGCCACAACTTCACTATCGATGAAGTCCGCAGCGGCGGGCCCGCCGATCCGGTTACAGAGGACAATGTCAAAAAAATACATGAAATGGTGTTGGCTGACCGGAAAGTGAAGGTCCGCGATCTAGCAGATATTGCAAAGATTAGTACTGGGCGCACACGCCATATTTTGGGCAATATTCTTCATATGAAAAAGTTATCCTGCCGCTGACCAAAAACACGAATGCGAGAGCACTTCAAAAAAGTGTTTGGACTTGCTAATGAGGAATTATGCGGACTTTTGGCGTCGATTGGTAACTGTTGAATACCAAAGAACAGAATGAGTGCCCGGCAATGGACTGAAGCCGGCAATGGACTGAAGCCGGCAATGGACTGAAGCCGGCAATGGACTGAAGCCGGCAATGGACTGAAGCCGACACAAGTGCTCCGAAGCGGCCTAGGGAGGCCCGATGGGTCGAAAAGGTTATGGCGTCGGTTTTCTGGGATTGTCATGGCATACTCTTCGTGGATTACTTCGAAAAAGGAAAAGCTATCAACAGCGAGTATTACTGTGCATTATTGGATCGATTGAAGGCCGAAGTCGTTGCAATACGGCCTCACATGAAGCGAACAAAAATTTTGTTTTTTGCAAGACAATGCACCGATGCACAAGAGCATCGCAACCATGTCTAAAATCAATGACTTACGACTCTAATTGCTGTCGCATTCACCGTATTCGCCCGATTTGGCTCCCTCGGGCCACCTCAAAAGGTGGCTCATCAATAAAAATTCAGCTCACGCGAGGAAATCATCGACGTCACGGAGAAGTATTTTACAGACCTTCCGGAAAATTACTTTTCGGACCGGATCAAGAAGTTGGAAAATCGCTAGAATAAGTGTATCAAACTAAAAGGGGACTATATTGAATAAAATAAAAAAACATTAAAATTTTTTTTTTTTTCATTCTCAAGGTTACTTTTCACCCTACCTAGTATATATAAATATATTGTGTATATGTTTTTATTAGGTATTAGATCTACGTAGGTTTAGTAGATTAAGACTTATTTTTAGGTAATTTGTAAGTTTTAGTCTTAAGTTTTACAATAGGATTTAAAAAACAGTCCATTTACTAAGTTTTTGCTTAAATTTATTAAAAATAAAAATAAAAATAGACTGTAAGATACGTCGAAAGACATAAAATAAGGATTAAGTTTAACTTAGAGTGCGGGCACATAGGGCCAGTAGGTTAGAATAAAATAATTTTAGGTTAATGAAACTAATTTTTAAGCATTTTTTTGTTTAGCATGTATGAAGTAATTAATCAACGGAAATAAAAATGCATTTAAAATGTGACTAAAACTCAAGAATAGCTTCAGGGATTAATCTTTCATATAATTCAAAGACGGCTCTCGAATACAAGACAACGTCAGCTTAAGTGTTATTTCTGAAAATGAGATAATCTTTTCCTTCCCACTTCCATCTCTTTGGCCGAAAAAAATTTATATCTTCTCCGAATCCCTATCCTCTTTTGATGCTTTTATTAATATCGGCAACCAAACCTAATACGTAGTCTTATTTACTAAAATCAAATTGATACGATTCCCATATTCATATTCAACTCGCGGGAAATGAATTAGCGGATCGAATTGCCAAAGATGTAGTCAAAGCACTATCACTTTTTTCTCCAAACCTAAACCCCCAAGACCTTAATAAGTAATATATATATATAAAAATTACTATTCAATCACTTCGTTTTCTGAAGTAAAATATCAGAATGTTATAGAAACATTATTAAAAACATGATATCCATTAAAAACTACCCACACAATTTAGTACGCTCTATATGGTCTTATCCCGAAATTTCAAAAAATAATAAGGATTAAGCTCGGCCACAGTAGACTCACTCAAGAACACTACATCAATAAAAACATATCTTTCTTTTCCCAAAACAACCCTGAACGAACAACATATAAAACTATCAGTATAGTTTCTAAAACAAACCAATTTATATAACTCAATGTACATGAACATAGGCGAAGGCTTTAGCTGCTCTGGCTACCCCCAAATAACCACTTGATAGCGCGCTACTTAAAAAAACTCTTAAGCGTGCGCGACTTAAAAAAAAACTCATAATTTTAATTATAAATAAAAAAATTTAAGTAAAATATGTTTTGCAAAATTTGTAGGAGAAATTCTTATTAGGCGTTTTTTTATATGGGTTTCTCTATTGAAAATATGCCAATTAATGCAATATTTATTATTTAAATTAAAAATTTGATCTAATTACTATTTAAGTTAATCTTACCATGAATTTCGTTATTTACATTAACTAGTTTTGGCAATTAGCGCATATTTTCATTTATTTTCATTAAATATTGTTTATTATTAGTTATTTTTTACTCAAATTGACTTAATTACATAAATCAAATTTATTAGCATTTTTATTTTATGGATTAGTTAGTTAATATAGGTTTTTCCAATAGGGACTTGACAACTTTGAATTTAATTTGTGAACGCACTCTTTTACTAATCATCAAATTGTCCCTGTCAATTTGTTCAGTAAACTCAACATTTTCATCATGGTAAAGTACACTAACGAGCTACGTTCTCCGATTGGGTTCTGGAGAAGATGCGCCAAGATAATGAATTTCATCGCAAAATCATCTTCAGTGACGAAGCTCATTTTTGGCTCAATGGGTTCGTCAATAAGCAAAATATGCGTTATTGGGCGGGTGAAAAACCACATGTGCTTCATGAATCACCACTTCATCCACAAAAAATAACTGTTTGGTGCGGTTTGCATGCCGGCGGCGTTATTGGGCCATATTTTTTCGTCGACGATAACTGTGAATGGTCAGCGTTATCGCGCCATGATCTCCGATTACTTTTGGGCCGAATTAGAAAATATGGACTTGGATGACATGTGGTTTCAACAGGATAGTGCCACAAGCCACACAGCACACGCTGCAATCGATTTATTGAAGAGTAAGTATGGTGAGCGTGTTATCTCAAGACATGAGCCAGTCGATTGGCCGCCTTGTTCGTGCGGTTTAACGCCGTTTGACTATTTTCTGTGGGGCTACGTTAAGTTATTGGTTTATGCCAACACGCCGACGACGTTAGAAGAGCTCAGAGCCAACATTGAACGCGAAATAGCGGCCGTTTCGGTCGAAATGTGTGGACGAGTCGTTGAAAATTGGGTACAAAGAATCGACCGCTGCAAACGTGCCCGAGGTGGCTATCTGAACGAAGTCGAGTTCTATTCATAAATATTTTGATTGTAGTTCAAGCCAATAATAAAGTTTTTGAAATATCTCAAATGGTTTGCATTTTATTTAAAAAAAAGTTGTCAAGTCGTTATTAGAAAACCGTATATAAATAACTGCGCTGTCGCTAGAGTTAAATTTGTATGCGACATTTCTGCTCCGATAACGAGAACTAAATGTTTAAATGATTTATACCAGGCAAAATAAGTTTAACAATAGAGTTAAAGAGATTATTTCTTAAAAACATAGTTATTCGGTGCAACTACGGGAACATATGCCGAATCCGAATGTTCACCTGTGCAGAATGATTTCTGTGCAATTAATAACTAAACTACTCTATTCTATTCATTCATAATGATTCATCTAAATCTGAAGCAAGATATTTTATAAAAAAAAAGTTGAAAGTTTTCATTTCATAAAGACAATTATGTATATGTATACTATATACACATATGATTACAAAACTTTGCCCTTGGAGTCCAAAGTGGTACATTTTAGTAATTATTATAATTGTAATTTTTGTTGCATATATCTTTACATTTAATTTAAGACTTTCATATTTTTTTATGATCTATTATATAGGTTTATGCGTCTACATATGTATTGATTAATAAATACGTACGTTTGCTTATCATTTTAGATTTTTTGTCATCATATCTTACTCCGGTTGCAACCACCATGGTTGCTTCGTACAAAACGCATTCTAGAGATTCCATTTTCGACCACTTTTTCGAGCACTACAACTCGAGCAATGTTTACTCCAATGTCAATTGTTGGTGGCTTATCGGCATAAACTAGTGACTTGACGTAGTCTCACAGAAAATAATTCAATGGCATCAAATTGACCCAATTAGCGGGTCCATTTCTTGAAATGATTTTATTGCCAAATGGTTTTTTGTTGTTAATAAATATGGGGTCGAGTATGATTCTCTCTGAACCATAGTTCTTTCACTTTAATACTACCCAAATTCGGAAACAAACAGAAATGAGGACCGATGATTTCACAGGTGTTCAATCCGCACCATACGGTACATTTTTCTGGAAGCAATAGTATCTGGCGAGCTTCAAGAGGGTTGTGTTCGCTCCAAACAGAGCAGTTCTGCTTCTTTACGTAACCAGGTTTAACCAGGAATAACAATGGAATAAAATTGTACGGTAAAAGATTAGGTTAACTTTCAATTTCTTTTTAAACTCAAACACTGAGCTCCCGACGCAATAAATAAACACATCTGCACCAATTGGATATTATCAGCCTTATTACTAAGATCTTTACGGAGAATAAATTTTCCATATAGCGTATTGTATGTATTGTACAAAGGGTAGCCTCTGGTGATTAACCGGAACACTGCTGAGTGTCCTATAATTTGTTCGTTGCGAAGTGCGTGCCTTAGCATTATACTCACAACCTTGTACGGAAGAGAATAAAATATGTGACGAACCAACTAATCGACTCACTGTTGACGATCCTTGCAAACGTTTAAAGGACAACGACAATTAGCAGAGGCCCCTAACTGCTATCACGCCATCTAGGAAGTGCAATGGAATGGGTCGGACATAAGGAATATAAAAAACTGTGCTATATACTATGGTATATACTGGGCGATTTTAATGCAAATATAGGAAAGGAGGACATCTTTCTTGGGACATTTGGTTGACAGAGCCTACAAGACACCACTTCTAGCAGTTTGCGGTAGGACAAAATATTATAATAGTAAGCACACGGTTTCCTTACCTCAATATACCAGGTGTACATAACTGTATGAAAAGAAAATAAAACACTAATTTTTAATGGGAAAGTAAAAACATTTTATTCAAAGTATTGGTCATTGCTAGCTACACATTTTCCCCACATCTTTCAGGCAATTTATGGATTCCACGCCAATAAAACTGTTCGTCTTTTGAAGCAAACCAAAATGTCATCCAATTTTCGACTTTCTCATAGGATTCGAAGTGCTGCTCAGCTAATGCGTGTCACATCGATGAAAACAAATGGTAGTCGGAAGGAGAAAAGTCTGGTGAAAATGGCGGGTGGGGTAGCGGCCCCCAGTCAAGTGTTTTTGTTGTATCCTGAACCAGTTTTGCTTTGTGTGCAGGCGCATTGTCATGGAGAAAAATTACCTTGCGTGTCTTCTGGCCCATTCTGGTCGTTTTTCGATCAATGCATGGTTCAAATTGATCATTTGTTGTCGGTAGTGATCTGTATTAACGGTTTCACCAGGTTTAAGGGTTTCGTGGTACACCATACCTTTCTGGTCCCACCAGACACACAGCATGGACTTCTTGCCGATTCGATCTGGTTTCGCAGTCGAAGTTTATGGTTGTCCCGGATTAACACATAATTTATTCCGTTTAGGATTCTCAAAATAAATCCATTGAACCAAAATTTCACAAGTGGTTTTTCGGTTGTTCATCTGTTTTTCCTTCAATTCATGTGGCACCCATTTTCCAGACTTTTGCATCTTTCCCATAGCTTTTAAACGGTCAGAAATTGTTTGTTGAGCAATATTTAACATTTCTGCCATTTGTTTCTGACTCAAAGTGTCATCTTTATCCAATATTGTTGGCAACTCGGGGTCTTCAAACTTTTTTGATCGTCTTCCACGTTCTTCATTTCTCACATCAAACCCGTTATCTCAGAACCGATGAAACCATCTTTTGCATGTTGCTTCTGATAGAGCATGATCATCATATGCCTCGACAAACATTTAGAAGGGAAGGATTGATGCAAAAGCTTACGCAGTTCGGAGACAAAGCACAATCTGGAAGTGTTGAGCTGGTTGCAAAATTTGCAGCGTGCAGATTGGCCTTATCCTTATCATTATAAATGAGTGAAGGGGCAGTATTTTTAATATTTTGGAAAGACGACGAAACATTTTTACTGCCTCATAGTGGAGTCGTAGTCTATGGTGAGAATACTGGAGAAATTTACTGCAGATCGTATAACGGCAAAGAAGCCCAACATGTCCCCATCAGGCAGAATACACCATTCAGTTTTGACGACCAGCCCTGATCTGCTAAACGTCTTGGGAAGTGAATCATTCTCCGCCGATAAATCAGTTTGCCTATCGTTTTAAATGATTAAAACCGAATTGTGAATACAAATCTGTCATAGAATCATCCGCAGTTATTTTGTTGCACTTATGCTTTGTATATATATATATATTAGTGGTTAATTTTATTGAGAGTAACAAACCGTGATCAAGTCAACCATCACAGAGCTAATGAAAGAAAACATCGACTAGTGCAAAATAGAATAAAAAGGCCTCAGGAGCATACAAAACTATTTTTGGGAAGATTTGAAACTGACTACAAATCCAATTTGAAAAAGAAATTAACTTTAAATAAAATAGAGCTGAATGAGATTGGTCCAATAAAACTACTCAATTTACAGCAGAAGAAGAAGTCATTGCCCTAACAGGTTTGAAGGACTGTGTAGATAGAATTAAAGGGGCAAAATCTTTGGGGTCCCAAAAATTGAAGGATTAGAACACAGAAGCGCTATTAGAATTCACATACAATGATTTCGATGGTCCCGATAATCCCTTTGTTAATTTAAGGGGGTGTTCTACTCTAGAGGTATGAATTTCGGGCGGACTTTGAGGCTCTGTACAAACGAAACAAAACATATTTTTACTATTCATTTCTTTATCATTTGTTTATTGATATTTCATTATTACATAAAAAATTAACCAAAAAAAAAAAAAAAACTGAAAATTCACAAAGTTATGAGCTGGCAAATTGTTGTGTCCTGGCGTTCATGATTTTAACCCTGCTGGTCATCTGAAACAAAAAAGCCGAACATTAGAAAAGTCAAAAAAATGAAACATCACAAAATGGTTGTGAAAAAAAAATTTTTTTTGGATGTTTTTTCGAATTTTTTTAAAAATAATAAAATTTAAAATTTTGATCTGAATGTGCTTGAGGTAATAGAGAAATGTTCAAAGAAAATTCACACGAAATTTTAAACAACTCGGTTTGTTAAAACTTGCGATATCGTGCACGCCAACTCGAAAAAAGTTATTTCGAGAAAAACGTGTTTAAAGTCTTGAGACAAGTCTGTTCCGGTAGATCGGAGCAGACGCTGCGTCACAAAACTGATATTTTGAAAAATCCTTTTAAGGGCATATTCTTGAATGTCTGAACTTTGCAAAAATTAAAAAAAATACAATTTTTTCAAATTTGTGGACTAGAACACCCCCTTAAGCAGAGCTGGTATAATAATAGAAAGTAAAATATTTATTATTAACAACTAAGTTTTAAATTCATTCTTGTTTTTAATAACCGAAAGCAAACTGCTCACGAAGATATAAAGAACAGCCAGACAGATTTGTTGGAATCACCAATTGAAGTTCCGCGCGATCTATACAATGCTATTTAAGAAGGGATGGAGAAAAACGAAGAAATTGCATAAAGTGAACAGCTCAGCGGTCAAAGAATTTACAAGGCACTATAAAGTGCGGAAGAGACGAGGAAAGAAGTGCTTTAAGAAATAAGGTGGCATACTAATGTAGTATAGACGTTGACATTCGAAAAGCTAAAAGTAAAGAAGCAGTTACAGGGGTTGGAATTAGAGCGCTGCGCATCTAATTCATGAACGCATGTATGTACATACATATAGTATACATATATTTATTTTTAAAGACTGGATTATTTTTATATTTAAATATTTTTTATATTATGTATGTTAATATTTATCTTTAGACGGAATTATTATTATCTAAATATTTATATTATTTGCGGTGTTTCACCAGGAGCGCACCATGACCTCTCTACTGGAATAAACAACAAAAATCTTAACGGTGTACACAGAGATTTTCTGAAACGATAAACACTATTTCAAAAAGGAAAAAATAAAATCCGGAGGACTTATTGTACAACCCAATATTTTTCCATAAAAACATGTATACTTTTACTACATATATATATATTTTTAAAAGACTGAATTAATATTATGTAAATATTTATTTTCCTAAGACTGAATTTAAGTTTTACTTTTTCCCTATATATTTAATGCTTTTTTTTATTGTTTTGAAACGCTATTTTATCTTTGCAAATGAATTCAACTGCAAATATTATATGGATACTTTACATACTTTCATTTCTAATTCTTATCGCTTCGGTCGTGAGATGGGTTGGAGTTTTTTTTAGAAAATTCATTATGTGTTGCGTATTTAGATTCAGTTGACAGGATGGATTATCCCATGATATTTTAAATTTCTGGTAGACATGATGAAAATCTCAGATTACAGCTCATATAGCAAGACTTGTGTCTGACCTATGCAAAGATATCTTATATTGAGTACTCCAATTGTGCCTCGACATAATTTCGACCAATGCTGTGTTAACTATTAAAATTCGATTTGAGAGAGTGTATTTCAACTGATCGAAATGGTGTCATGAGCCTGAAGCTCAATTGCCGCTATTGCCAATAACATTCGCACATTTGAGTCCTAGTTTACATTAGTGAATGATACTCGACCGGCTAGACTAACTTGTGCAAGAATTGAAGCCATGCGACTTGAATTTGCGTCACATTTTCAGTGAATGGGCTCTGGAAAAAACTGAATGAAAATCCGGTGTTTTATCGTGAAATTTTGTGCAGTGATGAAGCCCATTTCTGGCTCAATGGATACGTTAATAAACAAAATGACCATATTTGGTCTGATAAGCAACCCGAATGGTACCAAGCGCTGCCATTACATCCATTAAAAACAACGGTATGGTGTGGTTTATGGGCTGGTGGGATCATTGGTCCATATTACTTCAAAAAGGGGCAAATCAGAATATTACCGTCAATGCTAATTGCTATCGCGCCATGTTAACGGACTATGTGCTTCCTGAAATTTAAGCACATGGTCTCGGGGAGCTCTCGTTTCAACAAGATGGCGCTATGAGCCATACAGCGGGTGAAACATTGCATGATATAATTTTCAAAAAGTAGTTGCCATGAATTGTTCTTTTACCCTTTAATTTCGCTTTCAAATTTATGTGCTCTATTTAACATTTTAAATCAAACTTTGTTATGAATCACCATATATAAGAACCGTATTTTGTATTTTTGTTGATGCAGCTATTTTGCATGTCATTATGACACGTATGGGTAATCATATGGTAGTCGCCATATATACATAAATAAAAGAGTGAATATATGTTTAAAATGTACTTACTAATACAGCATTCAAGATATAAAACCCATTTCTGTTATAATACACCTTGTACACTGCCGCTTAATAGCAACATGGATTCCATTGACACACATCATCACGACACCATGAATACCAAATTTTTTTAAAAAAAGATTCTGTTTCTCATTTGCCGTCATCTGTAGATTGATCCATTTCGGGCGCAGCTGTCTTTGAAGACTATCTAAAACTTGCTTCAATATTTTACAAAATCTTAAAATTTTGTCAAAATCCGTGTTCTAAACTTCCTTTGGCAAAAAACCCTAACCAAGAACCGAATAAATTTTTAAGTAATATTGGGTCAGCGCTTATACTCAGCGAAAGATCGGACTTGAAAATACACAAAACATATTGAATGAACTTTAATTTAGTCAGTAGTTTTTAATAAATCTTTCAAAAACGAACTATTTGTATTCACATTTTTAAACTTTTTCTAAGTTTTCCTTACGTTTCATCTGGCATAGTTATTATATCCTGTGCTTTTTTACATATAATACTTCGTGTTGGGGTGTGTACTGTAAACTGTGTAAGGTAAAATATGATAAACACGTCTAAAATATAAAACACGTCTTTTCTTCTTGAATTTACAGCAAAGGGTTTTAATTTATTCTTTAGGAAATTACATCCATTTCTAGCTTTAAGCTGTCATACAACACATTCTTAGTGCAATCATAGGGGTCATTCCATGAAGGATCGACCAACGTTCTGAACGACATTCCTGCGATTTGCCTAAAAAGTGATAGAAATATCCATTGGAGTGGTATCCCAACTTGAAATTTGATATGGAAATAGAGAACAAATCTCTCTATAATATATATATAAAAAAAAAAAAAAAAAAAAAAAAAAAAAATATTTTTTTGAGTTATTCAAGGATATATGTAAAAAGGATATTCTGGAATATCCTTCATCCTTGAAAATAAAAATTCTTCCAAATTTTTGAAAGTTCACCTTTTCCTGAATTCAACAAGGTATATATTATCAAATTCTGATGAGCAGAGCCAAAGTTATGATTTAAATATAAAAGAAAGCATAAATTTTAATTTCTTGCCATTTTTTTAAGTTCCGTTACACGCAAACTATATCGAATTCTGCAAAACCAATCAGTATTTCTACCAATTTTCAACCAAATCGGTGGGAGGTCGTTCAGAGCTCCTCATATAGCCTCGGCGATTTATCGTGGAATGATTCATAGGTTTAAATGTTACTTTAATTAGTTTAATTTTAAATGTTACATTTGTACATTTAGTTTAGTTTAAGCTAAGTTTAAATAAATTCATAATTATTCAAATAAAATCCTATTCAATATCCGAACATACTCCCGCCCGATTATCCGTATGTGCGTTCGTGTGTGTATATCGACATACACAAATCGTGTATTTTGTGTCTCAAAAGCGAAAACAAAGAAAAAGGTAATGGGAAACGTAAAGGAAAAATTCATTAAAATTATTTTCCCAAGAAATTCGGTATAATTTGTGATTTATTTTTGTACAATAACTGTTTTTCGCGTACCCATTTCAAGGTTGTGCAGTGTGACGATGTGCGACGAAATTTTCGCGAACGGTTTAGTTTTTAGTGTGTGGTGTATGAAACCATCCGCTATGAAATTGTTGCAATTTGCAAATGTAAACAATTCCATTTGCTGTAAGTTTTCTTTGTATATATTTATTTACATATTTATTATTTTAAAGATTTATGTTAAATTAGTTTAAGATTCTTTATAACTTTTTTACATTTTATTTGAATGTTGTTATGTTAAAAATATTTTAAAAATGAATACCTGTTGATAGGTTAAAGTGTTGTGTTGTGTTGTTTCAGTAAATAATGTTGATCGTGTTATGAAAAGTTTGAATGCAGTCGGGATTTTGATTCTATAATTCCCGTCGGCATTTTGGAATTTCGAAACTTCGCAACGTTGTCCTGGATGAATGATTTTGTGTGCTTGAGTGGACTGTATTTTATTAATTGTTTTTTTGTGTGTTATGTGTTGTGTCGTTTAAATGTCTTATTTTTCGTTGCGATGCTTGCATGGCAAATAGAAAGCTTTTTCCAAGTGACCGCTTAAGTTATCCGGTTTCGGCTTTTAAGGTAGCCATTTGAGCATGTCCGTCTTTTCAGGGATGTGTGACGTTGATCCGTTCGAGTCGAGTTGCAGTGACGGTAACCTCTTATCGTTGATGAGAACTAAGTCTCCGCGTCCTTGCTCCGGCTTCTTGGACATATGTCCTTTGCTCCTTTGTTGTAGTGGTATATGCATAGACTCCTCAATTGCGAGGTAATTCTCTAAAAAAAAGTTTTTTCATAGAATTTGTATGTAGTTATATGAAAATCCCGTCGGCGTCATGAAGGCATAACACTGATGTTGGAATGGTTGCTAGCTGGGCTAAATGTGACAAACCAATAACTAGCACGCACTAAGACCCACTGGTTGACGATGCACTGGCTCCAGTTTAACAACCATCTCTGGGGAAAAATAAAAAAAACTTAATACACCTGAGTTTCAAACTATTACACCACTCGCTCGCCCTTTAAAGAAAAGCCAGTAAAAGGGTATTCATATCCCTTTGGTGCGCGCGCGGGATTATAAAAAAAATTATAATAATATCTTATTTAAATCGATAAAAAAACTTTATTTCACGAGATTTTTTTTTACACTTTTCATTAGCAAGGTCAACAACGAACAACCTTTAGAATGCTATATTACGTCTCTACTCCATCAAAGCTTGCTCTACATTCTCACGTATGCAAATGCATGTGATCAGCGGAAAAATCGAAGAACATTTCTGTAACTTATTATCTACTGGTTCCAATATCTTTCAAAATATTTTCTATAAGACAACATACTTAAGTCTTATACATAACTTCTTCGTCCTTTACTTTAAAATTCTCCTGAATTTTGTTTTTTACTTTGACATTAACATATTGCTGTATTTTGAAAGATATAAGACTATGGTTACTAAAACAATTTAAATTATGACAAAGCTAACATCAAGTGCATATGAAACATTTTTATGGTATTGTAATTCTTTTATTTTATTAAGATTATTTTTATTTTCAAATATAATTTCATCTAAAGTTATTCTATCAGTAAAATTTGTAAAATTTTTGTACATTGGAGAGTAAAATCGCTCTTATAAGCTCTCTTTTATGTTTGACAAATAATAGTCTAGAATTTCTATTTTACAATTATTTAAATGTATTAACACGTTTCCAGTTACATTTCTGTTGTCATAATTTTGACTTATGTTTAAATTATTTGCATTCTTTATTAAAATAATTCTTCATCTATTAATATGATTTCAGTTTGGTTATTTCTAATCAATTTACAATTTTATGAAAAATACAATGTTTACTTAGGCGTAACTCATTAAGATTTTTAAATTCTTCATACTTATAATTGATTTTATTATATTCTGCTGTCTTTTCTTTAGAACAATCGATTTCCTTTCTATTTTTAGTGGAATCTGTTTAAATTCTTTTGGGATTTTTATTGAAAATATAAGAGTATTTAGTAATACCTAATTTAATATTTTTCATCTTATTCAAATCTATATTATATTTTAAAATGTTAGGATGAATTATTTCCTGTCTTGCTGATTCTACGTTATCTTGTATGTGCTCTATTTTTTCTTTTATTAGTTGTACTTTAAAAAGCTGATCAAAAAACAAATGCTGTTAAATTGTTCGACTGGATACATTGTTTAGTTGTCGCAAAATTATTTCCCTGTCTTTCTTAATAATACCAGGTGTACCTACACTAGCTACATATTTTTTCGATCTTCCAGGCAATTTATGGATTCCACGCCAATAAAACTGTTCGTCTTTTGAAGCAAACCAAAAAGTCACCCAATTTTCGACTTCCTCGTAGGATTCGAAAAGCTGCTCAGCTAATGCGTGTCACATCGATGAAAACAAATGGTGGTCGGAAGGAGCCAAATCTGGTGAATACGGCGGGTGAGGCCAAGTGCTTTGGTTGTACCAGCTTTGCTTTGTATGAAGGTGCATTGTGATGGAGCAAAATTACCGTGCCGTGTCTTCTGGCCCATTCTGGTTGGTTTTCAACCAATGCATGATTCAAATTGATCATTTGTTGTCTGTAGCGATCTGTTTTAACGGTTTCACCCGGTGTTAGGAGCTCGTGGTACACCACACCTTTCTGGACACACGGCATTACCTTGCCGATTCGATCTGGTTTTGCAGTCGAAGTTGATGGTTGTCCCGGATTAACCCATAATTTTTTCCGTTAAAGATTCTGAAAATAAATCCATTTTTCATCGCCAGTAATAATTCTATGCAAAACTGTTTTTTTATCGTGTCTTTGAAGCAAACTTTAAGAAGTGGTTTTACGGTTTTCCATCTGTCTTTCATTCAATTCATGTGGCACCCATTTTATAGACTTTCTGATCTTTCCCATAGCTTTTAAACGGTCAGAAATTGTTTGATGTGCAGCATTTAACATTTTTTCCATTTGTTTCTGACTCGAAGTGTCTTCTTCATCCAATATTGTTTGCAATTTGGCATCTTTAAACTTTCTTGGTGGTCTTCTACGTTCTTCATTTCTCACATCAAAATCGTTATCTCTGAATCTTTGAAACCATTTTTTGCATATTGCTTCTGATAGAGCATGATCACCATATGCCTCGACAAGCATTCGATGCGACTCCGCAGCACTTTTCTTCAAATGAAAACAAAAAAATTAATGCTTTCCGCAAGTCACCATTTTCTGGTACAAATTTCAACATTTTTAACATGATGAAAAAATATGATGTTGTTTGCTCAATGACTTGATGTATACTACATATGTTTGACAACCAAACAAAAAAAAAAAAAAAAAAAATAATAATAATAATAATTTCCTGTCTGAAAGATAGTACGCTAATCCAAATTTCGAAAACTTTTCGATAATTGTCAGAAAAATACACTTCATTCTGACAAATGTATCTAAATGAATTATTTTATTAAGATCTGTTGCTGTTTCGGTTAATTGAAATTTTGTTTTTTGGTTTTCTATCGTATTTAACTTGTTGGCAAATCTCACATTGGTTTATAACCATTTGAATTATTTCTTGTAATTTAGGATAATAAATTTTGCGTTTAATAGCACTGAAAGTTTTTTTTTAATTCCTGAATCTAAACTTTCCTTCAAATGATAGAGTGATATTTGTTTACTATTTCTACTTCTGTTTTGATATCTTGCGTCCTAAAATAACATTTAACAAATTAAAATAATTTGGCTATCGTCTGAAAACATTTCTCTTAACTTTTCCTGCACTACTTTATATTGTTGATCTGGTAATTCTGAAAAAATACCTATTTTTCCTTTCTTTAAAATTTTTCTATCAAAGTCATATTCTGCTATGTATATTATTCGTTTTCCATGAATGGTTTCAATTTCTTGGGTTTTGTTGTTAGTTAGAATTATTTGAGTTTTGTATTTGTTCATTATTTCTTCTTTGATTGGTATGTGGTCCATGAGTTCTTCGTCTGCTGAATGAATCGTCTCATCTGAATTATTGTCTTCCATATTAAATTGTATTTTAATCGGATGTTGAGTCATTTTCATTACATTCAAGTGAAAAATTTTCTTTACTATGCGATTGTTCTTCTTCTTCCTTATAATGAGTAACGTTGGGTTTAATTCTACTCAAAAAATTCGCTACTCTGTTTTCTTTGCCTTTCAAATATTCAATTTCAAATTGGTATTCTCATAGCTTTAACAGCCATCTCTGGTATCTGGGCGAATGATCCTTACCTTTGTATATGGCGTACAAAAATTTAGTGATCTGTACAAATCTTAAATTTATTTCTATAAAGATATGGTCTATATAAAGTAGTTTTTAGACCACATAATTGCAAAAAATTCTTTGTCCGTGGCTAAATAATTTTTTTCGTGATTGTTCAGGGTTCTCGACGCGAAGAATAACTAACATATTTCATAGTTAGAAGCGTCTGTTGTAAGATAAAATTTATTTTGAAAATTAGGATATTTTAAAATTGGATGACTGGTTATAAGAATTTTAAGCTTTTCAAAGGCTTCAATATAATTAGGATCGTTTATAATAATTTTGCTATTTTTCTTTAAGTATTTGGTAATAGGCTGTGCTATTTTAGCATAGTTTTTAATAAATTTCCTACAGTATCCTGTGATACCAAGAAAACTTTTTATTTATTTTTGTGTTGTGGGTAGCTTTAATTTTGGATTATCGCTATTTTTTCAGGATTTGGTTTTCAACCTTCCTTTGTTGGGATGTGTCCTAAGAATTCTGTTTCTTTCTTCATAAAATTACACTTGTCGATTTGGATTTTTAATTGCTTTGATTTCAATACATTGAATATATCGGTTAATGATTTAATATGTTCTTTTAATGTGGTACTAATTAATTGTTCTTTAATTAGCACCTGATGGTATCCCTTGTATCCAACATTGTAAAATATTGTGCCTTATCTAACTTATCCAAAACTGAATCAATGCTAGGTAGTGGAAACTTGTCGTCAACGGTAACGGCATTCAGTTTTCTGTAATCAATCACAGTTCTGAACTTTGGTTTACCTGAGTTTTCAATTTTCTTAGGAACAACTATAAGGGGACTGCAATATTTGGAATAACCCTTCTTTATAATTCCCTGTTCCTCCATTTTTTGGATTTGTTTACGTACCTCTACCTCATGTTCAGGTTTGGCGTTGATTTGTTGATCTGTTGTTTTGACTATTTCGTGTTCTATTTCTGGGGTGCTAGTAAGTCTGCCTCCTTCTTTAAAGAACAAGTTCTCAAATATTTTCATTAGCTTTTCGACTTCTTGTCATTCTTCTTCATTTGAATGATCAGTATTGATGTGTTTAGTATATTTATCAAGGGATTCAAATGAACATACATCATTCACTATATATGGATGATTAACAAACCTTAAACTTTGATTGTTTAAGTTTAACTTTGATTGTTTTTATTAATGGTTAAATGAATTTGTGGTAGATCATCCAAGGCTAATTCCAAAAAAAAAATCAGCATTATTTACTTCCGAAGTGTATTCATCAGCTTCGCTTTGTTCATAGTCACTGGGACTCGGTGATTCTGTTCTTTGTTGAGAATCATTCTATTGGTGACGATATTGGCCCGAATGGTTGCTCAAATTGTCTCACTCTGGTGATTGCCCTTCTTTGTTATTAATTTGCGATCTATTTTGCACATTCCCTATCTCCGTAGGTTCAGGTCTATGTGAGTTTTGATTGTATTGTCGTCTCTTTTCTGAATTATAGTATTGTCTAGATTGTCCTGAATTATGGTATTGTCGGTTTTATCCTGAATTTCCTTGGTCTTGATAATCTTTTTTATGATGTCTTAAATTTCTTATTCCTTATACTTAGTTGTCATGTCTTCGACTTATAATAATTAATTTTTATCTCACTTGTGCCCTCTATTGCCGAGCATCGAACATTCTTTTATCCGAAAAGTACGCCGTCTGTTGGCGAGCCCTTTTATCCTTTGCCTGACAAAGAACAAGAAGGTAAAAATTTTTTTTATTCATCAAAAAAAAAAAGAAAGTAATAAGACACGAAGAACCGCAAGAATAAATTATTGAAAGAAAAGAAATAATAAAGAAAAATATATATATGTATATAAAATTTAAAATGCATTAAAAAATATTTTTATTTCAACATCAGGTGTGCGGTCTGAAACCGTGAAAACGAAGAATACATATACACATAATACCCTTATTATTATTATTATTATATTATACATAATATGAACCAAGATACCACGTGTGACCCGGAAAGATATTACTGAGGCGCTCCAAGAAGCAAATGTAGAATTCCCAGTAAATGCCTCCATATCTCAACTTCGCCCACTCTATAACGAGTGTGTCGTACCTGATCACCTTGAAGTTGGACAACAAGAAGATGATGCTATTGTTGTTCTCGAGAAATCCGCTGGTGAAAATATCGAAGCTCCTGCTGTTGATGCTACCGCCGTCGTTCCCGCTGCCATTCCTACTGCTCTCCAAATCGCTGTCCCCACTGCTGTCCCTATTGCCTCTCCGCCTGCTGCCCACGCTTCTAAAGTAACTGCTGATCCTGCTGTTGAGTTTCCTGCTGCCACTAATGTGCCTGAATCAGATGTTGAAACTGTCGATTGTGACCGAGGTGTGAGGAGTATTCAACAACCAGCTTATGTATTGGAATCCCAAATGGGCTGTGCCGAGGTCCGTCTATTAGAAGAGCAGGTGAAATGCTCCTACTTCAAAAACAAATTCAAGAATTTGAAACAGCCGCCGGATCCGTTCGAAGTCGACGGGTTAACTATAACGAATTACCTGTTGCTGTCCCCAAGTTTAGTGGAGATGACCATTATAATATTGTGAAGTGGTTTGTGCAGTTCGATAACTTAACTGATACCTGTGAGTACAGCAAGAAGGAAAAGTATCAACTAAGGTCCCGAACTCTGAAAAGCAGTGAATCGTGTTTAAGTTATGTGGTAGCCATGCAGTCAATTGCATCCAAGTCTGACATCGAAGAGCAGGAGTTAGTGGACATAATTATTGACGGTATTCCTGATCATAGTAACAACGTCACCCTTTTATATGGAGCAGTCTCTATTAATGATCTCATACGCCGTATGGATCGTTATGAACAACGTAGGATAAAACCCGGAAGGAGTAGTGTTGCTGTCATCAATAAACCAAAAGCTGCGGTTCTTCTTCATACTTATAATTGATTTTATTATATTCTGCTGTCTTTTCTTTAGAACAATCGATTTCCTTTCTATTTTTAGTGGAATCTGTTTAAATTCTTTTGGGATTTTTATTGAAAATATAAGAGTATTTAGTAATACCTAATTTAATATTTTTCATCTTATTCAAATCTATATTATATTTTAAAATGTTAGGATGAATTATTTCCTGTCTTGCTGATTCTACGTTATCTTGTATGTGCTCTATTTTTTCTTTTATTAGTTGTACTTTAAAAAGCTGATCAAAAAACAAATGCTGTTAAATTGTTCGACTGGATACATTGTTTAGTTGTCGCAAAATTATTTCCCTGTCTTTCTTAATAATACCAGGTGTACCTACACTAGCTACATATTTTTTCGATCTTCCAGGCAATTTATGGATTCCACGCCAATAAAACTGTTCGTCTTTTGAAGCAAACCAAAAAGTCACCCAATTTTCGACTTCCTCGTAGGATTCGAAAAGCTGCTCAGCTAATGCGTGTCACATCGATGAAAACAAATGGTGGTCGGAAGGAGCCAAATCTGGTGAATACGGCGGGTGAGGCCAAGTGCTTTGGTTGTACCAGCTTTGCTTTGTATGAAGGTGCATTGTGATGGAGCAAAATTACCGTGCCGTGTCTTCTGGCCCATTCTGGTTGGTTTTCAACCAATGCATGATTCAAATTGATCATTTGTTGTCTGTAGCGATCTGTTTTAACGGTTTCACCCGGTGTTAGGAGCTCGTGGTACACCACACCTTTCTGGACACACGGCATTACCTTGCCGATTCGATCTGGTTTTGCAGTCGAAGTTGATGGTTGTCCCGGATTAACCCATAATTTTTTCCGTTAAAGATTCTGAAAATAAATCCATTTTTCATCGCCAGTAATAATTCTATGCAAAACTGTTTTTTTATCGTGTCTTTGAAGCAAACTTTAAGAAGTGGTTTTACGGTTTTCCATCTGTCTTTCATTCAATTCATGTGGCACCCATTTTATAGACTTTCTGATCTTTTCCATAGCTTTTAAACGGTCAGAAATTGTTTGATGTGCAGCATTTAACATTTTTTCCATTTGTTTCTGACTCGAAGTGTCTTCTTCATCCAATATTGTTTGCAATTTGGCATCTTTAAACTTTCTTGGTGGTCTTCTACGTTCTTCATTTCTCACATCAAAATCGTTATCTCTGAATCTTTGAAACCATTTTTTGCATATTGCTTCTGATAGAGCATGATCACCATATGCCTCGACAAGCATTCGATGCGACTCCGCAGCACTTTTCTTCAAATGAAAACAAAAAAATTAATGCTTTCCGCAAGTCACCATTTTCTGGTACAAATTTCAACATTTTTAACATGATGAAAAAATATGATGTTGTTTGCTCAATGACTTGATGTATACTACATATGTTTGACAACCAAACAAAAAAAAAAAAAAAAAAAAAATAATAATAATAATTTCCTGTCTGAAAGATAGTACGCTAATCCAAATTTCGAAAACTTTTCGATAATTGTCAGAAAAATACACTTCATTCTGACAAATGTATCTAAATGAATTATTTTATTAAGATCTGTTGCTGTTTCGGTTAATTGAAATTTTGTTTTTTGGTTTTCTATCGTATTTAACTTGTTGGCAAATCTCACATTGGTTTATAACCATTTGAATTATTTCTTGTAATTTAGGATAATAAATTTTGCGTTTAATAGCACTGAAAGTTTTTTTTTAATTCCTGAATCTAAACTTTCCTTCAAATGATAGAGTGATATTTGTTTACTATTTCTACTTCTGTTTTGATATCTTGCGTCCTAAAATAACATTTAACAAATTAAAATAATTTGGCTATCGTCTGAAAACATTTCTCTTAACTTTTCCTGCACTACTTTATATTGTTGATCTGGTAATTCTGAAAAAATACCTATTTTTCCTTTCTTTAAAATTTTTCTATCAAAGTCATATTCTGCTATGTATATTATTCGTTTTCCATGAATGGTTTCAATTTCTTGGGTTTTGTTGTTAGTTAGAATTATTTGAGTTTTGTATTTGTTCATTATTTCTTCTTTGATTGGTATGTGGTCCATGAGTTCTTCGTCTGCTGAATGAATCGTCTCATCTGAATTATTGTCTTCCATATTAAATTGTATTTTAATCGGATGTTGAGTCATTTTCATTACATTCAAGTGAAAAATTTTCTTTACTATGAGATTGTTCTTCTTCTTCCTTATAATGAGTAACGTTGGGTTTAATTCTACTCAAAAAATTCGCTACTCTGTTTTCTTTGCCTTTCAAATATTCAATTTCAAATTGGTATTCTCATAGCTTTAACAGCCATCTCTGATATCTGGGCGAATGATCCTTACCTTTGTATATGGCGTACAAAAATTTAGTGATCTGTACAAATCTTAAATTTATTTCTATAAAGATATGGTCTATATAAAGTAGTTTTTAGACCACATAATTGCAAAAAATTCTTTGTCCGTGGCTAAATAATTTTTTTCGTGATTGTTCAGGGTTCTCGACGCGAAGAATAACTAACATATTTCATAGTTAGAAGCGTCTGTTGTAAGATAAAATTTATTTTGAAAATTAGGATATTTTAAAATTGGATGACTGGTTATAAGAATTTTAAGCTTTTCAAAGGCTTCAATATAATTAGGATCGTTTATAATAATTTTGCTATTTTTCTTTAAGTATTTGGTAATAGGCTGTGCTATATTAGCATAGTTTTTAATAAATTTCCTACAGTATCCTGTGATACCAAGAAAACTTTTTATTTATTTTTGTGTTGTGGGTAGCTTTAATTTTGGATTATCGCTATTTTTTCAGGATTTGGTTTTCAACCTTCCTTTGTTGGGATGTGTCCTAAGAATTCTGTTTCTTTCTTCATAAAATTACACTTGTCGATTTGGATTTTTAATTGCTTTGATTTCAATACATTGAATATATCGGTTAATGATTTAATATGTTCTTTTAATGTGGTACTAATTAATTGTTCTTTAATTAGCACCTGATGGTATCCCTTGTATCCAACATTGTAAAATATTGTGCCTTATCTAACTTATCCAAAACTGAATCAATGCTAGGTAGTGGAAACTTGTCGTCAACGGTAACGGCATTCAGTTTTCTGTAATCAATCACAGTTCTGAACTTTGGTTTACCTGAGTTTTCAATTTTCTTAGGAACAACTATAAGGGGACTGCAATATTTGGAATAACCCTTCTTTATAATTCCCTGTTCCTCCATTTTTTGGATTTGTTTACGTACCTCTACCTCATGTTCAGGTTTGGCGTTGATTTGTTGATCTGTTGTTTTGACTATTTCGTGTTCTATTTCTGGGGTGCTAGTAAGTCTGCCTCCTTCTTTAAAGAACAAGTTCTCAAATATTTTCATTAGCTTTTCGACTTCTTGTCATTCTTCTTCATTTGAATGATCAGTATTGATGTGTTTAGTATATTTATCAAGGGATTCAAATGAACATACATCATTCACTATATATGGATGATTAACAAACCTTAAACTTTGATTGTTTAAGTTTAACTTTGATTGTTTTTATTAATGGTTAAATGAATTTGTGGTAGATCATCCAAGGCTAATTCCAAAAAAAAAATCAGCATTATTTACTTCCGAAGTGTATTCATCAGCTTCGCTTTGTTCATAGTCACTGGGACTCGGTGATTCTGTTCTTTGTTGAGAATCATTCTATTGGTGACGATATTGGCCCGAATGGTTGCTCAAATTGTCTCACTCTGGTGATTGCCCTTCTTTGTTATTAATTTGCGATCTATTTTGCACATTCCCTATCTCCGTAGGTTCAGGTCTATGTGAGTTTTGATTGTATTGTCGTCTCTTTTCTGAATTATAGTATTGTCTAGATTGTCCTGAATTATGGTATTGTCGGTTTTATCCTGAATTTCCTTGGTCTTGATAATCTTTTTTATGATGTCTTAAATTTCTTATTCCTTATACTTAGTTGTCATGTCTTCGACTTATAATAATTAATTTTTATCTCACTTGTGCCCTCTATTGCCGAGCATCGAACATTCTTTTATCCGAAAAGTACGCCGTCTGTTGGCGAGCCCTTTTATCCTTTGCCTGACAAAGAACAAGAAGGTAAAAATTTTTTTTATTCATCAAAAAAAAAAAGAAAGTAATAAGACACGAAGAACCGCAAGAATAAATTATTGAAAGAAAAGAAATAATAAAGAAAAATATATATATGTATATAAAATTTAAAATGCATTAAAAAATATTTTTATTTCAACATCAGGTGTGCGGTCTGAAACCGTGAAAACGAAGAATACATATACACATAATACCCTTATTATTATTATTATTATATTATACATAATATGAACCAAGATACCACGTGTGACCCGGAAAGATATTACTGAGGCGCTCCAAGAAGCAAATGTAGAATTCCCAGTAAATGCCTCCATATCTCAACTTCGCCCACTCTATAACGAGTGTGTCGTACCTGATCACCTTGAAGTTGGACAACAAGAAGATGATGCTATTGTTGTTCTCGAGAAATCCGCTGGTGAAAATATCGAAGCTCCTGCTGTTGATGCTACCGCCGTCGTTCCCGCTGCCATTCCTACTGCTCTCCAAATCGCTGTCCCCACTGCTGTCCCTATTGCCTCTCCGCCTGCTGCCCACGCTTCTAAAGTAACTGCTGATCCTGCTGTTGAGTTTCCTGCTGCCACTAATGTGCCTGAATCAGATGTTGAAACTGTCGATTGTGACCGAGGTGTGAGGAGTATTCAACAACCAGCTTATGTATTGGAATCCCAAATGGGCTGTGCCGAGGTCCGTCTATTAGAAGAGCAGGTGAAATGCTCCTACTTCAAAAACAAATTCAAGAATTTGAAACAGCCGCCGGATCCGTTCGAAGTCGACGGGTTAACTATAACGAATTACCTGTTGCTGTCCCCAAGTTTAGTGGAGATGACCATTATAATATTGTGAAGTGGTTTGTGCAGTTCGATAACTTAACTGATACCTGTGAGTACAGCAAGAAGGAAAAGTATCAACTAAGGTCCCGAACTCTGAAAAGCAGTGAATCGTGTTTAAGTTATGTGGTAGCCATGCAGTCAATTGCATCCAAGTCTGACATCGAAGAGCAGGAGTTAGTGGACATAATTATTGACGGTATTCCTGATCATAGTAACAACGTCACCCTTTTATATGGAGCAGTCTCTATTAATGATCTCATACGCCGTATGGATCGTTATGAACAACGTAGGATAAAACCCGGAAGGAGTAGTGTTGCTGTCATCAATAAACCAAAAGCTGCGGTTGCTGTTGTTCCAGTAAACAGAGAACAAATCAGATGTTTTAATTGTTTTCATTTTGGGCATTATCAGAGTGCCTGCCCGAAACCAGCGCGTCCAAAAGGTTCCTGTTTTACGTTTCAAGAGGGAGTTACATACAGTCGCTGCATTATCAACAGAGGCCGATGAGAGCGATAATATTTACTTCATGGAAAAGGTAAGAGTGGCATTTATTTGTAGTTGTGATCAAAACAGATGCACTAAATTCGTAAATTTCTTATCTCTTCTTGGTGCTGGTAGCCCAATTAGTTTAATACAACGGTCAAGAGTTCCAACTACCATCATCTTGCCCAACACAGCACAACCAACCAGATTCTATGGCTTGGGAAAACATAAAATACATACTTATGGTATGATATCATGTAAAATACAATTTCGTAATAAAATTAAAAATATTTCCCTTTTAGTTATCTCAAATGAAACAATGTCTACGCCGTTAATTCTTGGACTGGATTTCTTAAAAACTTTTTACATTCGATTAAGACAATATAAACCTATGAAAATGCAGTTTAAATATAATAAAGAAATGAATTTACATATTGATGCATCTGAATTGAATAATTTAAGAGTTAGGTAGTAATCTCAGTGAACAAATATTTCGCGAAAATACTTTGGTTTAATCATGTGGGTCTGACGTCAGTGAGAGTATAGATCGGGCAATCCCAAATGAATGTAAATTGCCTATCGACTATGTTAACAAGAGGTTTCGGGAAATGTGCTGTATTGACATTAATAGGTAGCAGAACGAGATTGATATTTTTCCTCAATAAAAGAAAACGCAATGTAGTATAATTGGATCGATTATCAATGATTATTATTTAAACCTCGTAGAGCTAGTCCGAGGAAAGTCCGATTATCATATGAAAATCCGAGTAACTGATGATACACCTTTCTATTGTGCACCGCGTCGTCTGTCTTTCCAAGATCGAGCTAAAGTGCAGAGAATTACCGATGACCTTATTTCTCGAAAAATAATTAGACCAAGTCAGTCCCCTTATGCATCAACAATTGTGTTGGTTAAGAAAAAGAATGGCGAAACTCGTATGTGTATTGATTACAGGGCTTTGAATAAAAAAACGGTTCGCGATAACTTTCCTTTGCCTTTAATTGCTTGATCTAAAAGATGGATTTAATTAAGTTAAAATACATGGAGTCTCAATCAAATTCACTTCTCTTGTGACACCCCATGGGCAATTTGAGTACCTGCAGATGCCCTTCGGTTTGAAGAACGCGCCAGCTTCAGAGATTCGTCTATAATATTTTTCGTGAGTTAATTGATTCAGGCAAAATAATTATTTATATAGATGACATTTTAATTGCATCGATTGGTTTTGAATCTCATGTCGAGATAGTTAAAGAAGTTTTGAGCAGAATATATATATATTATGGGTTTCGAAATAAAATTATCTAAGTGCAAATTTGCTTATAATTAAATAGAATATCTCGGTTAATTAGTAAATTCATCCGGTGTGCGTCCGACTGTCACTCATATTAGTGCCATAAAAAATTATCCAGTACCAAGAAACAAGAAGGAGTTACATTCATGCATTGGCTTATTTTCGTACTTCCGCAATTTTGTACCATCGTTCACAATTATTGCTAGACTATTGTTAGATCTTTTACGCAAGGACAACGCCTTTGATTTCTCTAAGGATTGTATGCGTGCTTTCTGTGAATTACGTGACAGACTTATTGATGCACCAGTGTTAGCCGATTACAGCGCGAGCCATGTTACAGAACTTCATTGTGATGCAAGTATGCGAGGCTTTGGTTCAGTGTTAATGCAACGACAAAGTGACAATAGGTTCCACCCTGTTGCATATTTTTCAAAATCAACCTCTGCTACTGAGTCAAAATATCAAAACTAGAGACACTTGCAATCATGTACTCTTTAAGACGTTTCAGGGTATATTTGGAAGCTATTCCGTTTAAAATAATCACAGATTGTAATTCACTTACACTGACCCTAAATAAAAAGATTGTAAGCCCACGAATAGCCCGATGGGCACTTGAATTTGAAAATTATCATTACGTGATTCAGCACCGTAATAGAGTTTCTATGGGGCATGCTGATGCCTTCAGCCGTGGTTTCCCAACCGAGGAACATAATGAAGTAAAGGCCCAAACTGATATAAAACATATCTATCCCAAAATTGCAGTCGTTGATAGTGATGATTTAGATTTTCAAATTCAAGTAGCGCAAAGTCTAGATAAGTGGATAGAAGGGATGCGAACGAGACTTGAAACTGGTACAGTCGAGAAATTTGAGTTGCATGACGGACTAGTTTTCCGCAAAGACAGTTTAGGCCATCTGCTCTTATGTGTACTGGGTGAAATAGAGGATAATGTTATTAGGATGGCTCACGAGAAAATAGGTCACTTAAGTACTGACAAGTGTTATAACAAACTCAGGGAAAGTTACTGGTTCGCTAATATGAGACAAAAAACTGAACTTTTCATGCATACATATAATGTATGCATTATATATACGACACTAACTCGTTCTAATGAGCATAATTTATATAATATTCCAAAGAAACCCATACCATTCGACAAGATTCATATCGATCACTTTGGCCCCCTGCCATTTATTGCATCTAGTAGAAAGCATATTCTAGTTGTCGTGGATGCATTTACAAAGTTTGTTCGACTCTATCCAGTCAAGTCAACCAGCACTAAAGAGGTTTGCTGTGCACTGGATAAATATTTTAACTATTATAGTCGCCCCAGACGGATAATTTCAGATCGGGGAACTTGTTTTACATCCCGTGAGTTCAAAAACTTCCTCAAAGAACGCAATGTTGATCATGTTTAAGAAGCAGTAGCTTCACTCCAAGCAAATGGTCAGGTTGAACGTATGAACCGACTACTGAAGTCAATGCTAGCCAAATTGTCTGAACCAGTCTTGCATGCAGATTGGTGGTTAAAGTTGTCCCGAGTTGAGTACTCGATTAATAATACGATGCATAGTACCACTAAGGAAACCCCCAGCAGATTATTATTCAGAGTAAATCAGTGGGGTTAATTATTGATGAGTTGACTGAACATTTAGTAGACAAGTTTAATGGGGATGATAATCGGAATTTAGAAAGAACTAGACAAGAAACATTGGATGCTATTGAAATAGTGCAAGTATTTCCTGAGGCATAGTTGACCGGCAAGAGAATACTCCGTTGGTGATTTTTTAGTAGTGAAACACGTTGACACCGAACCCGGTAAGAATAAGAAGCTTATTGAAAAATATCGTGGTACTTATGTTTTTCATAATTGTCAGCTGAGTCAGTTACCATATGATGAAGTTGTTGAGGCAATTAGAACTCGAAAGTGGGTTATTCCAAAAGATTTGACTAATACTGAGATGACTAACTACGAAATGCCTACCGAAACAGATTAATTATTGGAATTAGTATATAGTTTAGATTGAGGACGATCTTAATTGTCAGATTGGTCGAGTTATAATAATTAATTTTTATCTCCGAGGTCCGAAAACTGCGCCGTCTGTTGGCGAGCCCTTTTATCCTTTTTCACCCGCCCAATAACGCATATTTTGCTTATTGACGAACCCATTGAGCCAAAAATGAGCTTCGTCACTGAAGATGATTTTGCGATGAAATTCATCATCTTAGCGCATCTTTTCCAGAACCCAATCGGAGAACGTACGTCGCTTCAAATGGTTCATCCGCTTCAATTGAGTCACCTTGATCTTGTTTGGGTGTAAACCAAGATCCTTACGCTAAATACGCCATAAGGGGGAACTGACTGATTTGGATCGTTTGCTACGGACGTCTAAACGGCAGCGATAGTTCGACACTTCTACCAACTCGTTGTCTTACTGACACGGAAAAATCACACGACTAATATGTAGACTCAAATTTTTACACTAAACTTGTTATTGCTTGTCTACTAGGGCGAGAATTACAACCGAAAATTGGAGTTAACGCTCTTAAAGTTGCAGTCACCGACTTCGAATATCTGTAGAAAATTTTTATAATTTGCAGTCGTTGCATTAGTGTACTTTAACATGATGAAAATGTTGAGTTTACTGAATAAATTGACAGTGACAGTTTGATGATTAGTGAAAGAGTGCGTTCACAAATTAATTTAAGTTGTCAAGTCCCTATTGGAAAACCCTATGCAATGTTCGTAACTGATTATTATATTTACTTAGTGAATATTCAGTAAATTAAACTCACCTAAGTACTCTTCGCACTTAAAATTCACAAATTAAACAAATTATAATCACGGTTAGATCTCACTACCTAATGAGAACTTCACATTTCCTTTAAATAGAAAACGCACGTTCTATGATACACTGTCCCCTCTCCATGTTTCTATTTCTTTTGAGAAAAGGACAATGCCAACAACTCTGCAATCTTCATTCGAATCCTATGTCAACAAATTAACAAAGCACATCAGGCACCAATTAATGTGCGGTAACTATTGCGAACAAATTTGAACACATTGCATTGAACACCAATGAAGCAAAAGGATACGAAAACAAACGTCCCAAGACAATGCAAAACAAAGTAGACAAACAATACTCGACCCTATGTGTATTTGCATAGGCTCAGACAAATGGTAAACAAAGCAAAGATCGTTAATTATAAGAAAAGGATAATATAATTGTCGGCTTATCAATTATGTACCGTATTGCAGTTAAGCAAAGTAAACAACACATATATTTTAACTTCATTTATTTTTCCTTATACAATATATAAATTAATATATCATCCCAAGAACTAACCGGCAATCCTAAATTTTCCAGGGCAGGGAAACATTCGTGGGACGTGTCCAATAGAGACTTAATGCTACTTGCAATCTCCTTTGTCAACTTCTGCTGGTCGAAAAAGAGTTGAAAGTGAGCGTTTACCAACACTCGCTTGTGGTCGTATCTGGCGAAAAGTAGTTCCCATGCTTTGTCATAATTGCCAGAATACAACCCTAAATGCTGCAACAAACGAGCAACTTCACCTATAAGAGATGATTTTAAATAATGAAGTTTTTGAATTTCACCCAGCTTTCTATTTGTGTGGACCAAAGATAGAATTCCGGATTCACTTTCCATAGTCTTTTAGTTAGATGTTGACTTGGCATCGTCGACAGGATCGACCAATTCACCACGGTAAGTGCAATAAGTTTCTTGTAACCTATCAAATATGTCATCATGATCTTCTTCTACTTCTCCTCGTTGAATATTCGCTTGAAGAGTAAGCGCATTCTTGAAGTTCCCTTCTAGTATAAGAAGACGATCTGTAAGATAGCTGGCTGTACGACGTGATGCTCCAGTCTTTTTGAAGTTGGAGTGGTCACCAAGAATCTGCTCCAGATTACCTTTTTGATCCGCACCCGATGACAATTTCGACATTTTTTAAGGTCTTATGTGTAAATTATTTACTCAATATGTGTGGGTATCAAGTAAATTAGTATTTAATTAGATACAACTTTCTATTAATATATTAATTTAATTTTTAATTAAAGCGACTTACGATTTTTGGTCAACGAAACGAAACGGCCGCTATTTCGCGTTCAATGTTGGCTCTGAGCTCTTCCAACATCGTCGGCGTGTTGGCATAAGCCAATGACTTAACGTAGCCCCACAGAAAATGGTTAAGCGGTTATCTTGTTATCTTGAGATAACACACTCACCATACTTACTCTTCAATAAATCGATTGTAGCGTGTGCTGTGTGGCTTGTGGCACCATCCTGTTGAAACCACATGTCGTCCAAGACAATATCTTCCAATTCGGGCCAAAAATAATCGGTGATCATGGCGCGATAACGCTGACCATTCACAGTAACGTGAGGATTGTTATCGTCGACGAAAAAATATGGCCCAATAATGTCGCCGGCATGCAAACCGTTACTGTATTTTTTGTGAATGAACGCATATTTTGCTTATTGACAAACTCATTAAGCCAAAAATGAGTTTCGTCACTAAAGAGGATTTTGCGATGAAATTCATCATCTTGGCGCATCTTCTCCAGAACCCAATCGGAGAACGTTTGCAGACAGTGCTCGTTAGCATGATGAAAATGTTGACTTTACTGAATAAATTGACAGTGATAGTTTGATGATTAGTGAAAGAGTGCGTTCACATATTAAATTCAAAGTTGTCAAGTCCCTATTGGAAAACCCTAATTATTATTTTATAACTTTTTCTCTTTTTATATGTATATATATTGTATGTTTTTGCGCTTCCACTTTTCACTTGCACTTTGAAAATTAAGGTTTTTATTATTTTAGACAAATGTCTTCTTTTTTTTTTTGCTTTTAGAATTCTATCTGGCTCGAAGGACCAAATGTTGGGGTGTGTAGGGTTAATCTTTACTAATACTGTGTAGGGTAAATATAGATCGAAAAATGCGGTTGAAATAAAACACTTCATTTCTTCTTTTTTTATTCTTCAGGAAATTACATCCATTTTTGGCTTAAAACTGTCATACAATACATTCTTTGTACAATCATAGGCCTACGTTACGTTAATTAGTTTACATCTACAGTTAAAATGTTACATTTGCACATTTAGTTTAGTTTTAAGCTAAGTTTAAATAAATTCATAATTATTCAAATAAAATGCTATTTAATATCTGAACACTTCGTATCCTTCTGTTTGTACAGTTCCGGATTTGATTTACAAACTGAAAATACAAAACTACCTATATCCAAAGTACTTCTTCAAATATTGAAATTAATTTGTTTTACTCTTAATAAGCGAAATCTTTTCAAAATAAGGCTTTAAGAGAGATGTCATAAAACGTTTTCGAAAAAATTCCGTATTAGTACCGGCAAGGTAGTGATCCCATATTTAGCAAAATCGGAAAGTTGAGTTAAAGAGAATCGAAGTGGTGAATCGAACGTTTGATTTCCAGTCTACTTGGACTGGATAATAGCCAAGACTTGCGTCCACCTGACACTAACGAAGGATAAGGATAGCAATATTTAAACTAAAATCCAACATATTAGCTGGATGTGACGACATACCGGCCGAGGTTTTTAAAGCTGCATGAAATGACTTTGATGGGAGCACGCACCATCTGCATCAATTATACAAGATCTTATCTGTCGTGAGTAAAACAGTGCTTGTCGTAGACTGTCTTGGAGTGTCAAAACCTTCAACGAAATTTGACGCAGTAACTTCATATGGATGGATTCAACTTACGAAAATGGGCATCAAATAATTTTAGATTTGATAAAGGCATTGCCGAGGAAATCTATTAAAATGGAACCATGGAATGTGAACGATAATGATACTACATTTCAAATATTGGGGATAAAATGGTGTCCGAAGACAGATGACTTTCAGTTCAATGTGAGTTCTTCATCATTCAGCACGAAAGATTTTCATTCAAAGCCCTTAAATCTCAGAACTTAGATGGGATGAAAATGTACCAGTGAAAATTTAAAATGAAAGGAACGATATCAAGACAAGTTTATCGACAATTGACTTCCACGATGGAGGCAACAAATCGATAATTCTCAATTATACCTATACGGATTCATAGATGCATAAGAATCAGCATATGCAGCAGTGAAAAGGTAAATGCAATGGCAATGACGAATGATAGAAATACTACAAAATATGAATATCGACTGCATTCTAAAGCAGTAGTACGTACATTTACAACTAAACATTTACCGTAAGATAAAATAATCAAACAAATACATGGTTTATTAAGGAACTTCTAAACTTTAAAAATAAAAAAATAAGAAATACAGCAAAGTAAAGCTGATAAATGATGAAGAAAGCTGGGATAAATGTAAGAATATTAGGAACACATATAAAATGGAATGTATTTAATAATTTAGTGCTTAAACAAAAGAAAATAACTATAAGTGGCGTAGAATTTGAGAAAGCCATACCGATAAGAAGTAGCAATCAAATTCGACACATAATTTATTGAAACTATTATAAATATCAGAAACAAAGTTGAAGATGTGGAAAATATTAATCGTGTAAGACAATACGAATGCAAATTTCAGTTTCAAATCATAACACTAGAAATGATAAAACATATATGTAAGGAATTAAAAAATAAATCCGATTTTGATAAAATAAGTCTACGAATTATCCTCGATAATCCTTGAGAAGCGCGCTATCAGAAATTATTAACCAATCCCTACAGAAAGCAGAATTTCCGAATTCATGGAAAGATTCTATGGTGACTCTGGTGGAAAATATGCCAAGCACAAAAAAATGTGTTCCAGAAACGACAACTTATGGAATATATGAAAGGAAACAATATCTTAACAAATACCGGTTTTAGGAAGAATTACTCCTGCGAAACGGCGGTAAACTACGTTATGAACGAAAAGAAAATCGGACGATAAAACATATTGTATAAAACATATAACATTAGAGTAGACAAAGTAAAGGTTGATGGCATATTATATTTTTCAAATTCCGCTTATGATAAAAGATATTAAAATATTTGATCTCTCCATTAGTGTTAATGTTTTCGGATATGAATTACAAGAATCAAATACTAAATGTTATCATATATGTATTATTGTTCCATTTTGCATACATATTGTAACGGCTGTATTACCGTTTCAGATAGCCAGATCTCAGTTCCCTAGAACACCTCAAAGAATCTGATACACGTCAATAGCCCTTCAAGCCGACTCACTTGAAGATGAATAGAAGTTCTGGTTAACTGAATGTAGATATCTCCCTTATTTTTATTTTACTTCAAGTATTTATACACAAAAATCACTTTTCTATAGACTTACAAAAGCAAGAGAAATAAATATACAAATCGAATCGTGCGTGTGCAATGTGGATGGGTCGGTTTATATTGTCTTTGAAATAAAAATGTGCTAATAAGTGAAATCGTTGAAATTGAAAATTGAACTACGAGGACTGTTTGATAGTTACCTTAGAATTGACAACGCAACTTTTTGAGGTTTTGGCAATTTTTTCCATTATAGTCTCCTTTCAACTCGATACACTTTTCCCAGCGGTGCTGCAACTTTTTTAATTTTTCCGTATAGTACGACCTGTGGTGGCCTGCAAAAATTCCTCCGCGGCGGCGATGACTTCCTCGTTCCATCCGTACTACTTTCCGACGAGCGATTTTTTAAGATTTGGGAACAAAAAGAAGACGCAGGGAGCCAAATTCGGAGAATACGGAGGATGAGGAGCAATTGGCCATGATGGCCGGTAGGTGGCCATCACATTTCCTACCGAAGGCACGGTCTTCGCCTTCTTTGGAGCACATTCACTGGATAAAACTCATTGTTTCGATTGTTTTTTGGTCTCTGGTGTGTACCAATAAATCCATGTCTCATCGACACCCATCGCGATTCTTCCTAGTGTCCACTTCATAACGGATGTATTGTCGTCGTTTATAATGATCGCGGTACCGATATCAATCTTGTTGGATGGAGTCTGTGTTGTATTTCATTTAGGTTTACTTGGGACTAGCCTTTCCAGAATTTCTACATAAGGTGTGAAACTCATAGGCCATCAAAATATAGGGGTTGCGGGCAGTCAATAAATGGACGTGCTGGTTGAACTCCATCAAGTTGTAGATTTCTCATCATCTGAAAGTACACATTGTGTTTGGTTTTAATGCAGCGTGTGCATTATTGGACGATTCTTCACTTTAGTTGGTCAAAACATTTGCCTTGTTATAACTTGGGGACCTTGGAGAACAATGTGAATATTTTTATTGTGTTTATCTGTCATCAATAATTTGACAAACGGGTAATAGAATTTGATGGTTGTAGTCTGCCTTCAACTTACCAAAGTTTCAGTTTGATTTAAAAGTACTGTAAGTCGATTTAAAAGCTTTATTTGTCCCATTCATGTGTGTTTTTAAACGAAGTATGTCTCCTGAATATTCCTTAGAATGATTTGAAAAAGTTCGGCTAATTCTTTTACTGATAGTGGCCATATATTTTATTATTAATATATATTATTGACCGGCCGCTCTGTAATGCAATGATTCGTAGACAATAAGCTGTTTTCTTTTTAAGCTTCTTTCTTTCCTCTTCGCCTTTTGGTGTTGTAATTTGTGTTGGGTTGAATTAAAGACAATTTTGTTGTAAAATATTTTACCTTTTAAATTGAACTTAGAACTTATTGTAAGAAATAAAACGGCTGTAAAGTTCTGTGTTGTAATGCGTTATAAAATTCACTTTTATTTTCAGTTTTAATTTCAGTTTTTGAACAACAGTTTGTATATCTGTTTTAATGTTGCTTGATTTTTATTGATGCTGCTCAACATTTTGTAAACTTACATTTGACATTTGTTCAAGTATTGTTCGATAACTAAATAAAGTGTCAATTTTTCAACATTTCAATTCTTTTAAATATTTAATAGATTCGCAAACATTCTCGCCCCACCGGTGAACCCTGTTCACCATATACACTCTACTCATCTTCCTTCCGGTTATTGTGGCCTTGCCTTAACTTCTGGTAAGGTATCTTGTAGACAACCCTGATCTTAATATGTAGCAGTGCATACTTTCGTCCTTTTTGCAAATTGGGTTACGATGAGTGCAGTAATTCATGTTAAGTTCATTGTCTTAGTTCATGGTGTAGGCGTAGTTGTTTTTGTTTTTGTATCTTTATTAGGTAAGTGTATTTTTTTTTTTTCAATTTATGTTATATCCCTTTTCAGTTAATTTCGCCTAATTCGTAAATCGATTTTAATTGTTTTCGCTGTTGCTGAAGCCCGGGAGAGTGTGTGAGTGATAGAGTCTGATTGTTTTGTATTATTTGGAGAATTTTAAGATTAAATGTAATTTGGTTAAGTTTTAATATAATTTTGGGTGTGCATTGTGTGTTGAGTGTGTAAATTCATAAATTAGTTTAATTTGTCTGAGTTATTTCTTGCCTTTTTTTGTTATAAGTTCTGTTTTAAATTTGTTTAGGGATATTGTTTTAATTTTATGGACTGTATGTTTATTTTATGAGAGATGCTGGAGTTTGTCCCCAGAAACATTTTTTTTTTGCTGATAGTATTATGTTGTGTTAAGTTAAGATTAGATTTTTATATTTAATTTGAAACTGGTTTTTGTATTGTGTTGACAAATGTTTTTATTCCGATTTTAATTTGTGGTTTGACTTTGTGTTGTTGATTTTGTTGAGGCAGCGATTGCCTCCTAGAGCTCCCGAAATGCCTGTGGCATTAGAACTGTCGAGGAGGAGCCATTTGGCATAGACAAATCGCGTTTCAATTCGGTGGTTTGAGTATTAAGTGTTACTACCCTTAAATTGTCCGGTCCGGGACGTATTTACATTATGCGGCTTAAATTCCATTTAAGCGGAGGCAGTATTTCGTCCTTATTTAAGACTAAATTCCATTCCTTTATTGTATCGTTGGCGATTTGATTCCATTTTGGGCGTTGTTGTAATCGGGCGAGGTATTCATTGCTCCATCGCTTCCAAAAGAACTGCGTTAGTGTTTGTACTCGTTTCAAACGCTTTAAATGCGAGATTTTGTGCAGCGGACACTCGGGTTGCGGAGGACTGATGAGTGGTTCGCCAATGAGAAAGTGGTCTGGCGTCAACACGTTCAGCCACACGTTCAAAGTGAAATTTGACGGACCTTACTCCCGCTTCCCATAAACCTCCAAAGTGTGGGGGAGTAGGGGGAATGAAATTCCACCGGGTTCCTTCGTTGATAAGTACCCCTGCCACATTTCTCCAGTCCAACTTAGCCTCTTTAAGTTGCCTCTGTAGTTCGCCGTTGCTTCCGACGAAATTACTGCCACAGTCGCTAAAGAGTTCCTAAAAAGGCTCCTAAAAATGTATGTGTGGTCATGTCGCTGACGAACTCAATGTGCACGGCTTTCGTTGCATTTTCGCATTTCTCCCTTTTCACGTTTTTAGCTCGATGGGTCCCGCATAATCCACTCCAGTGCATGTGAACGGTCTTTCTATTTCTGTTCGTGATGCTGGGAGATTGCCCATTAATTATACCAGCGGTTTGACACTAAACAACAAATGTTGCAATTGTGAAGAGTGAAGAGTTTTGTCATGGGCATCGCTGATGATGAGTTTCGTAAGTGAGTGCTGATTTTTCAGAAGCATTGGATGTTTTTTGTTAAAGGGTAGTTTAGAGTTAGAGAGTCTCCCACCAACTCGTAGAACTCCTTTCCTGTCTCCAAATGGGTTGAGTGATTTGTATCCTTTGGTGTTGTCCTTTTCTTCTTGTGCAGCAAACATCTCTTTTTGGGCTAATAGAGTGACTCTTGTTAGCGCTTCTTCCAACTCCTGCAGTCATAATACATCTGCATAGATGAGGTTGTTTTACGTGCCGGAACCGTAAACAGTAGGCAACTACTCGTAATGCCTTTTGGAGTGATGAAAATTTCGACAGTATTTCGTTAACACAGCTACATCCTTTTCTTTCTAGGCAGTGGTGTACAATTGTAAAGTGTGATTCCTGACAAGTTTCCAGACACTGTGGCTGATCTAGGCGACCATTATTGCAGCAGAAATTCTGGTTCTTCCCACCAAAACTTGTTTTCTATAATCATTGATAGAAAAATTCCTCGAGACGCTATATCCGCTGCTTTCAGTTCAGATGGAACATGTTTCCACATGACGTTTCTTGTGAGCTTTTGGATCTGGGACACACGATTGCAGATAAAAGTCTTCCACTTTGACGGTGGGGCCTTGATCCAGCACAATGTTATTATCGGTACGGTCCACGCATAGACATCAACTGATTCCAACTTTAGAATTTTAATTGTTTGATGCAGAAGTTTTGCTGTTAGCAATGCTCCGCACAGTTCCAGTCTGGGCAATGTAATTGATTCCAACGGTGCAACCTTTGTTTTGACCACCAGCAGTTGTATGTGTATTTGTTAATTTTCATCTAAAACGCGCAAATATATAGCCGCTGCGTACGCTTTCTCCGCAGCGTCACTGAAACCATGGATTTCCAGCTTCTTTGTGTTTTTGTCGGTGTTGATCCAACTACGTATTTGGACGTTTTCAATAGCTGGTAATTCTAGACGAAAGGTTCGTTCCAATTCAGGTGGAATCAGTTTGTCCCAATCCATACCTCTACCCAATAGCTGTTGCATAAGTATTTATGCTTTTATTATGCAGTATGACAACCAGCCCATTGGATCGTAAAGCTTAGCTACTGAGGACAATATGGACCGTTTTGTGATGTCGCCTTAAATCTGCCCTGCGGCTTGAAACGTGAATACATCCGAAACTGGAAGCTATTTAATACCAAGGGTCTTGACATAGGTGTTTTCTATGGATGGTAGTGAAAAATCAATCGCTCTTTGATTTGCTGGAATGCTCTTCAATACGTTTTCAGAGTTGCTAACATGTTTGCGTAAGTGAAATCCCCATGTTCCTAACATTTTCTTTACAGCTTTTAGTTTGTTGCGCTTCTTCAATGGTTTCAGCTCCACTGACGACATCGTCGACATAGGTTTCCTCCTTGATGACGGTGGTGGCCAAGGGAAATCGGTATGCTTCGTCTTCTGCTAGCTGAAGAAGTATCCTTTTTGCCAAATATGGGGCCGATGCCGTACCAAACTTGACCATGTTTAGCCGATAAATTCTCAAATTCTGGTAAGGATTGTCCCTCCACACAATCAGCTGGTAATTCGCATCATCTGGACTTACTCGGATCTTGCGGTATATACCCTCCACATCTCCAGTAAAGGTAAACCTATGCTTTGTCAATAACATTTGTTTGTTTTTTAGTTCCTACCATCAACTTGTCATTTAAGAAAGAGCCGAAAAAAGGTTTGAAGGTTGCGTAGAAGACGACCCGCAACCTTGTGGTGGTACTGACGACATGATGGGGAATAAAATGGAAAGTTTATTTGACAACTTTATAGGACTGCTCGACTGGTGTCATATGGCCGAGCTCAATGTACTCGATCAAGCATTTGCTGTATGCTTCGTGTTGACTAGGGTTTCTTTGCAACCTCCTCTCGAGCTCTAAGAATCGTTTGATAGCACCTTGCTGTGTTGGGCCCATACTTGGGTATTCTTTACCCTTGAATGGCAGACGAACTTCGTAAGACGTAATCGTATTGTAAATTTTTTAAAATGCTGCTCACACCTTGTATCTTCTTCTGATTCGTAGGTCTCAAAAGGTTCCTCTTCAATCTCCCAGAAACTTTTTAAGGTCGTGTTGAGATCAACGTGATTGAAGAAGGCACGGATAACTTTTGTTTCCATCGATGGCCCAACAAGATCCATCCCAAATGTGTCCTTTGTGCAATTGGACCAATGCACTCGCTGCTTTTCCTTACTTCTCCAAGGATGATTTCAGCGTAGATGTCACTGTCTAGCAGCATATACACCTTTGCTGGAACATTAAATGTTGGATCTGCTAACTGCAATCCATTCAGGTATGCCCATTTGTCCATACAAGTATGCTGGGCCGAAAGGAGCCCAGCGATTTAAGCACAATGTACTCGACCTGCAAAATCGGAGACTAGCGACTCGATGGTAAGGTCGACGATTTTGTTTGATTGTCCGCTGCTGACCTCCCTCAACCCGCTTATTTGGCTAAATATCCATCGGGACCTAAAATTCCATCTTTGAACCGCTGCTTCAGTAATAAAAATGCCTCGGCACCAGTGTCAATTAACACCCTTAACGTTAGGTGACCTCCGTTGGCTGCCTTTACCTTAACCAAGGCTGTAGACAAACGAATATGCGAACTGGTAGAGATGTGAAAGCAGAATAAAAGATCATGTAATTTTGACAATTTTTAGTACTCTTGTTAAAGGAGACACAAATAATGCCAAACTCATATTTCAAAAACTACATCTACAAATCTACATCGATTCTTTTACCATTATTACAACTGTATTTCTTAAATTGCTAATTTTTGGTTCCATCAAAAGAAATTGTCGCAGAAAAAGCAACTTTATTACAATTACATCGTTGGAGCCTCACACAAATTACAATATATTATATTGTTATATTTAATACTACAATTACAGATTAGCGTATCATGAAAACACAGATAAGCATATCTGTACCATATATCATATAAATATACCAAGCAAACTTAATAAAAAAACGTATTAACATTGACAAATATTAAGTGCATCGATCGCAAACTCCCAACCTAGCCCAATCTGAGTTCGTTATCATATAAATATGTCAACAAACCTTTTACCCCAAATTAGCGATGGGCAATTGCGAATGAATCTCAGAATCGAATAAATTGTCGATTTATTCAGGTCTCATTAGAAAACAGTCGACAATTATTCAAATCGAATTCTAGAGAATTTATTTCAGTAGCTGTTATATTGGGCCTTTAAAAAGTCTAATTTGAACATCATACAAACACTTCTTGATCAGCTAAATGATTCCCCGCTCCAGACGAGCAATTGATATAATAGAAACCATTTGGAATGGATCGTAGTTCACCAGACCACGAGGATGAACTGACAACTGAAAACAAAGTAAATGATTTGATTAAAAATAATAACAGACAATTTGTAACTAACTCAAAACTATTAAATGCTATTAAATCTGTTAAGCATATGATCAAAGACGAGCTTGAATGAATACACTCAACTTAGCCCTTGGAATGCCCTGCCTAGCTCTTTATTTCCTAGTCCTCTGATTTTCATTCGCCCGCGCTGTGTACAAGCATATTAAGGGTACTGAAATCTCTTAAGCGTGCGCAAATTACAAAAAAGGCTAAATTAAATATTTTAAATCCTGCTACACTGAACATTAAAGACATAAATAATATTGTTAAGAAAAAACATTTACCATTTCGGATTGAATCAATGTTTTCAATGTTTCAATGTTTCAATGTTTTAAGATACTGCAGAAAGATATATACGAAAAATGTAAATTCTATGAAACAAGAACCATTAGCCAAAACGATGGTAAATTAGTTTTAAGCAAAGAAATTATAAAATGTAGATCTAAGTTTGTAAACTTTAACACTTGTAAAAAGAAACTTAAGTACATGTTCTGTAAAATATATAGTAATCAAACCAGAAGGTCAAATGCAACAAAATTAAAGAAAAGAATTCAGATATAGAAATAATTTAAGATGGAGCAAAACTGGTATGAGGACAACATAGTATCAGTAACAAAAAATTAATTAAACTGAGCCTACCAAGTTAATAAACTGCGAGAACACAACGATTATAGATTGAAGGTCATATGAGAATCCAACTAACATGACTTATGCTGAAGTTGCAGACCGTATATTATATTTTATAAGAATTATTGTTTTGAATAGTTTTGTATTAAACCGCTTATTTGTTAATTTGTATATACAAGGGCTGTTTGATGAGTACCCGGACTGGAAGATAAATGGCACTACTGAGTCAAAATAAGTATACTACCATTTAGTATAACCTCTTATAGCCCGCCTGTCAAAATTTGGTGACAATCCGACGTTTAAGTGTAAGCCCATTCTCGATGTTGTGTATAGGACACATTCACCTTTCCGTAAAACCGTTTACCATTGGTTCGCTGTTTCGCCGTGGCCACACGTCGGTTTTTGATGAACCGCGCCCACGTGGCCCAGAAACGGTTACCACAGACTAAACTGTGGACAAAATCCATGATCTCGTATTGGCGGACTGTTGATTCGCGAGTTGGCTTAGATAGCAAGAATCTCAACTGAACGCGTTAGCCATATCCTGCACGAGATTTTGGCAGATTTGGGCATTAAAAAATCAAAAGTGACTTTTGTTTGACCTTGAAAATGTTGCTCAAGGTCAAACTCGTGGTCAACATCTTATGACCTTGTGACTTTTGTTTGGAACATTTTTCGCGATATCGCGTTTTTTCGAGTAATTTGGATATCTCAAGTTAAAAAACTTAGCCGGTATATTAATAAAAAGTTTTTCTCTTTTATCTTTAGATATATGGACCTTATTTAGTGGCTCGAATGGACTAAAAATGTTGTAATTTGTGTTGGGTTGAATTAACGACCCTTTTGTTGTAGAATATTTTACCTTTTAAATTGAACTTAGAACTTATTGTAAGAAATAAAACGGCTGTAATGTTTTGTGTTGTAATACGTTATAAAATGCAGTTTTATTTTCAGTTTTAATTTCAGTTTTTGAACAGCAGGTTTTATATCTGTTTTAATGTTGCTTGATTTTTATTCAAGTATTGTTCGATTATTAAATAAAGTTAACAATGCTATAATAATTATTTCTTTCACTTCAATCCTTTTAAATATTTAATAGATTTGCAAACATGGGGTGTTATTTTTATAAAACTACTGACTTTGTTTTTTTTGGCAAAATCTCTCTTGACGAGACATCTGCTGGATTATCATGTGACTTGAAATGGCGCCACTGAGTACATTTAGTTAGTCGCTCAATGGTCACATTTCGCCTTGCTATCCCTTATATACCGCCGCTTCGTACGCCTTTTTTGATGCGTCGGAAAACGTATGCATTTGTACTGAAGAGGGAACGCTGTCTTGATACGGAAATGATCTACTTCTTGCACCCTCTAGTATAAATTTTTACAGGAAGAGCAGTGCCCCCATCGTATTTCAGTTTCCATAAATCTTGGAGGAATAGTTTGGGGAACCTTTTGTGAGACATTCACTTGGTTTTTATGCAGAAGGAGTGCAATTTGCGTAACCATATCAATCCTACAGTTTGGATCAAATGGAATGTTTGCCGATGCACTTACATTTGCGTCAATAACGTAGAAATCTTTTTGCAATACCTCCGAACCTAATGAATATTTCATGATATAGTCTTGGGTCAGTTTCTGTAGACACCTCATTGCCATATACGGGTCTGAAGTTGTTGTGTAGGTTACTTTAAAAAGCTGATAGCATTCGAGAGGTTGATTTAAACCAGTGTATTATCTCTTTTAATTATTTGGTTTAAGAGCCTCTCGTTTTTTATTGCTCTAGAATGGTTTCCCAGAATTTCCCGATCGTCTACTTGAGAGAATCGTCGGCTTAAAGATTCGTTGTTAATGTGGACACCACAAGTTGCAGCTGAAGTTGAATATTCTCCAATTGCTCTGCTGGTGACTATCCATCTAACAAAGGTATTTTGTGGCAAGAGCAATTATTTTCTTAGCTTGAATTGCCCAGCGCAAGGAAGTTGGTGGAAATATTCCGCTCTAATTAGTAGATCAATGCGATTTGATACGATGAACTGTGGATCCACGAATTTTATGTAACTTAACAATTTCCAAGTGCATACGTCGCATATTTGTGTTCGTTGTGGAGACACTATCTATGGTAGTACGATGGCTTTGCTATATTAGATAGAAGATTAATGATTCCTCTACGATGGGTGTCCCTTCTTGACCAATTCCTTGCACCACCATTGGGTTGAATGTAAGTGGTATCTCTAGCTTTCGTATCAGGAGTACAGGTAGGTTTATTGTAAATCTACCATTTGCCGACGATTTAAACAAATTGGGCACATACATGGACATTGCATTAAGCAGAGCAATGCAAGCTGGGCCATATGGAAGAAAATGACTATAACTCTGTTAAAACGCCACACTACTTCTTACCGCATCATAGCGTGTTTAAGACGAATAATTCGCAGCACAAGGCTACGAATTTATTCAGATGCATCCTCCAAAATACCGTTCAATGTATCTCCAAGTGACACCATGTATGCAGCACATACCATACAAGATAAGCTACTCACAATCTTGTTGCGCTTCAGATTGCCGATATTTGTAATACAGGTCGACATTCAAAAAATTAATCGGCAAACACGTTTGCGAGAAGAAAGTAAACGATACTATTGTGGAGAGCTGATTTAAGATAACCTCTCAAATGCTATCAGTTCTGTACAGTAACCTCCGCAACAACTACAGCCCCGTATCTGGCAACGGGATGTCTACAGAATCTAGCCCAAGACAATATCGTGAAATATCAATTAACTTCGGTGGTATTGCAAAGAGATTTCTACGTAGATGACGCAATGACCAATGCATCGGCAAACACTCCAAACAAACTAGACTTCGTCTGCATAAAAATGCATGTCTCAAAAAAGGTTCACCAAACTATTCCTTCAAGATTTATGAGAACCAAAATACGATGGCGGCACTGGTGTACCTGTGGAAATGTATACTAAATGGTGCAAGTATATTGAAGGTCTATGAAAATTGAAACTTTTCGAATCAAGACACGTATTCATACAAAGTGTTCCCTCTTCAATACAAAGCCATATGTTTGCCGACGCATCAGAAAAGGCGCACGAAGCTGCAGTACATCAAAGGATAACAGCTTATTGTCTACGAATCATTGGGTTGCTACAGAGCAGTCGGCCGATATTACAAAAAAATTTGCGCTATAATAAAAAATCGTCAAGAATTCGTTAAAAATATATGGCCACTATCGGTTCAAAAATAAGAAGACACTTTTCAACTAATTCTAAGGAACACAGGAACACACATCACTTGAAGTATTTTTGGATTAAGCGGGAATTGTGCAAGTTGTAGACCGATTACAAGCATCGGATACGATGCTTACGATGGTAACCCTTAAATTCTATTACCATATATAAACCCGTTTGACAAATAACTGATGATAGATAATCACAATGAAAACCTACACACTGGTCTTCAAGGTCCCCAAGCGATAACAAGCAAGGGTTTTGACCAACTAAAGTGAAGAACATTGCAAGTTCAATTGGCCAATAATGCACACGCTGCATTAGAACCAAACACAATATGTTCTTCCAGATGAGGGGAAACCTACCACCTACCGCATTAAACCATCGCGTCCATTTATTAGCTGCCACCAACTTTGTGGGTACAGGAAACCAGTTAACGGAATTAACAAGCACCATATATTCAGACCAAGCTCAAACTAAGATATCATCCACGTGTACTGCAAGAGGAATCGATTTCCATTTTATTGTTCCACAACCCCTATATTTTGGTGGCTTATGAGTTTCACACCTTAAGAAGCAATTCTGCAAATGCTGGTCTCAATAATACCTAAATGAACTAGAATAACGCAACAAGTGGAAGAATCCACCCAACAAGATTGAAATGGTGGCGTGTTTGGAAAGTTGGCCTTATTTCACTTTACCGAAGTGAAATAACATCAAATTGGTCTTATTGCGCTTTCAATTGATCAAATCAAACTTCATTTTTAATTCCCAGGTTGTCTCCTTATTGTTATAATTTTGGAATTCACTTTGAGAGATACACATCGTTAAAATGACTAGTTTTGGTGAAACAGTTTGTATGTATGAAATCTGCGAAGGTTTTAGGAAGGAAAGCGAACTTTTGCATACCCGAATCAAAACAACTATATAAAATTAAATCATTTCAAGTTTAAAAAAGTAGCTCGCTTCGCTCGCTAACAGGATTTCACCATTTTCTCCACAGGGTTTAGACGCTCACGTGACTTCTTTGCTCCACTAAGGGAATGTCAACAACTGTCAGGCAGGCGCCTATAACTTCAAGTTTGAAGAACTCATAGCAACTGTATATTAGTTGAAATTGTAATTGTTTGATTCCACATGGTACCGTTTCTGTTAATTATTTTTAGCATGATATGATGGCAATTGATTTATATTAAAACAATATTAAAAACTATGAAAAATGTAATAAGGTCGATTCGGCATTATTTTCATTACTTTAAAAAATTGAAATAAAGTCGATCGTTAATATTCAGCCTTAATTAATTTTTACAAAGCGAAATCAAGCCGAATTTTGGAATTCGGCGTTATTGCGCTTGGCGTAATTCCACGGCTTCTAGAATGATTTGAACTATTAAAGTTGACTTTATTTCTTTTAATTAAACAGAAATTGAGCTAAATTTGCCTTATTATTATTATTTCACTTTGCTACAGAGAAATAAAACCAACTTTCAAAAATTGGTCTTATTTCACTTTTCAAATGTGAAATAAGGCTATTTTTTGAAAGTTATCCTTATTTCACAGCACCGATTGAAATTGGTACTGTGATCATTAACAAAGAAAACAGCACACCCGTTGTGAAATGCACACTAGGAAGAGTTATTAAGGTGTACTAAGGCGGAGAACAAGGAACAATTGTTTGGATACACAACAGGTAAAATTTGGTCGTCTACCATAATTTGGAGCTATACAGACGGTAATTTGAAACTCAGACAAACAATGCGATGATACCAGATCATCTGTGCGACCAAATGGCATTCAAGATTATGCGCACAAGTTGTCCATCAAAATCAAACAAAAACCAGAGGAAAGAACTATGACACCAAGCGGAGTTAAAAGAAGGAAAAAAAAGGAATAATATTGCAGACTTGACTCCCGATACACTGAGAAATATAGAAAAGATACACTCTGAAATCATTGTTAACACTATTAAAAAAGTCTACTCCCATTGTCAACATAGTCTGACAAGGCTATGCGGATATGGTGGCGAAACACAATGCAGTCGTAATACAGTTAGAGCAGATAGCTAGTAGAATAAATAACATTACCGACGAGGTGTGTCAGATTAAGGTTTCATCCTGAGCGATCTACACGATTTACAGTTGACGTTGATGTATATTTCGCCTCAGCAGTTGTTGTTGAAGTTGAAGCACGAAGTTATTAAGAATGAAAATCATCTAACGCTAGTGCTTTATCTTTCAGTCGTGCCAGAAGACGTGAACAATTTAATGTCAAGTGAAGGGCGAATTACGGCCAACTACGTGATTTTCAAAATTGATATAACATGTACTTGATATGTAGACTCGCCATCTACATCACCATGCAATGCTACATTCATACAAACGAATGGATCTACAGCGTCCACAAGGTGACATTGCTAAGAGCGATTTGTGATTACCATATATCACTATTCACTTGTCAGTAATCACAACAGTGGGATTTTTTTTTTTAATCCTTCAAGGTCATAACATCTACATATTCGATTAATGTTCGAATATTAAACACCAGACTGAACTGCAACATAAGCCTTACTAATGTAGCCAGATAGCAGCGCTATCACTCTATGCACTTATCGAAAGCAACTACAAAACCTAATAGAATGATTAACTCTGAACAGATGAAACCTCAAAAGATTTATCACCACAATATCTGACATACGATCCTACTTAAGTTTTTCTTAGTATTCGTAGTTAATTTATGCATGTTTTGGAATTATCGCTCAGTCATCGGAAAGCTTGTGTCAGCGAAAGCTGTACCTTCACCCATAACATCATATTCTTCAAGCTGCATCATCAATGTCTGCCAAGCTTATAATATAATAGATAGCTCCAGCAGTAAGTTTTGGTATATTTTGACATATCCGAAACCTCATGAACGAAGCTTGGACACATGGTTGTTGTGAAAATGTCTGATTTTGTGCTAAATAGTCGTCATTTGCGAGAAGTGTTGATTTTCTTCGTTCATCTGAAGAAAATGGCGGTTGAAGCGCATCGGGAGTTCTCGATGTTTACGGAGATGCTGATCTAAGTGAAACAACGGGCCGTGATTGGTTCCGTCGCTTCAAAGACTGTGATTTAGATGTTGACGATCCACTGCGTGAAGAAGGGCCAAAATCCTTCGAAGATGTTGAATTGGAGGTATTGCCCGATAAGGATCCGTGCCAAATGCAAAAAGAGCTTGCTTCGGCATTAAAAGCTACCCGCCAAGACATTTTCATGCGTTTGCATGCGTTGGGAATAATTAAAAAACTAAGGTACTTGGGTCCCTTATGATTTGAAGGCAAAGGACATTGAGCGTCATTTTTTCACCTGCAAATAACTGCTCCAGTGGCAAAAAAGGAAGAGTCTTCTTTATCGAATCGTGATAGGTGATGAGAAACACATAAATTCATTACATCATCTCAAATACAAGAAAGTCATGGAGGCATGCTTCTACGTGTATATTGTGGGACCAGGTCGTTGTTTTTTATTATAAACTGTTGAAACTCAACAAAACCATCACTGGAGAACAGTATCGACTTCAATTTGTGCTATTGAGTCGAGGACTGAGCAGAGACATGAGAAATTGATTCTATAGCATGACAACACTCGGCCTCTCGTTGTCTAAGCCCTTATAACCTACCTGGAAACGCTCAAATACGAAGTCCCTACCCCAACTGCCATATTTTCCATATAGTTTCGTGGATAGCTTTAAAAGATAAACGCTTTACTTTGAATACTTTGAATGATTCACTTGTAACCATTTTCTTTAATAAACGTGCATTTTCATGACAAAAAAAAAAAAAAAACGATAACTTAGTTGTGCACCTAATATAGTTCAAAAATCATCCCAAGGTATCCCAACCTTCCTGCCCCCGGTCATACTATTGTTTGTATGGCAATGTATTGTAACACAGCAACGGCAGTGACTGAGCGTATATAACAACCGATGGATAGCGGGTTGTGGGTTTGAATTTCGTTGGTATGCTGTTTCCCATTGTTGTAAGGGCATTACACCTACAACAATTTTATTCGGTAAACCAACTCCGAATTCTTACTTCACAGCTCTGCTTAGTATTGTCGGTGTTTGTGCTTTTTTTTGCTTGTCTTCTTTTGTATTGAGTCGGGAATTTAGAGTGGATTTAGTCAATATTCGCTATTCTGCATACGTCCACGTCTGTATATACAGACCAGCTGTTTTGGCATTTAGTGAAATAAAGGTAGATCCCCGCTCACACCTCTCAAATTACTCTGAACTGAAATGGCTACAAACTAGTGACATTATTCTTCTCTCACCGCGCTCTCGCCATTTACGTGCGAAGTGATGCAACTTAACGAATTCTATCACAATGTAGTCCCTGCTTCAGTACGGAATTCAATTTCATGTGGTTAAAATTCTACCTATCTACTATTGCTTTACTTACAGAAGCCCCAAACTGGACAGCAATAATAACTTTAACGAGTTTGATGTGCTGTATCTCTGTATCCTCATACTGAAATCGTGATTACGGGCGATTTTAATATACACAATTCTGTGTGGCTTCGACATTCTGGTCAGACAACAACCGAAGGACGGTGTGTTGAGACTTTCGCTGCGGAAACACATCTTAACCCAACTTGTAAATAAGCCCACACGAATACCAGACGTTGATACTCATACCGCCGATACCCTGGACTTGTTTTTAACCCTTCAACCTGATAAGTACGCCGTTGATGTTCTCTCCCCTCTAGGCTCGTTGGACCATTGTGTTATATCAGTTAATTTCTCGTACCCTCACCACACAGTTAGAAAAAAGAGTCCTAAAATACGAGCAATACGAGAAAGCCAATTGGGGTAGTCTTTACAGCTTTTTTAGGAATATTTATTACAAATTCTGCTTTATCATCCATCCCAAAGCTCATTAGCATTGACTTTTCAGCTGTCAGCTCTTTGAATAAGGCCAATATGCTTGCTGCACACTTTACGGCCAGTACAACATTCCCAGATTGTGCTTTGTCTTAGCCTACACTTGAGTGTGTTGAATCTTCAATAAGACAAATCCACTTTCGTACTCGTGTAGTTTCAAGAGTTCTTAAAGATCTTAGCAAGCACGAATCCGCTGGTCCAGATGGTATATCTCCCCTTATTCTGAAGTGGTGTTCTTTCTCGCTGGGAAAACCACTGCGTAAGCTTTTTCGTCATGGTCATGGAAACGCTGATATCCCGTCAGCTCATAAAATATCTCGAAACACGAAAACTTCTCAATGACCTGCGGTACGGTTTTCGTAGTAACAGGTCCACAGGTGATTTGATGACATGTCTCACAGAAAAGTGAAACCAAAGGGTAAATTAATTTGGCGAACGCAAGATAGTTGCACTTGACTAAGTTAGACACTAGGCTCTTTTGTCGAAAAGATGAGACTAGATTAAAAAATACCTTTCGGAGCGTTAAATTCAAGTCTGATGTTCACAAAATAAATGCTGGTGTGCCCCAGGGCTCCGTTCTGTCCCCGACGCTCTTTTATTTACGATCTTTTGTCTGCTACTTCTAATCCAATAAACTCCTTTGCTGACGACAGTACTCTCACTTTTCATATTCGTTCCCTGACCCACGGCCCTTCTCTTCGGCTGTAGAACGGAAGCGGCAAATAATGTTAAGTTCATTAAATTCTGATATTATGATACAATGGCCCAATAATATAGTATATTATTGCATATGATATGATAATATATGATATATATAATGATGGGATTAAATATTTTAGTATCTTTTATCAAAAGAGGATATTACCAAATTTGAAAAATCAATAACTATGCTATTAACCTTTATTTTGTCCGGTCTAATATTATGTGCTTAATAGATTAAGGGTCTCTAAGGATTATGCAATTTTTTTTGTTGTGTTCCGCTATTAAAGCCCATTTATAACAATATTCGTTTTGGTTTTAGATATTAATGCGTTCATGTTTTTTATTTAGGTGAACTCAAAAATCAAAATACATAAACCACATATGTATAGACCCTCTTAAAAGTTGATATTTATTCACAGTCAATTCAGTGCTCTCCTTTACTTCTGTAAAGAAAGCTAATACCCAAACGCATCAACGTCATTAATGCGGGCTATCAACTTGAATTGACCTTTTGGTGTTCGAATCCCAGCCTCGCCTGAAGGCATTCGTGTTTTTCAGGTAACAGAAATCAAGTAAGATGATTAGTTGACCAGAAATCAACAACAAGCCAACTTCCACTAATAATCTTGTCTCCCCATTAAATTTTTGATACCACCCATTTAGCAAAATAACCACTGAGCATAAATATCTTTCTCTGTCTCTCTCTCTCTATTCAATTTTCCGAAAATCTTAACACGTGCTCCGGCATTTTAAAAGTAGTAATAATGTTAAGTTCTTAAAAAAAAAAAAAAAAACAGATCTCTTTCGTTGAAGCTGGAAGACTTCGCCTTGATGTCGTACCTAGTTTTCACGTGGCTGATCGCCAGCTTCATCTTTTCTCGGGTGTTATCATGTAATTTATAAATACTGCTATGCAAGTCGTCCGCATAGTCTTTCATCTACTTGGGCTCCATAGGTGGCAGTGGCATGGCTTGGAAAATTGTAAATGGTAAGTCGGAAAAAATATGCACCTGCAAACGCTTTCTGAAGTTATATTGTGTATTGCAAATCGCATATAAATAAAGAAATTCAAGCCAATTTTTTATACTTCAAGTCATTAAAGTTTTGTTTTGAAAAGTTTTGTTAAACTGATTTTTTTTACGTATTCTGCAAGAATTTTTTCATAAAAGTTAGGTCTACTTTTTATTTTTAAAAGGAGACGCTTTTCTATCGATTAAAGTGTTAAATCAGAGAGCCTGTTTTCTTCTTGAGAATCTCTTAAATATGTATGTATTCTTTTCAGAATGGAAAAAGATCTCTTCAGGGAAGCAACAGTTATCGGTAGTGTTAAAAATAGTGCACTTAATTTTAAAATTTGGAGAAATGTTTCACGCAATATTTCACTTCTCAAATGTTTATACAATGATAGGAAGTCTAGTTGTTCAAGTGAAGATGTAGTATAGAGAACTTTAAGTTCGTTTTCCAGGAAAAAAACTAATTAGAGAAGATATTTTATCATCTGGATTTGATAGCGCAAAATGACTGTGTTTTGATTTATTGAGTAAATCCAAAAATATATATATATATATATATCCGTGAAAGATTTATATCGTGTCTTAAGTTGGGATATAATACTGTCCATTATTTCTATAAAAATGTGCTTATAGTGAGTCTTGAAATTAATATCGAGTAATTATCTTTTTTGTGCAGATTCAGCACAATCGTTTATAATAATGGAATCAAATTTGTTTAGAAACTCAGTACCAAGGCTAGGCTCAAAACACTCGATTTCTCGCTTAGTAACTTCAACATCCGTTTCTTTATTTATTATTAAATTAAATAATACATCCGTTTTAGCAAAAATCTCAGAAACAGTATTTAGTAGAAAAAACAAAAATCTTTCCCTTCTAATATAAACAATGAATTTTTGGCCATTGAAAGTGCGTTATTATCCCATTCTTTTGGATTGTCTAATATTTAGTTAAAAGTTTCAATTATATCAAATCTACAGTTTAAAATAATGTTAATTATTCGTGAATGGTAATGCCAATGAGTTTCTTATACTACCGGCATGCGTCGGTTTACTATTTTTTTTTTTTAATATTTGAACGTTTAGTTGATTTATTAAACAAGCGTAGTACAGTGTTTGTGTGTTTTGAGAGCTCATCATCAAGAAACCTTTTTCAATTTCTTCCCCAGATAAGTAACGCAATACGGCACTTAGTTGTTCCCTATGGCTCAAGTCTGGTATTTCATCGATCATAATGGACACAAAACGCGTTTCACTTATTTTTACTTTAATTTCATCTTTAATCACTGCAGCGATACTATGTATCAAATCGTTTTGAATGTCATTTGAAAGACCCGAAAAACTGGATTATGTGCACTTGAATACTGATATAAATTGCAGTCTATTAATGTGTCATACTTAGATAAGTATAAAATTGCTTCAACATAATTGCCACGATTATTAGAATCTGGCTTTTCAATGTGACCCCGAAATGCTTGTTCATGTTTGCCTAAAAAAACTATTGTATGTATAAGCCGTTCCATTAACTTACGATTTCTGTCAACTTTTTTGTTGTGAGCTACAAAGGAATTACCTAAGGAGGTTTCAATGCGATTAGTGCCGAATTCGTGCAAAGATAAACAGCTACAAATATGTTTTTTGCGAATAAGCCCGTACTTCTCCAAAAACTCGGGGAATTTGAAAAAAGAGGACAAGGAAAACAAAACATGAAGTTAAGTTTAAGTTTAAGTTAAGTTTACAACAACCAGTCAACCAAGTATATTTTTTGTATATGGATGCATTGAAATGCGAAACAAAATCATCATTACGCTTATAATCCATGTTCATAGAAGGAGTAGAACGTCCTATCTCTATAACATTTTTTTTAAAAGAAAATTTAACTTACAAAAATCATTTTCTTGCTCCAAAAACAAATCTACCAAACAACAATTTACAGTTAATAATACCATTTTCTCCTAATAATTATTTTTTATTAGCTGAATCTAAGTGAAAATAAAAGTTTTCACTTTTCACACATAATTAATTACACTCAAAATTACTTTAAGTTACGTACCGCAATCTGCTTCATAACTGAATTTTTCAAACAGAAATGATCTAATATGGCGTTTTCGTTTGGGTTTTTCTCTGTGCTCCGGAGAAGAAAAGTGACGTAATACCATATCCCCTCATTTTTCCAGAAACAAAATTTTGCTCCTCGTTTTTATTTGAGAATCAAAAATTCTCTCCTGCATTTTATGTCAAAATGTATAAACGTCGAATTGTATTTTATGTCAAACTAGCAATCAAAACTGCAATCGGACTATTTATTATCCTTAAATATTCAAATTAATTCGGAAGCAAATACACTTAAAAATTAAAAGAAGATAATAATTCCAAAGAAGTTTTTAGTGTTAAATTGGACATAAAATCGGAGTACACAAAAAGAGAGTTTCTGACTGCCCAAACGATAACGCCATACGGATACATACAAAATTCACCAAATTATTATTATTTTTGTTTTTTGTATAAAAAAGCATGTACTAAACAGAGAGAAGTCAAACACAGTGAACGATAAAGGAGAAACAAGGGAAGAGAACCAATTTGTTCTAACCAGCCAGATATTTTATAGCCCGATATTTTTCGGGTTACTATGCTTTGTTTTGCTATCGCTTTGCGGTTGTCTATGTGCTATGGTATATGTGATGTTGGAGAATAGGCATGCAATGATGTGGCTTGTGGGTTGGTAAAATTCGTCGCTTACGTGTGCAGGTGTAGGAAACACACAAATATTGTGTTCATATGCACATATTAAGATTCATGTTGCTTGTTATATTGATACATTGTTGAAAAGTAGAATTCCAAAAGGTAACTCGGTGAGAATCGAGTTATATGGACACCTCGCTACTGATAGGTGGGGATCCGAATTTTGTTTCACTTGGCAACCAAACTATATGATCAAATAAGATCTCTGATGGTGTGTGTCCTGTTGAACTATGGACCGCTTTTCGGTAGGCCATTAAGAAGAGGGCTATGTGTCGATCTCAATCTCCAATTTATTTTTCTGCCAGGATTCGCTGCGCTTAATATACATAGATTATCAAGGGTGAGAATTTTGTTCTTGATTTTTATGCTTTGAACTGTTTCTACCCGTGTTACAGGATTTGTTTTCGTTGTGGTTGATAAAACCTTAACAGGTAAACATTCTCCCAATATTGAACATCTTTGGATTTAGAATCATTACAGGGACCAGGTTGTTCCTTGATTCCACCAAGATCTTTCCTACCATGAAATCCCTCTTATTTTTTCTGACTCCATCAAGTAGAATCGTTGGCTACCAGGAACACCTTCCACTTGGGTCCAAAGGCTTACGACGAACCTGATTTCTGCAGATGAAGATTTTTAGGATGTTTTGAGCGTTGGCGTTTCCCTATATCATTGTTATCTGCATCTTTTCATATTTTAGGGCTTGTGCCCCAAAGTCCACTACCACTCTCTTGAAATTTGTACTCGTCGTATATATCAGCCACCAGAAGAACGTTAGAGAAGGCTATTTCGGAAAGGTGGATTTTTATACGGACTTAACCATGTTCCTTAGCCGTTTCTCCCGTACCTGTTCTCAAGCTGTAACTGCTGGTATTATACAACCAGGATTTCTGCCTCGTTTTTCGAGAAATTGGATGATGGTCTTGGGTCGGCGACTTCTGCTACCAACTTCTACACAGGTAGGTAGTTAGTGCTTAAGCATTACCCGACTAATGGTTTCGGGAATGTTGACCGCGCTCTAGATAACCATTTCTGCCGGTTTCTTCCTCCATTTGATGTCCCATTTAATTGCAGTTCCAGCAGCGCATTCTTCGTCTATCCTGGGGGGTATCTCATTCCTCGGCACTAAGTTTTGCGCAGGAGCATTCAACAAATGCTATTTCCGTGACGAAATGTGTTCCTTTGGAGGCCTGATGAATGAAGGCAAGTGCTTCAGCAAGGGTTCTTTTCCCGGCGGACCTTACTGCTGACCATAGATTCGTATTTGCAATTCCCTGATGAATGCGTTCTTTGCAATTTCGTCGATAATATTTTGGCCTGCGGTGGGGTATGAAAATTGTGTCAGTCTACTCACGTCTGCTGTATTATTTCTACTCGTTGCTGTATTCGACTTTGCAATTGGGCCTGTAAACTTCCCACATCCAACCCATTTTTCGATAGCCTGTAGTAAAGTCACATAATCTTTATGTTTTACAATATCTATTGTTTGTAACATTTTGTTCTACAGAGCCGTGCAAGCCCATTGTTAGACAGCTATTTCAAACTGCTTCTTATAAGTAGACCATGAGGTCTGGACATCAGCTCTGCTTTCCTTTAGGAATATTCTCTCAATTCTTGGTTTTGCACTGTGTCAAGCTCTTTTACTAGCTACTCAATTTTGCTGTCCATTTGTTCGAATTTTTCATCAATATTCTTTTCTATTCTCTAAAATTTGTTACAGATTTCTCAGAACTTTTGCTGTAGAATGTTCTTTTGCTCTTCCAGATTATTCTGCTGTTCATCCATTTTTGAAGACCGTGCAGATTTTTATTTATTTATTTATTTTTATTTATTTATTTCATTGAAAGCTTATACAAAGTAAGATATAATATCTTATCAGTTATTGCTAATCTAAAATAAGAGGAATCTTAAAATGAAAGCTACAAAATAATGATAGCATAACATGATATAACTTGGAAATTAGAGCACAAGAAGTCATATATATAAACATATATTACATAAAGATATTCTATCTGTGATTTACATGGATATTAACACGAAAGGTACTTTTTTAGTTCCTTTTTAAATTGTGCTGCATTATCTATCCTTCTAAGTTGTTTCACAAACGGATCGATTTGGAGAACAATTGGCGTTCAGAAGTCAATGAGGAGTGTCGAGGGTGGATTAAAAGTATAGTGTAGAACTGAAGAAGACTATCAAATGACATGTTATACAATCGTGATGAAAAATTAGAGACTCTTCTTACATTCGTAAACTAAAAGTATAACATTTCAAATAGATTTCACAGTCATAAATTAATACGGGCATGATCAGGGTTTTCGAAATAACTATTCTGGTAGCCAAAGGCATGAAAAATGGCAAGGTCCACAGTGCACGAAGAATACCATAGGATTTACCAACAATTATAGCATATTAACTTTGTTAGTTCGTTCTTCGAATTTTTGTTCAATATTGTTTTTCTGTTTGTCCAGTTTTTTTTTTCGAGGCTGTTCTTTTGCTGATCTATTGCATCATCGCAGCCATGTGGTTGCCAGTACTAATTTCTTCTTCCTCGTCAAATTCAAAGGAGTATGTAAGTTAACACAACATAAGTTCACAACACAACAACATCCGATTTGCCAGCATAAGCAACAAGTCAACACAGAATAAATTCACACAACATTACAGAAGCTCTCCCATGTCCAACGCACGATACCAGCGCAGAAGACATTGTTAGCATAACCACAAATCAACAAACAACACTGTAACCTCCAAAATAGGACACCGTTTCATCACAATCTTCAGAAATCATATCCGTTTTTTTTTTTTAAATATTTTAGTTTAAATGTTTAAATTGACGTCCTAGCAGCGACAGGTATCGCGTGTATTTTGTAGTAGTATTCGACCGACAAAATTAGATATTGACCGCCAAAGTCCTCAAGAAGTTCAAGTGCGTGACGAACTTATAGGTCACAAAGTAGTTCAAGTGCGTGTACGGAAGAACACATAAAGCGCCAAACGTTCTCAAGAAGTTAAAGTGCGTTCAGAATATTCAGTTACCGGTCCAAACGAAAGTCTCGTTAAGACAGTCCTAAGAACACTCTTAGTGAGCCACACTCTTTAGTGCGTGAGTTTGAACCTGAGTCACCGGGGGATCTAAGAAAACCAACGGATAAAAAGGAGACTTCAACAACGCTAGTGTGGAGATGCTTTTGATTTTATTATAAGTTAGATTAAGTTAAATTGAGTTAATACAGTTAAGAAAAGTAGAAATTTAATATAATTGTAGTTTTAAGAAAAGTGAAACATATTTATTTAAATTATGCAATTAATATAATAATACAATATATTGTAATATACATTTAATCAACGAATAACATGAGATATCTGATCTTTTAAGCAATGTCTTTTTAAAAATGAGCATTCCTTTACATAAAATATGCATACTTAAGGCTCTCTTAGCTTATAACAAAACAAACTCTCGCCCCCTGTCTCTTCACGACCTAGGACTAAAGAGCAAGGAACTTGTGCGTGTATATGATTGTTTGACTAAGCAAGATCACTTAATTTTTCAGAAAGCATACAGAATAAGAATAGAAAAACAACTTTATTTTGTGTACACGCGTAACTGAAAAGTTTTCGTCAAAACGGCTGTCAAAGCAACCTCCGCTGTTGCTGCTACCAGTGTGGTCACTGAGGGTGTTGCTTGCCCAGTTGACAGCTTCACTGCTGAATTCATTGTTGCTAAAACTTAATCACCTGGCTAAGTTGCGACTGCTGCTTTTTACACTTTTTATTACCATACGAGTACTGTTCTTGTTCTTTCTAATTATTTTGATATTTTTTTCGAAGTGCTTAATGTTCTATTGGTTTACTTTTTATTATGGAAGTTTTTTATATATGTATATTCTATCAACTTTTTGCATCCAAATTTAATTAACTTTAAGTTCCTAAATTTTTGCTTTCCTTTTTAAATTTCTGTATTTTCTTTATCTATTTTTATTACGCCAAGGCAAAATGTGATGCTTTTATCATTGGTCTTTTCTAAAGACGATAAAGATTCGTTTATATCCTCATTCAATGAGACTTAACTATCATGATATAATCAGGACCGTGCTCGATGTAATCTGCCAATCGAACAATGGTTTCAATATATGTCATATGAATGCCGAAAGTGTTACCTCTAAACTAACTGCTTTGTACCAAATGCTTAGTACTTCTAAGATTGAGGCTTAATGATTTCAGAATCGTGGCTCAAAGGTACTACACATATTGTCTTTAACTGTGAAAATTCCTGGTTTTGAAATATTTAGAAATGACTGTGAAAATAGAGTTGGTGGTGGTGTGTGTATCTATGTCAAAAAATGTTGTAACCCAAAATACGTTTACAAATCGTCTTACTGTAATATTCTGTCTTACTGTCAGCACGTTATATGAAAAAATGCTTTTGGTTGTAGTTTATTCGCCGCCTCACTGTTTTACTGAAGAAAATTCAGTGGAACTTGAGGAAATGCGCCAGAAATATGCCAACATACTAATCGGTGGTGATTTTAATGTCAACACTCTTAAATGCAATAATATTAATAGTCAATTACATAATCAGTGTGATAAAGTAGGCTTATCTATAATAAATAATCGTATCTTTACCTGTTTTAAATCTACTAAAAATCCCTCGTTGCTTGATTTGTTTTTAACTAACTGTGTCTCTAATGTATGTTATTATGTTTTGATCAAGTAAAACCTATAAGTAAATTCATTCAGGATATAATTTTCTGTTCTTTTAGATTTAAGAATAATAATTGGAATTTAATATCCAACTGTGATAATAAAATAAACTATAGATCTTATAAAGAAATTAACTGTATTTGTAAATTAAACTGTAAACACCAAATGTAAGCGAGAAGATTGAAATCTTTAATAATTTAATGTACTTATTGTTTGATAATTTTGTCCCTAGAGTCACTAAACGTATTAAGTCTTTCATTGTCCGTGGTATAACAATGAAATTCAATTATTGAGAGAGAACGATATTTCAAAAAATTTTAACGTAATCCTACAATGAATAACAGACTAAGATATTATATTTCTTGTAACGAAGCTAACACCCTTATTTTCTCAGTAAACTTGAACCAAAAATAGATTCAAAAAACCTTTGGAAAAACCTTAAAGCTTTAGGAGTAACAACTGATAAAAAGTATCTAAATGTTTAATATCTCCAAATGAAATGAGTTCACTTTTTACACCGGTTTCAGATCTATCCTCAGATACATTTAGACTGGATCAGAATGTTTTTGAATCGTCGCTGTCAAGTTTTTGTTTCTAGTTGATCGACGAGTTTGTTGTATTTAATGCAATTCAGTCACTGATGTCTAATGGTATTTTACCACGATTCCTCAAGCTTTTTTGCATCACATTATACCTTATACACATCACATATTCAACTTCTTGATAAATAGAAGGTAGCTAACATTACACCTATACCTAAAAAGTCAAATCCTAATCGAGTAGCTGATTTCAGACCGATCAGTATTTTCGGTTTTCTGTCAAAACCGTCTGAAAAAATATTGTCTAATCAAATGCAGCAGTACTTATTTGTCAATAATAAAAGTCCGATTTTCGCACTAAACACAGTTGTAAATCTGCTGTTTTAAAAGTGACAAGTGACATTCGTTCTGCTTTGAATTCTAATGAAATTGGCGTAGCAGTTTTGCTAGACTTTTCCAAAGCGTTTGACTGTATTGATCACTCTCTATTACTTACAAAAATAAAAGATCATTTTAATTTTCCATTTTCTTTTACAAAATTATTATTCCACTAGCTACGTAAAGGAGTTCAAATTGTAGTAACAGATATTGGTCGCTCTGACCCTAAAACTATAAGTGCAGATGTTCCACAAGGTTAAGTTTTAGGTCCACTGTTATTTTCTCTTTTTAATAATGACATCCGGCGCATCGTTAAAAACTGTAAAATTCTCATGTATGCTGATGATGTGATAATTTACTTCACGCGTCCTATTGGTGATTTATTAACAAATTGAAGCTAAATCCTGAGAAGACGATGTGCATTATTTTCTCAAATAATAAGGTTTGCAGAACTGTTTTCTCCCCCATTATCCTTAACTGCAACCCAGTTAAAATTGTGGATTTTGTTAAACATTTAGGCTTCTATGTTAATTCTAATCTCACCTGGTGTGACATGACAAAAAATACAATTATCAACCCCACTTCTCTTAACCAAACGCAGTCTCTCAAGTCGTTACAAAGCCTCAAGCTAAGCGGGAACCTGTGGACGCTACAACGATTAAAACAGCAGTTGCAAATTGCCAAAGCAAGGCTTCAGCACTATTTGGATTTACTACAAAGAGACCTCCGGGACCTCACCTTCAACAGCATATACCAAATAAACACCAACGAAATTATCATATAGATACAGAACGGATAAATCTTGAAAATTATTTGGACGCAAACTACGACCAAACTTTCAAGGAGTATTCTTCTACTCAACAAATTCCCCGCGCTACGGAAAACCACTGTGTGACGCTCCCATTATTCCGATTTGAGTTCTGTTGTTAAGTTGGAACATCTGTTGTTGAAAGGTATGTAGTCAAGAGTACATCTAACCATGTGTGTTGGCGATTTTTTACAATTTTAAAAATGGATTTAAATTTGCAACAATAAACTTGTATTACATTTTGCGTAAAAAACGGATTTAATGCTGCGCGAACCTTAGAAATGTTCCAAAACTGTTTCGGAAACGATTTCCTAAAGAAAACGGTCGTTTATCAGTGGCACGAGTGGTTTAAAAGTGGTCGTGAGTCGATCAAAGATGATGAACGCAGTGGCAGACTATCGACATCGAAGACCGACGAAAACATTGATGAAGTAAAAGAAATGTTGGTCAATAACCGCAAATTAACGCAAATTATGAGATGTTTGCGTGAAGCAATTCGCCGAAAGAGACTAGAATTGTGGGCAGAAAACTCGTGGATTTTCCACCATAATAACTAACCTTCGCACAGTGCCATCATTATTCGTAATTTACAAATAGCATCCAACAGCCACCGAATTCACCTGGTTTGGCTCCCTGTGACTTCTTTCTGTTCAATCGAGTTAAAAAACCACTACGGGGAATGCGTTTCAGCAGCCGAGAGGAAGTAAGGGAAAAATCGCAGGAAGCGCTGATGGACATACCAAAAACCGAAATCGAGAATTGGATCAAGCGCTTACATAAGTGTGTTGTAGTCGATAGGGATTACTTTGAAGGGGACTATAACGATTTAGATGAATAAACTTGCATTTTTAATTTTCTGAATAAATTCAAGGAGGTAGTAGATGATCGAGGAAATAGCTACCTTTGCCGTTCCTGGATATACAGATCTGGAATTTTTTAGACTAACGTACTCTTCGTTACCTTATTTTCGGCGTAAAACGAAGAGTGCCGAATTTTTAAATTTTCTAATAGACACTGGATCAAGTAAGAATTACATCCAGCCAAAATTGGTGGAAAAATTCATTTTGATTAATTCCTGCTTCTATGCTAAGTCTATTGCCGGAGATCTTAAAGTTATTCAACACACATTGCTTAATTTCTTTAATAATAATATAAAACTTAAATTTTTACTTTTACCTACCCTAAAGTCGTTTCATGGCATTCCCGGCAATGACAGTTTAAAAGCTCTATCTAGTGTAATTTACGCAAAGGATGGAAGTCCTTAACAACGTGAAAATTAAAATCAATCAGCTCTAGTCTCCTTCAGTTAATTTTTTTTAAACCAAATTAGACCATATAACAGATTGGCAAAGAGACTCAATAAGATTACTAACACAAACGTTTTCGAATTTATTTTTTGAACCTGATGAACGACTCACCTATACGACCACGGTCACAGGTAAAATTCGTACTTATACAGATAATCCAATCTATAAAAAATCTTATCCATAATCTTTTCATAACTGAGGTGGAATTTCTTGGGTTCATCGTCTCTTGTTATGGAATACGGACGAATCCTGACAAGGTAGAGACAATCTCGAATTTTCCAGTTCCTAAAACGCGCAAAGGATTATGCGCAACTCGTAAAACACTTAACTTTCCTATTTAGAGGAGAAGAAGGACGAATTTTCAAAACAGAATCTCAAAAGACACCCATTACTCTGAATTCTGAAGGTTTAGAAGCATTCAAAAAAATTAAAAACACACTGGTATAACAAGATTTAATTTTATCACATGCTTCCAAAAACCATAAAAACAACTGATGTTTCAAACATAGCTTTAGGCGCCATCCTATCCCAAGACAATCGACCAATAACATTCATTTATCGGACATTGAGTAAGACAGAGGAAAATTATGCGGCAAAAGAGAAATGAATGCTCGCTATAATATGGTCTCTGAAAGCGTTAGGTGACTACCTGTATAGAACAGCCAAGGTCAGAGTCTTTGCTTACCACAGGCCGCTGACTTATGCATTAAGTTCTAAAAACCATAATTCCAAAATAAAGCGATGGAAGGCTATTCTAGAATAGCAACAGTATGAACTCTAGTATAAACCCGGACTAGGCAACGTAGTGGCTGATGTACTTTTAAGAATAACTCAGATTAACTCAATGACATCCACTCTACACAGTGATGAAAGTTCATCGCATGAACTAATAGCAGCTGGGGAAACACCCATAAACGCCTTCAAAAATCAGATAATATTATCAACTGGAGATGAAGAAAGTTATAAATTTGAAATCCCTTTCCCCACCTACCATCGTCACATCTATATCTAAGCCCCAGTGTTATAAATGTTCCAAAATGCGTGATGGGACAGATTCAAAAAAATTATCTACTTCATTTCAGGTCCCATAAATCTAGATTTACACAAACAATAAAAAAAGACATTACAGATCCAATAAAACGAGAACAAGAAATATTAAAAGTATACAAAAGAGCTCATCGAAATAGTCTTGAAAACAAAAACCAACTACTTCAGAATTTCTACTTCCCGAAAATGAGATCCGTTGTGGATAAGATAGTCCGACAAAATTCAGTTTGCAAAAAATATAAATACGATCGTCAACCTAATAAGCCAGAGTTACATTCCACGCCATTCCCTCAATATGCCGGCCACAGTAACAATTTAGATATCTACTCTAAAAAGAAGAAGTTATTCCTCACTGCTGTAGATAAATTTTCGAAATATACACAAACCTAAAGCCATATAGGACGTGAGAGAAGCCTTACGGCAAATCCTTTACGCCTTTGGCGTACCTATCGTCGTTTTTTTTTTTTTTTTTTTTGACTACGTAAAATCTTTCAATTCCATTCAAGATCAGTTGGGAATAGAAGTTTATACGACTCGTTCTTAGACGAGTACAGTTAGTGGACAAGTAGAACGATTCCACTCAACGCTATCCGAGATCATGCGTTGTCTTAAGACTGAACTTTTGAGTAGTTTCTCGAGCGTTTGGTATACGAGTACAATTATTCAATCCATTCAGTGACAAAGAAATGACCAATAGAAGTGTTCTTTGGTTGAACCGTAAGTATTAGCCCTGAAACTTATGAAAAAGCAAGACAAGAAATTGTTGAACGATTGAAAGTTAAACAAGCTCAAGATTTAGCTTATCACATGAAGAATAAACAGACAATTAAAACTTACAAGCCTGGTAAGACTATCTATGTCAGGATTAACAAACGTTTAGGAAATAAGCTATCTCCCAGGTTCAGGAAGGAAACAATTAAGGAGGACAAAACAACAACTGTCCAAACACAATCGGGAAAAGTAATTCGCAAAAACCTCATTAAAAGTTAGCATTTACTCTTACAGATTCTTCTTGACTCCATGCCTCGGCAGCATTCAAATTTTGGATTATTGAAACTCGTAAGCAATAGCATGGCACATGGGAAAGGCAAGAATACAGATAGGAACTATTCGATTAATACACGTATTTGCATTAGATGAATATTAAAGACTCAATGTATCCTTTCTTTTTCCATTAACTTTCCCACATCCAAACCCACCTGAATGTGGAAATGGATTGCTGGGAATCCAGACCACGATGATTTAATTATCCTAACAGAAAAAATAATTAATGTTCTTCAAAACAATAATAAACAAGTTATTTTAAACAACAATATTAGTGAGTATAAGTAAAGCTTATTTAAGTAAATAATGTAACTAATCAAATTGTAAGATTCGAACAAAATAGCGATACGTTTAGAAATCAGTTAGCATTGAACCCAAAATTCCAGTTGAAAATAATAAAAGATAAAATTATTAACAGAGAATATGCTGTACACTAGGCTAAAACTGTTCTATCGGGTTTTCCAATAACGACTTGACAACTTTATTATTGGCTGGAAGTACAATCAAAACATTTATGTTCTTCAAATGACTTCATTCATATGGCCACCGCGGGCACGTTTGGACCCAATTTTCAACGACTCGGCGACACATTTCGGCCGAAACAGCCGCTATTTCGCATTCAGTGTTGACTCTGAGCTCTTCCAACGGCGTGTTGGCATAAACCAATGACTTAACGTAGCCCCACAGAATATAGTCAAGCGGGGTTAAATCGCACGAACGAGGCGGCCAATCGACTGACCAATGTTTTGAGATAACACGCTCACCATACTTACTCTTCAATAAATCGATTGTAGCGTGTGCTGTGTGGCTTGTGGCACCATCCGGTTGAAACCACATGTCGTCAAAGTCCATATCTTCCAATTCGGGTCAAAAATAATCGGTGATCATGGCGCGATAACGCTGACCGTTCACAGTAACCTGACGATCCTTATCGTCGACGAAAAAATATGGCCCTATAACGCCGCTTGCATGCAAACCGCACCAAAAAGTTATTTTTTGTGGATGAAGTAGTGATTCATTAAGCACATGTGGGTTTTCACCCGACCAATAACGACCAACTGACACGGCAACATCACACAACGAATATGTAGACTCAAATTTTTGCACTAAACTTGTTATTGCCTGTCTACTAGGGCGAGAATTACGACCGAAAATTGGAGTTAACGCTCTTAAGGTTGCAGTCACCGACTCCGAATATCTGTAGAAAATTTTTATAATTTGCAGACGTTGCTCGTTAGTGTACTTTGAGAAAATGTTGAGCTTACTGAATAAATTGACAGTGACAGTTGATAAGTAGTAAGAGAGTGCGTTCACAAATAAAATTCAAAGTTTTCAAGTTCCTTTTGGAAAGCCCTTTGATTAGTTAAGCCTATTATATTTAAGAAATCAGTTCGTAAAATTCCGTATGAAAATGTTTTAAATCGCAACAATAAAATGTATGGTTAAACAGGAAATTGTATGGATCACAGTAGTTTAAAATTATGTAATAGTAATAATGTAATATAGTAGATATAACTGAAACATTTTGTATACCCAGACTCTTAAAAAGCCAGCCAGCAACCTGTTACAAAGTCAGTAATCACCATGTACTAACGATAGAAGTAATAGAACCAGGACCTCTCCTGCTAAACCAATACAATGGTTCCACTATTGTCAATAACGTCACAACGATACAAACCCTTACCAGCTATATTACAGCTGGTTACTTCCCAGGAAGCGTTCGAAGAAATCTTCACTTTAGAAACGATGAAAGACCTTCATGCTAATAATACACTGGGAATACAACTCTTGAGGGCAAAGAATCAGTTAGGTCTGATGGCAAACTTTAGCATTACAAGATTCATAATAATAGCTGTTGCCATTTTTGCGCTTCAAAACAGATGCTTCAGTTCAAGGTCACCCGCATTACCTATTTCATTTCACATACCAACAAGTATAAGAGCAGAGGAAATACCAAAAGGGATAAATTTTCCCCATTTGCCTAAAATCATAAATTTTAACCAAATTCCGTATCTTTAAAAGACCAACTAAGACTTTGGAACTTAAGCCGGGAGGAGTTAACACAACATAAGTTCACAACACAAAACCATAAGATTCGTCAGCGTAAGCAACAAGTCAACACAGAACAAGTTCAACATTACAAGTCAGCGACAGAAGTTCTCCCATGTCCAACGCACGATACCAGTGCAGACGGCATTGTCAGCATAACCAACAATCAACTTTTTTCTTAACCGGTCTCAGCGCCGGTTTCTCTTGTTCACTCAAATTTGAGATGAACGAGTGTCAACTGCAATAGTTATCAACACATTGTAGCCTTTTCAACCAAACACAAAACACATTATTTTACTTTTTCTACACAAAATTAGTCTGAGACCAATCTTAGTTTTGAGTTCTGAGACCAATGTAAAATGTTTAACATTGGTGTCAGAAGTGGGACAGGACTTATTGCGTTACACACAATGTGTAAAAAAAGTTTTTTGTGATTATTGAAAAAAAAATGGGTCCAAAACTATTGTATTTGACCCTCGTCCAACTCAGATCCGTGTTAAATAAGAGAATCCTCAGCCCAATGGAACAAAAAGTGACTTGGTACTCCGACTTCAGGACGCTTCGAACAACGAGCAGCATGATTCAGATACATACTCCTTTGAAGTCGACGAGAAATAACGTATGAATACCGGCAACGACATGGCTGCGATGATGCGAATCCTCTTCTTAAAAATGCACAAACAGAAGAACAGTCTCGTACAAAACTGGACGAAGAAAATAAAAATCTAGGCGAAGAAAAGAACAGCCTGCAGAACCTTCAACAGAATATGGATGAATAAAATAATAATTTGGAAGGACAAAAGAGTCTTCTCCAGCAAATCTTCGAAGAAATTGATGACAAGTTCCATAGAATATAGAAGAATTTTGATAAAAAATTCTAAAAAAGAACAGCAAAGTTAAGCAACTGACAAAAGACTCGACTCAGTGTGAAAACAGAAACTCCGAAAATGTTTTTTAAGCGGTCCAAAGAGAAAAGAGTTGAAGCCTCCTTCATTGGATAGCCAGATATCATGGTCTGCGTATAAGAGGCAGTTCCAAATGGTTGCTTGTGCGAACTACTGGGAAAATGTGAAGAAGTACTTTGTCCTAGCAATGGCCTTATACGGTCCTGCAGCAAAATTGATACAAACAATCGATATCGAATAGAAACCTTATAACTATATATATAACCTTAGTGCAGGCTATCAAGAAACTGTTTGGGGATAGCCACATGCGGGAGGTTTACAAGGTTCAATCGAAAAGCCGAATGCAACAACGAAAAGAAACACAATAACAGTTCTAAGCAGACGTTAGTAGACTGGTACATTTGTTTTATCTCAAAAGTAAGGATGTACATTAAAAGAACCCTTGCTAAAGCACTTCCCTTCGCTGTGGCGATGGAAGCAGCCAATCATTTTTCGAAGGGGATACATTTCGTCAGAGAAGAAGCATCTGGGATATGTTCCCGATCAAAACTAAGTACCAAGAAATGAAATACTCCACGGGAGAGAGGAAAAATGCGCTGCTGGAACTACGATAAAATAGGACATCTTCAAGGGCAATGCAAAGAACCGGTACGAGAAAAAGGCTGCTTTCACTGGGGTTAAGAAACAGAAACAGCTACCACGAAGTCGATTAAACTTTCTAAAGCTTTTAGTCAGGAAAAACTTACCTCGCGGGGCAGAAGACTGTAGCATGAGTCGGCAACTCCAGGGGCAACTACCCCAGTCTCACAAGCAAATCAACACAATGAAAGTCTCCAAGTCGAAGTAGTCACTGGTAAGAGCGAAAGAGCAGGTCGCAGTCCAAATGATTAGGACTAAACCAGTAGAGCGTTGGAGAACAGATGAAATCCGATCTTCCCAACAATCAGATAATGGCATCGAACCAATATTGGCGTGGAAAGAACACGAAGAAAGACCAAGCTGGCAGGAGATATCGAGCCGTAGCCAAATTCCGAAGGCATATTGTTCTTCGGTCCACAGTCATCTAAGTACTGCACGAAATACACGACAGAATAAATAAGAGAACGTTTCTATTGGCTAAGTGCCAAACAAGATGTCAAGAATTGGTGCAACAAGTACGGCTACCAAGGGCACAAAAGTAAAGACCCAGGGACGAATTCGACAATACAATGCCGGAGCACCATTCGAACGAATAGCCACTGACATCGCTGGGCTTTTTCCCGAAACCTTTGATGGCAACCGATACACACTCATGATCATGGACTACTTCAGTAAATGTCCGAAAACTTTGCCATCACAAATCAAGGGGCTAAGACCGTAGCAGAAGAGATAGTCAACAAGTGGAAAAGCAGATTTGGGGTCCCAGTGAAGCTACACTCCGATCAAATACGAAGCTTTGAATCAAAAGTCTTCCAGGAAGTATGCCAATATCTGGGAATAAGGAAGACAACGACAACGCCACTACACCATCAATCTGATGAAATTACCGAGTGATTCAATCAGACCTTGAATGAGCATCTATCTAAGGTCATCAGCAACTGTCAGCGGGTCTGGGATCGACACATACCCCTCTTCTTAATGGCCTACCGAAACGCGGTACACGGTTCAACAGGACACACACAATCTGAGATCTTATTTGCTCAAACAGTTTAGTTGCCAAGTGAAATAAAATTTAGATTCCCACCTATGGAGCGCAAGGAAGTGAAGGCCTACGTGAAAGAATTGCACAGCAGAATGCATAATTTGCATGATAACCCGCATTAATGGCGTCTTTGCAATGGAGGGAATTCACCCACTTTTATGGTAAAAAATTGGCGGGAGGTGCAAGATATCATTCTGGCTTCAAATACAGAAGAATTAGAAATAAGAGAATGGAGAGTAGTCGACGTAGCGTCAATATCAGATAACCGAAGAAACCTTTAGAACAGGGTATGTTGTTTGCAAATAAATCCTAGGAAGACTGATTGGGTCAAGTATATTATACAGAAGTGGTAAATATACACCTGGATACCCAATAAATCACCTGCGATAATATTGTTAACTGTGATAGGGAGGTAGAAAATATTAGTGGAGCACTAACAATGGCATTTGAGGAAGCTAGTCCACCTTACAAAATGGAATGTGAAATAGTTCTAATAAGTGTGGGCAATCAGCAACACTGTCACGGAGGAATATGAGAGACAGGATATAAAAAATACGCACTCGAAGGATGAGGGCAGTTGTTTTTCGGCTTCTGATCGTGGCAGTTCTTGCAACAAACAAATTCTTACACTCATATTTTATCAGTTATTTTAAGTAAATGTAAATATATAATTTTAACCCCTAAAAAATAAAAGTGTTTAGTGCTACCTAAGTAAACAATCTTACAAATTTGGGGACTCAACCAGAATATTGAAATAGTGTTTTTGTTTTTTTTAATTATACGAATTGACGTGCTTGAATGACATAAATGAGATAAAAAGGTTTCTAAAATACAGCAAAAAAAAAAAAAAAAAAAAAACCATTGTGATGACTCTACACAAATATTTATTTAAAGACGAAGGCGACAGATCCAACAGAAGAAGACAGACTTTAGACTTCGATAATAACGACGAAAGGTATAAACAGAAGCAAAAGTACGTCGATGAACATCTGTGTGCAGCTGACCTGATTACGATTTGCAACGCGTTAGGGATCAATTACGACGTAAAGGATGTGAGCCAACACATATTTGATAACTTAAGAAAGGGTTGTTTACTTAGTTCATGCAATGCCGATGACGACGACGAAGATGACGACGACGACGAAGATGACGACGACGACGAAGATGACGACGACGACGAAGATGACGACGACGACAATGTTGACGACGATAATGATAACGACGACGACGATGCCAACAAAAATGCCGACGAGGATGGCAACGAGGATAATGATGACGACGACGACGATTGTAAGGACGACGATACCAACAACAACGATGACGGCGATGGGGAAAAGGAAAAAACCCAGAACGGAAACAACCACGGGGACCAACTCAATCAACAGAAAAAGTGTATACAGATGGTGAAAGAAATTAGACAAAACAGTAATAAAAACATCATTAAAAAGGAGCAAAAAGGAATGCAAAAAGCTGTTAAAAGTGATATACCGCCGATTTCTAGATTTGCGATCAACTTCAGGGACATAGAGGACTCTATAAGACCATTCGATGGAAACGGGAAAATATACGTGGAAATGTGGGTAAGTGAATTTGAAGAAATCGCTTCAATAATGTATTGGGATGACTTCCAAAAATTTGTGTTTGCGAAAAAATCATTAAGAGGGTTAGCAAAACTCTTTATATCAAGCGAAAGGGGTACAACATCATACGAAAAATTGAAATATGCTCTATTCGACGAATTTAGAAAAACAGCAAATAGCGCGCAACTGCATAAATTACTTCGCGAAAGAAAAAAGCAAAAAGATGAAAGTGTCCAAGAGTATTTCCTGCATATGAAAGATATAGCCTCTCAGGGAAATGTCGAAGAAGATGATCTAGTACGTTATTGACGGAATAACAGATTCCAAATAACAGTTATTTTGTACGGTTCTAAGAACATTAGAGGTTTTAAAGACAAACTAAGATGTTAGGAAACTATCAAAGAAAAAGCTAGACCAAAAAATGAAATAAGAAAGCCTGAAAAAGAATACAGTGTTTTAATTGTGGTGTGAAAGGGCATAAATTCATAAACTGCAGAGATAAAGAAAAGGGTGCAATAAGTTCTTAATATATTCAATCAAAATTACGAAACAGAAGTTCATGCGGACGCTTTTATCGATGGATATGGCGCGGTGTTACTGTAGAAATTACCAAAAGATTGTCAATTACACCCCGTATATTATATGATCAAGAAGACCACTAAACAGGAAAAAGAAAATTCACGAACTATGAACTCGAAATATTAGCTGTAATAGAAGCCTTCAAAAACTTCAGAGTCTATCTTCTTCGTTTACATTTTAAATTAATAAACGACTGTTCGCTAAAACTTTGGGTAAAAAAGATCTCTGTACCAGAGTTGCTCGTTGGATATTGTTTTTACATGAATATGACTACGTCGTTGAGCATAAACCTGGTTCACAAATGAAACACGTAGGTGCTCTTAGCAGGCATGCAGTAATGATAACCAACGATGATAGTTTAATTACTAGAATACAACAGCTACAAATGCAAGACGAAGACCTCATAACCATTAAAGAAATTCTTCAAGAAAAGTCATCGACGTCGAACTGCTAGTCATACCACGAGGCATGCAGATGTATATAATAAGACGTGCACACGAAAAAATACACTTCGCTGTTAAGAAAACTATAGAGCTAATTAATAAAGAATATTTTATACCCAAACTTGATGAAAAAGTACGAAGACTCATTGCTTTCTGTATACCATGCATCATAATAAACAGAAAGCGAGGCAAACAAGAAGGAGAACTTCATCCAATACATAAAGAAGAAGAGCCACTCCACACGTACCACGTCGATCATCTTGGTCCCTTGGAATCAACAAGCAAAATGTATCGCCATATCTTTGTCGTTATCGACGAAGTTCTGTAAAAGTAATAGCCAAATTACAGACGCAAAGTAGGACATTTGGCAATCCGGTTCAAATCATCTCAGATCGAGGATCCACTTTTACTTCGGATGATTTTCGAGAATACTGTAAACTAGAGAACATCAAACACATCAAAAACACTATCGGTTTACAACGCGCAAATGGGCAGGTCGAACGCCTCAATAGCATAATCATATCCGTGTTGTCTAAGCTGAGTATCGAATATTCAACTAAGTGGTACAAGTTTGTCGAACCCGTTCAGAAAACCATCAACTCAACCTTTAACCGAAGTACCAGTTTGACACCATTTGAGGTACTTGTCGGAATAAAAATGCGCACCAAAGAAGACCTTCACATAAAGGAGCTGATAGAGTAGGAAATAATCGCGAGTTATAACGATAAAAGGGACGAGCTAAGAAAAAGTACTAATAAACAAATAATAAAGGTTCAAAACGAGAACAGGAAAAGTTATAATCTTCGACGAAAGCCAGCCACAAAATATAGGGAAGGTGATGTAGTAGCCATCAAAAGGACTCAGCTTGGAGGTGGATTGAAACTAAGGCCAAAGTACTTAGGGTCGTATGAAGCTACGAAAGTTAAGCCGAATAATAATGTCATAAAAAGAGGTTACAACGAAGGTCCGAAAATAAAAGTGTTTTGTGTTAACTTAGTAAACAATCTTACATAAGGAATTATCTACAATAGGATGAAGCTTTTCGGAAGTGACAGTACATGGAATAATTACTGCAAATTTAAAAAAAAACTATTAAGTATCTACTTAGAAAGTCAAAAAGGGCTTCATGGCTTCAGAAGTACGGTGAATCTACCGCGGTTACAGACGAGGCTTCGAGATTACGTAAAATGCTTTCAGATAAAATGACGGAACTTGGACTGAAAGTAGCCAAGAATTTCTGGTAGCTTTGGTGGGAACCCATTTTGCTTTATCCACATTATCAGATGTGCCTGGCATGCTACGGTACACTGAAAACATTAATCTCTCTATCTCCAAAGAGGAAATAGGTGTTCTTATTAATAGGAGAAAATAACAATGGACATTTTTTTCCTTTAAGTCGTACAAATCTCCCGGTCTGGATGGTATTTTACCGATTATGCTACAGAAAGCACCGAAAGCAGCAATCTAAAAAATTATAGAAACTCTTAGACTCTGTTAGATCATCCGTGGCGAGTTCCGGTTGTCATTCTTCTAATTATGAGATTCTCCGCGACAAGTCCATGGACTTGCTTAAATTTTATATTCGAATGTGTTTTGTTATTTGAATTATTTGAGATAATTAGAAAAACAAAAGAAGATATATAAAAGTAGCGACGATTAAAAAAAAAAAATGGACAAAAAATGCTAAAGAATGTTTTGTTTCAGCAATAAGCATGGATGGAGAAGATGATGGTGGATAACAAAAAAATGTTGGAGAAAGCTCTTGAAAGGTACCCGTTACCATCGATGTCGATTCTAAACTTTCGAACATTTGACGAACATATCTCTTTCAACTACAACTACACTTTTCGGCATATGGAATAGATGGAGATGATAAGAAAAAATCCCTCTTTTTGTCATCGTGTGGAAATTTTCTTAATGAACTGCTCATGAAACTAATGGAAACTCAGGATGTAAGAACACACCAACCTCTCGAATGCTATCAGTTCTGTACACTAACCTACGCAACAACTACAGCCCCGTATCTGGCAACGAGATGTCTACAGAATCTTGCCTAAGCCCATATCGTGAAATGTCCATTAACTTCGGAGGTTTTGCAAAGAGATTTCTACGTAGATGACGCAATGACCAGTGCATCGGCAAACACTCCATTAGATCCAAACTCTAGGATTGATACGGTTACGTAAATTGGACTTCTTCTACATAAAAACCAATTTCATGTCTCACAAAAGGTTCACCAAACTATTTCTCGAAGAGTTATGGGAACCAAAATACGATGAGGGCACTGGTTTACCTGTAGAAATGTATACTAAATGGTGCAAGCAAATTGAAGGTCTACGAAAATTGGAAAATTTTCCAATCAAGACACGTATTCACACAAAGTGTTCCCTCTTCAGTACGAAGCCATACGTTTGCCGACGCATCAGAAAAGGCGTACGAAGCTGCAGTATATCAAAGGATAACAGCTTATTGTCAACGAATCATTGGGTTGCTACAGAGCAGTCGGTCGTCAGGAATTCGTTAAAAATATATGGCCACTATCAGTTCAAAAATAAGAAGACACTTTTCAACTAATTCTAAGGAAATATGTTCTTCACAGGGCATAGACGCTCACGTGATTTCGTTGCTCCGCTAAGGGAATATCAACAACTGTCAGGCAGGCGCCTATGACTTCAAGTTTGAAGAACTCATAGCAACTGTATGTTGAAATTATAATTGTTCGATTTCACATGGTACCGTTTCTGTTAATTATTTTTAGCATGATATGATGACAATTGATTTATATTAAAACAATATTAAAAACTATGAAAACTGTAATAAGATCGATTCGGCATTATTTTCATTACTTTCAAAAATTGAAACAAAGCCGATCGTTAATATTCAGCCTTAATTTTTACAAAGCGAAATAAGGCCGTATTATGGAATTCGGCGTTATTGCGCTTGGCGTAATTCCACGGCATCTAGAATGATTTGAATTATTAAAGTTGACCTATTTTTTTTCAATTAAAGAGAAATTAAGCAAACTTGCCTTATTTCTCAAAATAAGTCGGCATTATTTCACTTTGCTAAAGAGAAATAAAACCAACTTTCAAAAATTGGTCTTATTTCACTTTTCAAATGTGAAACAAAGCCAATTTTTGTAAGTTGGCCTTATTTCACGGCACCGATTGAAATCGGTACTCTGATCACTAACAAAGAAAACAGCACACCCGTTTTGAAACGCACACTTGGAAGAGTTATTAAGGTGTACCAAGGTGGAGAAAGAGGAAATTTTTTTTGGATACACAACAGGTAAAATTTGGTCGTCTACCATAATTTTAAGCTATAAAGACGGTAATTTGAAACTCAGGCAAAGAATGCAATGATACCAGATCAACTGTGCAACCAAATGGCATTCAAGATTATGCGCACAAGTTGTCCATCAAAATCAAACAAAAACCAGAGGAGAGAACTATGACACCAAGCGGAGTTAAAAGAAGGAAAAAAGAGAAATAATATTGCAGACTTGACTCCCGATTCACTGAGGAATATAGAAAAGGTAAACTCAACTGAAGATCATTAGTTAACACTATTTAAAAAGTCTACTCCCATTGTCAACATAGTCTGACAAGGCTACGCGGATATGGTGGCGAAACACAATGCAGTCGTCATACACTTAGAACAGATAGCTAGTCGAATAAATAACATTACAGACGAGGTGTATCAGATTAAGGTTTCATCCTGAGCGATCTACACGATTTACAGTTGAAGTTGATGTTTATTTCACCTCAGCAGTTGTTGTTGAAGTTGAAGCACGAAGTTATTAAGAATGAAAATCATCTAGAGCTAGGGCTTTATCTTTCAGTCGTGCCAGAAGACATGAAAAAAACTAATGTCAAGGGAAGGGCGAATTACGGCCAACCACGTGATTTTCAAAATTGATATAACATGTACTTGATATGTAGACTCGCCATCTACATCACCATGCAATGCTACATTCATACAAACGAATGGATCTACAGCGTCCACAAGGTGATCACCATATAACACTATTCACTAGTCAGTAATCACAACAGTTTGATTTTTTTTTTAATCCTTTAAGGTCATTACATCTACATATTCGATTAATGTTCGAATATTAAACACCAGAATGAACTGCAACATAAGGGGCTTATTATTATTCGCAGTTAATTTATGCATGTTTTGGAAATATCTCTCAGTCATCGGCAAGCTTGTGTCAGCGAAAGCTGTACCTTCACCCATAACATCATATTCTTCAAGCTGCATCATTAATGCCTGCCAAGCTTATAATATATGAATAGATGGCTCCAGCAGTAAGTTTTGGTATATTTTGACATATTCGAAACCTTATGAACGAAGCTTAGACATATGGTAAACAAACCGTTGTGGTTGTGAAAATGTCTGATTTTTGTGCCAAATAGTCGTCATTTGCGAGAAGTGTTGATTTTCTTCATTTATCTGAAGAAAATGGCGGTTGAAGCGCATCGAGAGTTCTCGATGTTTACGGAGATGCTGATCTAAGTGAAACAACGGGCCGTGATTGGTTCCGTCGCTTCAAAGACTATGATTTAGATGTTGACGATCCAGTGCGTGAAGAAGGGCCAAAATCCTTCGAAGATGTTGAATTGGAGGTATTGGATCCGTGCCAAATGCAAGAAGAGCTTGCTTTGGCGTAGGAGCTACCTGCGTTGGGAATAATTCAAAAACTAAGGTACTTGGGTTCCTTATGATTTGAAGGCAAAGGACATTGAGCGTCGTTTTTTCGCCTGTAAATAACTGCTCCAGCGGCAAAAAAGGAAGGGTCTTCTTTATCGAATCGTGATAGGTGATGAGAAACACATAAATTCATTACATCATCTCAAAGACAAGAAAGTCATGGAGACAGCCTAGTCATGATTCTACGTGTATATTGTGGGACCAGGTCTTTGTTTTTTATTATAAACTGTTGTAACCCAACAAAACCATCACTGAAGAACAGTACCGACTTTAATTTGTGCTATTGAGTCGAGGACTGAGCGAAAAACGACCACAATACGAGCAGAGACATGAGAAATTGATTCTACAGCATGACAACACTCGGCCTCTCATTGTCTAGGCCCTTATAACCTACCTGAAAACGCTCAAATACGAAGTCCCTACCCCAACTGCCATATTTTCCAGATAGTCTGGCTGATTAGCAGTCCCGCTCATATGAAGACATCAAAAAATTCGTGGATAACCTTAAAAGATAAACCCTTTACTTTAAATACTTTGAATGATTCACTTGTAACCATTTTTTTTATAATAAAGGTGCATTTTCATAACAAAAAAAAACGATAACTTAGTTGTGCACCTAATATAGTTTTGATGAATTCAAAAATCATCCCAAGGTATCCCAACCTTCCTGGCCCTGGTCATACTGTTGCTTGTATGGCAATGTATTGTAACGCAGCAACGTCAGTGACTGAGCGTATGTAACAACCGATTGATAGCGGGTTGTGGGTATGAATTTTGTTGGTATGGTGTTTCCTATTGTTGTATAGGCATAACACCTACAACAATTTGATTCGGTAAACCAACTCCGTATTCTTACTTCACAGCTCTGATTAGTATTGTCGGTGTTTGTGTTTTTTTGTTTGTCTTCTTTTGTAATGACTCGGGAATTTAGAGTGGATATAGTCAATATTCGTAATATCCGTAAGCAATTTTTCCACTATTGCTTCACTTGCAGAAGCCCCAAACTGAACAGCAATAAGAACTTTAACGAGTTTATGCGCTGTATCCCTGTGTCCTCATACTGAAACCGTGATTACGGGCGATTAAAAGATTAGAATGGAGTAAAATAATATCATTAATACTAATGATGGTAGTATCTTTTATCATAAGCGGATATTCCAAATTTGAAAAATCAATAACTATGCTATCAACATTTATTTTGTCTGGTCTAATGTTATGTGCTTAATATATTAAGAGTCTCTAAGGATTATGCAAAACTTTTTTGTTGAGTTCTGCTATAATAGTTCATTAATAGCAATATTCGTTTTGGTTTTAGATATTAATGCATTCATGTTTTTTATTTAGATGAACTCAAAAATCGAAATACACATACCACATATGTATAGACCCTCTTTAAAGTTGATATTTATTCACAGTCAATTCAGTGCCCTCCTTTGCTGCTGTAAAGAAAGCTAATGCCCAAACGCTCCCTCCGGTAGACAACGTCATTTATGCGGGCTATCAACTTGTATTGACCTTCCTAATCACATCATCTGAATGTCTGAAAGACATTCGTGTTTTTCAGTTAACAGAAATCAAGTAAGATGACTAGTTGACTAGAAATCAACAACTAGCCAACTTCCACTAATTATCTAGTCTCCCCATTAAATTTTGGATACCACCCCTTTAGCGAAATAAACACTGAGAACAAATATCTCTCTCTCTCTATTCAATTTTCCGAAAATCTTAACACGTGCTCCGGCATGTTAAAAGTAGTAATACCCTCTTAAATGTTAAGATCTTAAAAAAAAAAACAGGAACAAAGAAACCTTTCTTGGCAGATGCAAATACTATACCTTAAAGAAAATTGATAATAAAAAAATTAGGAAATTTACAAATGACGTTTTGTTAAATAAATAAATAAATAAATGCATAAATTAAAAAACTACACGTATAATATTTACAAGTAAGGTATATAAAAAAAGATTTTAAAAATAATTATTTTACAAAGTTAAAAATAGAAAATATTAATGATAGGTAGAAATTTAAATTAAAAGTAGTGAAAGTTGAAAAAAATTGTGAAAAGTTTTGTTAAACTGATTTTTTTTATTTGCACTCTAAGTCTATTCTTCGACCTTTTTTTAACGTATTCTGCAAGAATTTTTACATAAAAGTTAGGTCTACTTTTTATTTTTAAATAGAGTCGCTTTTCTATCAATTAGAGTGTTAAATCAGAGAGCCTGTTTTCTCCTTGAGAATCTCTTAAATATGAATGTATTCTTTTCAGAGTTGAAATAGATCTCTCCAGGGAAGCAACAGTTATCGGTAGTGTTAAAAATAGTGCACTTAATTTTAAAATTTGGGGAAATGTTTCACGTAATATTTCACTTCTCAAATCTTTATACAGTGATAGGACGTCTAGTTGTTCAAGTGAAGATGTAGTATAGAGAACTTTAAGTTCGTTTTCCAGGAAAAAAAACTAATTAGAGAAGATATTTTATCATCTGGATTTGATAGCGCAAAATGACTGTGTTTTGATTTATTGAGTAAATCCAAAAACATAAATCCGTGAAAAATTTATATCGTGTCTTAAGTTGGGATATAATACTGTCCATTATTTCTTAAAATTAATATCGAGTAATTATCTTTTTTGTGCAGATTCAGAACAATCGTTTATGCTTTCAATAATGGAATCAAATTTGTTTAGAAACTCAGTACCACGGCTAGACTCAAAACACTCGATTTCTCGCTTAGCAACTTCAACATCCGTTTGTTTATTTTGTATTGAATTAAATAATACATCCATTTTAGCAAAAATCTCAGAAACAGTATTCAGTAGAAAAAACAAAAATCTTTCCCTTCTAATTTAAACAATAAACTTTCGGCCATTGAAAGTGCGTTATTATCCTATTCTTTTGGATTGTATATTATTTGGTTAAAAGTTTCAATTATATCAAATCTACAGTTAAAAATAACGTTAATAATAATAATTATTATGTCAATGAGTTTCTTATACTTCCGGCATGCGTCGGTTTGCTATTTGTTTTAAAATATTTGAACGTTTAGTTGATTTATTTAACAAGCGTACTACAGTGTTTGAGTGTTTTGAGAACTCATCTGCATTTTGACTCTCACTCACGTCAAAAAAAACCAAGAAACCTTTCTCAATTTCTTCCCCAGATAAGTAACGCAATACGGCACTTAGTTGTTCCCTGGATTATGTGCACTTGAACACTGATCTATTGTAAATGAAAGTCCATTAATAGGTCATACTAAGATAAGTATAAAATTGCTTCAACATAATTGCCACGATTATTAGAATCTGGCTTTTCAATTTGACCCCGAAATGCTTGTTCATGTTTGCCTAAAAAAAACTACTGTATGTATAAAAGGTTCCATTCAATGCGATTAGTGCCGAATTCGTGCAAAGATAAACAGCTACACATATGTTTTTCCGCTTTGACATGTTTTTTGTGCCGAATTATAATAACTAAATTGTTTATGTCATTTTGTTAAGTTTATAAAAGGTATATGGTATACCAATAGTTTGGAGGGAAGTTAAGGTGGGTTTTGAATTTAAAACTGGCAAACAGGGGCATATAACAGCAAAAGATTTTAGACCAATAAGTCTGTCACCATTTATGTTAAAAAAAAAACAGCATGTTAGAAACAGATGCAGTAATGGCTTTTTAATTGAGTTTGCGATAGAGTCTTTCCTCGATATTAAAGGAGCTTTCAATAACGTGGAGTGCAGCACCATTAAGAGCGCTCAAGTAGACGCTAATATTGAACAATTCCCTGGTATTACAACATGCTGCAAGTAGGAGCATAAACCATTGGGGAACGTTCGGTTAGAATGTCTGTAACCAGAGAAACCCTCAAGGGGTGCTGGTTATCAATGACATTCTTAAAAAGTTTAGTACGATTGGTAAAAGTACCAAAATGAGACTGGTTATTTTTACCAGAACGTACAAGATATCACAATTCAGACTCTCAAAACTCAACGGACTGAAATTGTCCAACTTGGGCAGCGCGAAGTGTCTGGTGAGTGTAATTTTGGACAAAAACTGAATTGGAATCTTAGCGTAGCGGAAAGAATCAAAAAATTTGGGGCTTATGGTTATATGTATACGATGGAGGTAAAACCCATACTTACATGTGGCGCACTAGTATGGTTAAAAGCAACAAACAAGGAAACGGATTACGAAAAATTCGTGGCGGTTCAAAGAACGGCTTCCAAAGCCATTATAGGTGCTTTACGTACAATTCCTACGGCAGCATTGGACACCTTTCTGCACTTAACATTGCTTGTTTTACAGATCAAACAATTTGCTGACAACAGTGCAAAACGACTTAATAATTTGGGTTACTTCAAGACCTATAGTTTTGAACATGGCACAGCTATAATGGAGCTACTACCGAACAATCCGACTCTAACGGATAAAATTCCTCTCTCGGTCGACTTCGACATTTTGTATGATGTAATATATCCGGAGAAGGAGGACTGCAAGAAATAGAATAATCAGGTCAAATAAAATTGCAATTTTCACAGAGGAAGAAACAGGCTCTGGTGTCTTCTCAGAAGGCCGAGAATTAAGAGTGTCTATAAGACCAACAGACCGAGTGAGACTGTCATGGGTGCTAAGACACTGCGGTATAAAGGGAAATGAACAAACGATTGATTTTGCAAGAAGAGGAGGGGTACTCGATAATAGTGAGATTGCTAACATCAAATCACTTATTTGCATAGTAAGGGGCACTATGCCCCTTATAAATCATAAAGACTGCCAACTTTAGGTTGTTGAGGACATAACACAAATAGTGTGTGAATGCCAGATAATATCGAGATTAAATAAATGGCACGAACTTCAAAGCCCTTCTTGGCTTTTGCAAAGAATTGGATGTTTCACTAGTGAGATTGTTTAGGGTTTTGCCATTTATATATTAATTCAACTCGTTTCCGGACCCGTTTTGGTGCCGAGTATTTGTGTGATGGCATATCCATTACACCCTTGTTTTAGCCTAACCTAACCTAACCTAGAATCCTAACAGCAACCATGTTATTTTTGGTTCCAGAAACTTCTTCCCAACCATGAATACCTCCTTATTAATTGGATCCGCAAAATAGAGTGGCTGGCTACCAGGACCACATTCCATTTTTGCCCAAATAATTGCTTCCGACGAAGGCTCTAGAACCTAATTTCAGTAGATAAAGACGGTAGTGTTGGCGTTTTTGTATACTATTGGTATCTCCATATTTATGTATTTCTTGGTTTGTGCCCCAAACCAATGATGCACTCGTCATATCAGCCACTAGAAACAAGTGAGCAAAGGTTATTTCAGCCAGGTGGATTTTTATGTGGACGTCACCATATATGTATGTATCTTAGCCACTTCTCCCGTAGCTGTTCGAAATCTGTAGCTACTAGTGTTGTATCTATTGCTGCCATCCATTTTTTCCGTACCGCTGGCTATTTCCACCAGACAACTTTCATTGCATCATTGTATCGTTTTGCCAGCGAGACTTCGATGATGGTCCTGGAGCCGTCGATTCTTGCTATCAACTTCTACCTAACGAAGGTAGTGCTTCAGCATTTACCGACTGATGTCTTTGGGAAGGTTTCCAGGCTTCTTCTTCTATTTGATTGTTACTGCAGTAAGGCCAGCTTTTTTGCTATACTGGTTCTTTACACTGCCTTTGAAGATGTGACAGCAGTGTATATTCCAGTGTATAAATTAAAAAACTTTTAATTTAAAGTTTTTAAAAATAAAATTATTTTAGATTCAAACCGGCAGTGATTCTGCCTATCAGAATACTGAGTACAATTTGCTTAAAAACTACATCTTAAATACTATTAATTTGCTGACACAGAGCTTCTTCCCAGACTTTCTCACAGCTACCTACGACTGCTCCGTGCTTCCACAGGTATCTCAGGTTGCTGCATGCGCCTGCTTGATGTGCAGGTGGATCATGTTGCTATATGGCAATGCTTGATGTACGTGATCTCATGTGTTCGTGCCAAATCATTTAATGATGATTATGGGGAACAAGTTTGTAGCATAAAGTATTATGTTAACTCCTCCGCCGTTAAATGCTAACGCCTTCGTTTGCGTGTTAAAAAAGCGGAATTTGATTTATACGAAATATTTTTGGTGACGGTTTTTCCCTTTGGATGTTATGCGATAACTCTAGGCTTAGGTTTAGGCTTAGCTTGTCTTAATTTACATCGTCTAATCGTGAAATACAGCAGTAAGAGTATTACCAATGATGATATAGTAATATTCGTAATTAGTCCCCTGGTATTTTTATCCTCTAATGTTTTAATAATTTCTGTATTTTTAGCATTCATTTCATTGATCATTTCCAATGATGTTTGTGTGTGGAGTAGGTTAATGAATTCATCTGGACTACTGCTGTCAGCGGTTTTGTTCCAGATACTTCTTTCGAGGTGTAGATTTGATTGTGTATCTTCACTGTTAAGTTATGATGCTGAATGAGGAAGGTTCCATTTAGATCGAATGTTCTGTCATTCACTTGCACATGGCCACTAAAGTTGTTTAGGAATAAGGTGTCGGGGAGTATCTCCTCAACCTGTGGAATGTGTTCATTGTTGATTTTCATACAATTGGCTAGTTTGCTCTTAAGAAGATGTGTCGTATATGATTCGTTACTTATCTCTTTTACATTTTCCTTGTTACAAGTAAGAATTTCATTTAAACGTTTACATTTACTTCTTATACCTAAAATAACATCTTTGCAATATATTATATTTTCGAAATTAAGCTTACTATTGTAATTAGATTATTTATTTTAACTGATTTTAATAATAATGTTTTACATATCTCGTTACTAGATATGTAACGAGTTACATAATGTTACAATGTAAATTATATTTGAGCCATTCGAAGCTAAAAGCCAAAGGAACTTGAAAAAAAACAATGATTTTTTGGCGTCATGCTTTGAGGAGTTTGACGTTTGTTTTGTCTAATTGTCCCAACTATAGTCATTCGTTTTTGAAGACACACTTTCACCAGTGGCAAAGAGTTAAAAAGTTATCAGTTGTTGCATTCATACCACTATTTACTATTGTTCCTATTAGTTCAGTAACGATGGTTTTCCCCAATTTTTTTGAACCTATTCTCCTGGTTGTCGTCCACATTAAATCCTACCATCAATGGCGTATGCAGTATTTGAGCCGGACATCCAATATATTTTGACTCCATATTTCCCAGGTTTGCTTGGGATATACCAGGTAAATGGACATCTACCTAACTAACGCAACATATTTCGTTTGCCAGCTGCCAACGAAAATTGACCATAAGTAATTGATTGCAGCTAGTTTATCATACACAAGGCGAACAATTCGTGTTCTTTTATCATCAAAGCAAGTTAATCGTCTAAACATTTCAAATCTTGTTACAGGCATGGTGGCCTTATGGTGGAGGTTGACATCCATGCTGGTAAATGATTCTCGTGCAGTAACATCCCAGTACTTCCCTACGCCGGTCAGGAGTAAAAAACGAAAAAAAAAGCTTGCAGTTCGTCATCATCTACGTCCTTCCATACGATTTTTTTTTTCAGCTGCAACACACCGGTCTTCTATATTCGTGTAGATACATATATTCTGACGAATGTCAGATGAAATAAAATGTTCTAGGCAAGATTTCTTCGTAGCAGCTCTAATGCCTGTGACTGGACCAGGATAAAATCGAATGATATTATGACTTAGTTTCTTGCTAGAAGTGGGCTCTCGTGCCAGTGTATAGGACTTTTTGAGACTTTTTGAGACTTTTTGAGACTTTTTGAGACTTTTTGAGGTATTCTTTGTCCTAAACTGCTTTCACATTGTGAAACTACACGTTCTACAACTTCCTCCACTTGTTCATCTTCTGTTCCCCATAGCTCGATTCGGCCCATGAGCTTTTTTCATTACTGTCAAAATCTTGTGCCTGTTCAACTTCACTGGAAGAAGATTCTTCTAAAATGTATAAAATATAAATAAATGACCGTGTTTGTGCATTAAAGGGGTACTGTCCAACATTCAATTCTTGTTCTGATTACATACATTTTTTTTTTTTTCTTTGATTTTTTGACTTTAGAAAATATAGTAAAAATAACTACCCAAGATGTCGTTGAGGCTGAAGTTGAAATTTATTCAATTTATAATAAAAACCAGTATGTGGAAGGTCAAAATGACCCTGTTTGTGCATACAAGGGTTAATACCCCCAGCTTATGACACCTTATACAACGCCTAGGAGCGGAGAAGTTAGCAAAAATATGACCTTCCTGATTGCAGTTAAATAATATTAACCGCTTATCGGCTGATAGGCACTCTACGCTCTGCCGCTCTCGGTTCCTCGACTGCCACGTAGTCCAAATCGGGTTCTAAGGGGTGGCGTGACCGTGTAGGAGGTGGCGCAAATGTTTCCACATTCACTCGAACCATCTCCAGTTTCCATTCCAGAGAACAAAATCTGGGATAGACTTGGGTTCAGCCAACCCCAATTGAGTTTGATAGAAAGCTACCACTATCACTACCACTATTCCCAGCTTCCGAACAAGTTTTGCATAATCGTAACTTACACACCAATCGACTCTTCCTTTCCTTGGGTCCTACGACGAATTTCCTCCAACACCGCGTAGGGATCGCTCAATCTGTGAAATGGCTAATTTTTGTGACTTCCTTGTTGTACTCCGAAGACGTTTTAGTTGGAAGATTCTCCAACAACTTCTCGATATCTAGGATTTTCTTTTCGAGGGCTTCCCTATCGGTCGGAAATGTTTGATTATACACTATACTTCGTAGGCCATCTTGCCCTGACTCAGTCGATTTATTTCCATGTTAGCTTAAAATAATCCGAATCCAAAACAAAATGAGAAGGGAAAAGAAAAGGTGAAAAAATCGAACACTCCAATCACAAAAGTCTATGAAAAAAATTACAAATAAGAAAAGCCAAATCCCACAACGGCAACACTGATACGCATGATAAGTCGCGGAAACCAAAACAACGTAAAAGTCCACGAACAAAAGAATAATAGTTTTATATATATGGATATATAATAATAATAGAATAATAGTTTTATATATATGGATATATGTATATGTATGTATGTTTAAAAATGAATTTGCCTAAGGTTATTGAAATTTATAGAGAAAAGTAAAGAATATATGTTTAATTACTTATATAAATGACCATAAACAAGACAAATGGCAATGAAAAAAGTAAAGTAAAACCTACTTGGACCTTAGGGTAAACACGACCTGAGTGTGGAGTTCCAACGATGTAAATATGTGATTCACGAATGTGAATGGTTGCAGCTGTTGATTTCTAATTTTAATCACTCTCCACTAGATCTAAAAAAAACAACAAAGATTATTTGCACTTGGGATAACAAAACCACAGACACTTCCCGTAACTCACTATGTACCTCTTTGTTACAACTATAATTTGTTTTTTCTTTTAATAATATTTTTATTCACTTCCCACATCTGAGCGTCAATTTACTGCAAATCCCGTGGGAGGATAATAGGAAAAATTTTTTTGGGAATGCCGGACTGCCGGCAAAACAACAAACTTTCGAGTAAGGACCGCAACCACACAGGTGGTGGTTGATGACTGCAAAAAAGCAAATGAGGGAATTGCAAAAAAAACACTTAATTGCAACAAGCAGCTGCGGGTAAGCTTCGCACACCGGTTGCTCAGCAAAGGGGAAACGGGAAAACAGAATACGAATTTTGAATTCCAAAATTGGGAAAACAGATGAAAACAAAAAACGCACAAAAAGTAAGTTGATCTTACTCTACTGGGTCGGCTAACGAAAGTGCCCATGGTTCCGCGTTGCAGTACCGTTACGGCTAGCATGTCCGGCATTTAAAAGAAAATATAACCGTCTTACGTACGGTTTCAAGGCACAATGGAAAGAAGGCTTACGGTCGCGGATAACACTATATATGTACGTCTATATTCGAGTATATCTAGGTTGATATATATAATTACAAAAGGGGTACTTATTTGATTCTAGGGGTTTGTGTTGCATAATGTTTCTCGTCCTCTTTTGGACGGCTTAAGTTTGTTTCCGTGTTCACGACCTCTTATTCTTATCCTGGTTCTCGTTCTTAATCTTGTTCTCGTTCTTAATCTTGTTCTCGTCTTAATCTTGTTTTTGTTTTTATTATTTTTATTCTGTTTTGTTTTTCGTTTTTTCTGTTCCTTTGTCGTTGTTTTTTTTTGTTTTATTTTTCGTTCTTTTTTTTATTCTCTTTTTTTGGCTCTTCCCAGTAAGATGATAAGCTAACGAATGAGCTTACCGTGCTTTCTAACCATTGCCGCCATTTATACACTAACATACACACATGTAGTTCCGTCAATTAAGCTGTAAGAAAAAAGGGAATCACATACAGAGCTCCAACAGATTCTTACAGAATCCCCAACCAATCATACCAGTCGATATTTTTTGTTTGTAGATCATGTCTGTTCGTTCTGTTTGTTTTGTTGTCCCAGTGGCTTTGTTTCGAAGCCAGACCTCTTCGTTTCCAGACCCGAGACTAAAGCTAAGTGCTTTAATTGGGACAGTCGCATAAAGAGGAAAACAATTTTACCGTACCCGTAATACACTAGAGGGCCCGTAAACCTTATTGCAGGCATATGAGGTGAACAAACGATCGCGGGGAATTTTGGGCTTTCCTTTACAATTTTGTAATTAACTTTTTGCGGTGGTAGGGGGTTTTACAAATTAACAACGTTGGGGGCAAACAGTATCAGGAAGGGTGGGCTCTAGGCCATTGCTGTGGTTGTGTGGTGAACATCTCGGGGCACCAAGGAGGGCAAACCGTTTGTCTGCAAGAGTCTGCAGGCCGTCTACCTGACTCTGTCCGGGGTACCTTTATGGTCATCTCTGGAGTGGTAGGGCGAGAGAGGAAACTGGATCCAAGGGTTCTAGTGAATCACGAATTTACCGTAGCATAGTGATGGGGAAAAATAAAAGGACAACACCAGAAGGGGACGGAGAAAAGAAGAGGTCAACAGACAACAGAAGGATAAGGGAGTGGAGGACGTTTGGGGTGTGATTTGCACGAAACAATAAAAAGCGAGAAAATTTTTTAGAATGAGTAGAAGAGGATGAATGATCTACAAAAAACCATCAGGTAAAAATACCATTTTCAAAACTGTTTTTTTAAATAAATGTGGGAGATAAGAAAACTAAAGTAAAGATAAGTAGTGTTAAGCAAAAAATTGTAATCTTTTTGTAATTCGATGAATCAAATAACCAATAACTGATGCGCAAGAACACGTTCCTTCGGAATAAATACGAAAAATTTCGATAAAAAAAATAATTATATGATATATGTATACACTTTCGATTAAACCAGTACCCTTCAAATGTATCATCATCAGATAAATCTATTGATTTTCTGATAAATGATCTAACTAATAGCTATAAAATGTTGTTTTCGATTAAACCAGTACGCTTCAAATGTATCATCATCAGATAAATCTATTGATTTTCTGATAAATGATCTAACTAATAGCTATAAAATGTTGTTTTTGACCAAATACAAGGTTCTATTTTTCAATCAAGATAAAAGTATTTTTCAGGCAATTTCTAATAATTCGCTAAAAACACAATAGTATAAAGAACTCAGAATAAATTTAACAACTGAATTAATAAAGCAGCTGCAATCTACAGTTCAAAGGGAACTAGATGCGACAGCAGAAAGCAGAACAATTTAAAGCAAATTAATAAACACTAAGAATTTGTAATCTAGTGTGGTCTTAATATTTCTATAACATTTTTTGTGTTCACGTCTATTTTGAGGCTTGATATTAGTTTTAGGTATATAACAAAGAAAATTTTATAAGACTTACGGAAGCAAAACAGAATAAGTTAAATTATAATGGCTAATAAACTAAAAATATCCTATAGCTTTTGTCTAAGAGTCATGATTTTACTTTCTTGAAAAAGATGGATTTATAAATTTTCTTATGATTTAATTAGAAAGTCTAGGAGCAGTTGCCGTAAAAAAGTTAAAGAAAATTTGCAGATTCTGATTTGGTACAATAGCAAGATTTAAATTGTTGATTCTGAAGTTATAGTAAGCAGATAATCTATTTAATTAATAGCCGGACCTTACAAAAAATACTTTGTAACAATACAAATGCTTAACAAGAAGAACTTTAAGACTTCTGGAAAGAAACAGACTACGACCACAACTATTTTTGTTAGAAATAAGACGAATAGGTTTTTGAGAAATTAAAAGAGGGTTAAGCTTGTTGTTATGAGTGCCTCCCCAAGAAGATTTTCTGGTCTGGCTAACGAAATGAATTCAAGAATTGTTCTTCATCTGTGTCTATTAAAGCAGAGGAATCAAATATGTTTCCCGTCAAATCAGAAATTCCACAAGGATCATTAATAAGCCCAAAGCTGTTCAATATTTTTCTCTCGGATTTTCCTTTTCAGGATCTCATGGACGCTGAAGCTGCGCGCTATTTTATATGCAGATGATACGATTATCCTTGCGAGTGATACAAGACTACAAAATGTCCTTAATAAAATAAGAGATAAAATTGCTTTGCTAGAAGGATACTTCAAAAAATGGGATTTTTCTATAAACGCGAATAAATGTAGCATCACCTGCCTTAGAGCCGCAAGTGGAAAAGGGCATCGAATAGCGGTGAAGGAAAGTAAGAAACTAACATTACCAATTGCTAACAATGTTATATGGTATTACCTCCTCGTTACCTTTAGGTATTCAATTTTAAAACAGATTCTTATGTAACAAACACGCGAAAGATGCTATTCAAAGCAAAAGCTAACACAGCAAATTTAAAACCTTTATTGCAATCGAAAGCTTTATCAAAAAAACGAATATTGTTCTCTACAAGATGCTCATCAGACCCGTTCTCGCATACGGATTCTGCGTTTGGTTCAATATTTCTAGTATAGTGGCCAAGGAACTTGAAACTTTCGAGAGGAAAATGTTGGGATTCTGTTGCGGAAAGTAAAAAAAATGGTTTTCCAACAAAGTGCTATACGGTAAATGCAAAATAACACCTTTAATGCCCTACCTTAAAAGCATTAATCTCAAAAGACTCCAGCGAAAGGAAACTCATCCGAACAGCCTTGTGAGACCCTTAATTGACCCTCACAAGCTAAATGCATTTAAAGACAATTACTACCTCTTTCCTTTTAATATTGTGTATTCAACAATAGATCTAATACCTTGACCCTACCTGTCGAAGGAGGAAACCTCCTTATTCCCTTTTATGAACAAGCCTCTTCTAACAACCTAAGGAGTTAGCAATATCAAAATCTAGTATATGTAGAGAAATAGCATTCACATTATTTTGGTATGTAGATTCATAAGAATAAGGTATGTACATATATTAAAGTACCTGTGCATGATTCTCATGACATTATGTTTTTAAACTTGCGGTCATAAAAACCGCACCACCTAATGAGTTCTCAAAAAATGCCTTATTACATCAGATCGTGAGGGTTTTTTCCCATACTAATGAAGGGTATTTCCCATAGCGGAATTCGGCCTCGTATTCAATGCAAAAAAAATCAGTTTGAATTGAGTTGTGACGGTGACAAGTAAAGAAAAGTGAAATGTCTGGTAAATATCATCAACTGACTCGGGACGAAAAAATTCAAATATTGACTTTAGTCCAAGAAGGGCTTGGCTATCGTGAGATTGCGGTTAAAATAGGATGCTGTCATTCAACTATCGTACGACTGATGAAAAAAAAAAGAAAATTTGGATCCACTGGAAAGGAAAAAAGGCTCGGGACGAAAACGTAAAACAACCCAGAAGACGGAAAATGTATTACAACAAATAAGCATGAAAGATCGTTTTAAAAGTGCTGTCCGTATAAGAGCAGAGCTAAGTGAATTTCATCAAGTTGATCAAAGCGCCGAAACCATACGCCGACGGCTGGCTACGGGAGATTTATATGGAAGGCGACCAGCGAAAAAACCTCTCCAAACCACAAAAATGAAAAAAGCTCGTTTGACGTGGGCAAAAAAGTATGAAGATTGGACGCAGGATGATTGGCGATGTGTGATATGGTCTAATGAAAGTAAATTTAAAAAGTAAAAGTAAAGTAAAAAAGTTCAAGCACGAGTGCATAGTCAAAACAGTGAAGTTTCCACAAAGCCAGATGGTTTGGGGATGTTTTTCTTTTTACGTTTTGGGCCCTTTGCCCTTTCTTAATGGAACTATGAACGCTCATAAGTATGGAGAAGTAGTAAGGGAGTTTTTGGTACCAGCAATTAAACAGCGTCATTCGTGTACTGACAAGTGCATTTAAGTAAAGTAAAGTGTTATAAATAAATTTCTAGATGCCTACTTTATAAATAATAAACAGACAAGTAACTAGAGTCTTTCAATAATTTTCAGATCAAGACAACGTTTGATGACCTCGGAATTACCAGACTAGACTGGCCAGCTAATTCGCCCGATTTAAACCCAATCGAACACTTGTGGCATGTAATGAAACGTAAGGTGGCTGAACATAAACCAGAGAGTAAAAAAAAGCTAAATGAAGTTCTGGAACATGTATGGAATACTGAAATTTTAAGGGATATTACTGAACGTCTAGTAAACTCGATGTCTTATAGAATAAAAGCGGTTATAACCGGAGCAACTCGGTGTTGATAATTTTTTGGTAAAAGGGGCATATCTAAACATCTTATTTACACATACATAAAAAATGTATCATTTGATTTTGTTAGCCAATGACTGTATGAAAATATTTTAAAAAATTTTTATTTCTTGGTTAATATCTTTTTTCAAACATTCAATAAACTGATGGAAATTAGATAGAAATACTTTTAAACTACTGCGGAGTACTCAACAACAACATTTCATTATTAAAATTATTATAGTAGTTATTAACAATTTTTCAATCATTTTGATATAGTGCGGTTTTTATGACCGCAAGTGTATGTATATAAATAATTAGTGAGTGAAAAGTTGAGAATAGTATATCTACCACATTATTGTCTTTCTTATTTACATGTTCTTACTATGTTCTAGTCAATAGTTTACGTCTCAATCTTTGATACGCCAACAGCAAGCGTAACGTCATTAGCTGTAAGTTACTGACCTTTTAATGTTGAACACTGTTATGCAAACAGACCCAGCCAGACAGTCGGCTACTTATTTCAACTATGTTAAACTAATCTAATCATTCAATTCGTAAAAAAAGGTCTTTATTATTATTATTATTATTATTGTTATCAAGGGAACGATACAAATTAATTTTTTGGGTTCAAGATTTAACGCCGGGGTACTATGTCCATGTGGCGCGTTTTGTCAACAGCACGCGGAGTACTGAGTTCCCATGTGGTCCCCCACCTACGTACTTACCGCGCCCAACACTGCTTGATTTCGGTGATCTAGTGGGAACCGATAAAAAAAGTCTTTATAAAACATTCATTCATCGGAGCTTAACTCTGAAGGCATATTGGGCACAGTGGGACTCACTTTTTGTGCAAGATGCTATGCTTAAGAGAAAATTGGGAAGTGTAGATGGAACAATATCTCCTATGCAGGTAATCGTGCCAGGGACCAAAGTCAGCCAAGTTATCCGTATAATACATAGCGGAATCTCAGGAGGCCATTTTGGAATAAAAAAAAAAACCTGGAAAAAGTAAGGGAACGTTTCTATTGGTTAAGCGCTAAACAAGATGTCGAGAATTGGTGCAATAAGTGCATAGAGTGTGCGGTTACCAAGAGCCCAAAAGTGAAGCCATAGAGACGAATGCAACAATTCAATGTCGGAGCACCATTCCAACGAATAGCCATCGAACCCCTGGGCCGTTTCCCGAAACCTTTAATGGCAACCGAAACACTTTCGTGGTCATGGATTACTTCAGTAAGTGGCGAAAGTGTTTGCCATCCCAAATCAAAAGGCTTAGACAATAGCAGAAGAGTTAGTCAACAACTAATCAACACTCTGATCAAGAGCGAAACTTTGAATCAAAAGTCTTTCAGGAAGTGTGTTCATATCTGGGAATAAGAAAGGCAAGGACAACGCCACTAAACTCCAACCTATGGAATGGTCGAGGTATTCAATCGGACATTGAATTAACATCTGTCTAAGGTCGTCAGCAACTGCCGGCGGGACTGGGATCGAAACATAGCCTCTGGCCTCTCCGACTAGTAATACTAAATAATACATATGTATTTTGTGATGGAATAAATACCAATGCATGTGGGCATTACAAATTTATAAATTTAACGGTGTTTTTCACGTAATATTCAATAACTATTCTATTGATCGCAATCACAAATCCAAAAATAAATTCCTTAATTTTCTTAAGAAAAAAATTGACTGAGTCATCGTTCAAAAAAAATTTTGAAAGGTAACTTTGACACCTCTTATTTAAATAAAAAAAATGTACTACACTAACATCGGCGATTTATTTAGAAAAATGGCCCATTTCATCAAGATTTCAAAGTGATGCAATACTTGCTACTTGCTACTTCCATAAAAGTACTATCAACATTTAAACCGTGTTCGAGCATTTAAAATTCTGACTGAAAAATTGGAAGGTATGATATCTTACCCTTTTGATGTATAATTGAAAATTTTAATCATAATAAAACAAAAGAAAATATTTTAGTGCATTTATTTTATTTATAAAACTAAAGCAAATGTTCAAATGTTTCGGCACGAATACAGCCTCTGCATCGCCGCAGATAAGAAATCTAGCGGGTTAAGAAACGAGGAGACTACAAAATTCATCGAAGGCGTCCAATCCACTTATCAGGATACTCAGTATTCAGGTAATCCCGTACTCGACGAGCGTAATACGCTGGGCAACCACACATGTTTTAAAAGATGATGTACATCTTCTAATAAGCCCGGCAGATAATATGCATGCTCTTGAGCTGTATACAAGTATACAATATTGTTCAGCTGTATTACGAAAATAAGCGTTCTGTGAGAAATGTTTTTCGTGCGGTTCGAGGAACTTACGGTGCGCATAATCGACCTACCCAAACCACTATTGCCAATACCATTCGCAAATTTGAGTCCCAGTTTACATTAGTGGATGACACTGGACCAGTTAGACCACATCCAACACGTAGTGAAGAGACTATAGCAGTTGTAGCTAAGAGTATCGCGAAGATCGTGACGAATCGATTTATCGTCGTTCTCAGCAGCTTGGCTTGGCGTATTCGGCAACTTGGCATATTTTACGTGAGGATCTCGGCCTAAAAGCGTACAAAATTCAACTTGTGAAAGAATTGAAGCCAGGCGACTTGAATTTGCCATCTTTTCAGTGAATGAGCTCTGGAAAAACAACGGTGTTTTATCGTGAAATTTTGTTCAGTGATCAAGCTCATTTTTGGCCCAATGGATACGTTAACAAACAAAATCGTGGTACTTGGACTGATAAGTAATTCGAAGAGTACCAAGAACTACCATATATCCACGGTATGGTGTGGTTTATGGGCTGGTGGAATAATTGGTCCATATTTCTTCACAAATGAATCAAATCAGAATGTTACCGTCAATGGTAACCGTTATCCCGTCATGTTAATGGACTATGTGCTTCCTGAAATTCAAGAACATGGTCTCAGTGAGCTCTGGTTTTAACAAGACGGCGCTACGAGCCATACAGCGCGTGAAACAATGGTTATGTTCAAAAATCATTTTGGTGATCACTTAATTTTACGTTGCCGTTGGGACTGAAAAAATCCCACCAGCAGATTTTCAACGGTCTGTACATGAAATGTTTAGGGACCTCACCGAGGCAGGTAAAGTCATCATCTACATAAATGAAATGGAAAGTTTCACCCGGGAAAGTTTCACAACCGCAGCTGAGGCTGAATACCACAGTTTTAAGTTGGTGAAATTGACCAATATCTAGTCGCTGCGAAGTTTTCGGGTATACCTGGAGGGAATACCATTTAAAATTTGTAACTCACTTACACTTACTTTGAGTAAAAAACAGGTAAACCCCAGGGTTGCGCGATGGGCTTTAGAGTTCGAAAACTATAACTAATCGATACAACATCGAGGCGGTTCATCCATGGTTCATGTTGATGTGCGCAGTCGGTGCAACGTAGTTGCCGCGATCGATGTCAATGAAGTAGACGTAGAATAGATTCAAGTAGTACAGAATCGGGTTTTGGATATAACAAAACTGAAAGACGAGCTGAAGGTGAACGCACTCAAGCATTTCGAGTCGCAGGATGGTTTAGTTTTCCGTAAGGCTAACTCATTCCAACTATTGCTATATATGTCCAATAGAGATGCAAGACAACAGTTGGCGCGAGAAAATTAAGAAATCGATGTAGAGATTCACGCTGCGCCTACACCACCGAACGAATATTAGGCACAAACATCGACACAATTATTCCACGCTCTTGCGGAGTACAGAATTTCATTGCTTGTTGGTTTGTATACTGTAGCTGTCTAGTTTACAAATGTCAAATATGATTGAAGTACGACGCCATTTGCAAAAATTATACCATCTTCCGGTATGGTGATTAACTTTGCTCCACCTTATATAAAAAATCTTTCAGCCACCAAATCAACAAATTATAACCTCTAGAAGGGCACGAAAAACTTAACAAAAGCTAAAGTCCATAAACGACCCATAAGAAAATTAAATAACACCTGGGGAAGAACCAGTGCTGACAAAGCCAAGTTTTTCTACCAACATTTTAAGAATACTTTTACAAACTCCAAAAACTGTTTGCATACAACTTCCAGTCTTAGCCCAACATTGCCTAAGATACTTATTAAAAAAATTACCAGCACAGAAATTAAAAACATGATTGAAAACGCAAAAAATAAAAAGTCACCGGACTAGACCTTATAAAAGCAGATCTACTAAAAAACTATAACGTCGTTGCTGTACATATGGTGTATTAAACTCAGTAACTAAACTAAAATACTTTCCGAATGTATGGAATGTAGCGCAAATCACGGCTGACCAAAGAGCCTTCTCCCGATCCTTTCGAAAATATTGGGTCTATAACTTAATTCGTTTTTTGCTAAGAGATGTCGTAACTTGTATTATTCCATTCATTTGAAGCGTAGACAACAATAATTTTTTTTGATTCAAATATGTCGAACTTTGTGCCTGAAAAAGTGTTTTTGCGGGGAGTTCTTCTTCATTAGTTTAATATCGAAAGCTGCCGAAAGTCATCGTATTTTGGTGAAGGTTTATGGTGAACGTGCGCTAGCTGAACGAAAGTGACAAAAGTGGTTTGCACGATTTAAAAAAACTTTCAAAAAAGTTTGAAGATGAAGAACTGCCATTTCAAAACGCTAAAAAGCAGCTGGATATATTCAAAAACAAGGAAATTGGGTTCCACATGAACTCAAGCCGAGAGACGTCGAAAGGCGGTTTTGCATGTCCAAAATGCTGCTGGAACGCCACAAAAGGAAGTCATTTTTGCATCAGATTGTTGCTGGTGATGAAAAATGGATCCATTACGACAACCCCAGTCGCAAAAACTCATATGTGAACCCGGCAAACCAGCCAAATAAACGGCAAAGCCCAATGTCCATGGCGCGAAGGTAATGCTCTGTATTTGGTGGGATCAGATGGGTGTGCTGTATTATGAGCTGCTAAAACCGGGTGAAACAATCAATAGACAACGCTACCGAACACAAATAATCCGTTTGAAGAGAGTAGTAGCTGAAAAACGCCCGGAATATGCGACTAGACACGAGGTAATAATTTTCCATCATGACAACGCTCGGCCCCACGTTGCTATTCCGGTTAAGAACTATTTGGGCAATAGTGGATGGGAAGTCTTACCCCACCCGCCTTAATTTTACTATATTAGTCAATCAAGTCTATCTGTCTCATGAAAATCAGGAATTTAATTTATACAGAGACAACAATCAAAAATTCTTCAAACAATAACAATTGCAGATGGTACTTAAGAAATGACGATATCAATCGAGATCGTGGCCTGCTAACGATACAGAAAGAAATAAAAAGAAAGAGAAACAAAATACCTTCACAACAGTAACTTAGAAATAATATGTATGTATAATCCACCTGGAATTAAATACAATACGACGTACGCTTAAGAAGATTAAGACCACGTGATCTATCTGAGTAGGACTATGACAAAAAAAATGTTATATTCTATATATAATGTCATATTATGTTAATTGTTAGCTTCAAGTATGAATCAATTTGAAAAAGCATAGATATGTATTTAAAAACACTGGTCTCAAACATTTCTCATGTTCCTCATCTAATAACGTATTTGTCAATATAAAATCAAAAACTTGTTGTTAAAAAATGGAGCTAATAATAATAAAAAAAAAAAAAAATTTTCTACCGAATGGCAATGATCTTTCATCTGTAACACATGAGCTGAAAAGTCCGTTTTATAGTAAAACACAAATTTTTTGCAAGATTCAACTTTATTTATTAATATAGTTGCCTTCGAGGGCGATACACTGATTGAAACGATTTTTCAATCTTTCGATACCAGTTTTGTAGTACGATTTTTAATCGTAGCCGAATTCATTCAATTTTGCCATCGTTGTCATCCACTTGTGACACGGTGCATTGTCTTGGTTAAACAGCACTTTCTTTTTCTTCAAATGTGGTTTCGTCCTTCAAACACTCCAACAACGCAATGTAAAAGTCGTTGTTGATAGTCTGCCCCTTTTGGAAATAGTCAATGAAAATTATTCCATGTGTATCCCAAAATACGGATGCCATAAACTTGCCAGCCGACTGTTGAGTTTTTGGTCATTTTGGACGAGATTCGTCGCCTGCTCGCCACTCAGACTTGACTCTGGTGTGAAGTGATGGAGCCAAGTTTCATTCATTGTCACACACCGACGCAAAAATTCGGCTTTATTGCGGTTGAACAGCTTTAAACAATTCTCTGAATCATGAACACGTTGTTGTTTTTGGTCGACTGTGAGCAAACGCGGCACCCACTTTGACCAGAGCTTTCGCCAAATCTGAAGAATACGGTGGGTGGGGAAGCAATTCGTAGCCGAATTCATTCAATTTTGCCATCGTTCTCATCGACTTGTGACACGGTGCATTGTCATGATGAAACAGCACTTTCTTTTTCTTTAAATGTGGCCGTTTTTCTGCGATTTCGTCCTTCAAACGCACCAGCAACGCAATGTAATAGTCACTGTTGATAGTCTGCCCCTTTTGGAGATAGCCGATGAAAATTATTCCATGTGTATCAAAAAAATACGGATGCCATAACCTTGCCAGCCGACTGTTGAGTTTTTGGTCGTTTTGGACGAGGTTCGTCGCCTGCTCGCCACGATTTTCGTGCGGTTGAACAGCTTTAAACACTCCTCTGAATCATCAACACGTTGTAGTTTTTGGTCGACTGTGAGCAAACACGGCACCCGTGTATAATATATCCAACACGCTCTTTTGATATCTTTAGAGCCTAGCTATCTCGGTCAACTTCACTTTACGGTCATTCGTAATCATTTTGTGGACTTTTTTGATGTTTTCTTCTGAAACAGCCTCTGTTGGAGGTCCACTGCGTGCATCATCTTCGGTGCTTGTATGACCACTTTTAAATTTTTCAATCCACTTGCGAATGGTTCGTTCGGCTGGTGCAGAGTCTGGGTAACACTTATCAAGCTATTTCTTTATATCGGCTGCATTTTTTCCCATCAAAAAGCAATGATAAATCAACACACGAAATTGCTTTGAATCCATTTTTTTTTTCACAATAACAAAACTTGCTTCACTCACAACTAATCGTCCGACAGCTGTCAAATTTATACACGTATCTTTTGAAGGTTGGTACTAACTGAAAATGGTAAGGATTTAATTCAAGTGGTCCCCTTTCTTAGGAACGGATTTTTCAGCCCATTAATTACCTTTAGCACATGGCATCCATATAAAAGAAACATATGCTAATATAAAAAAATCGCTCGAGAAAATTTAGTACAACAATATGTTTTTTTTATATATATGCATTTTATTTTCTTAATCATTAAATCTTACAGGTGCGGTTTTTTTCCAAAATTTAAACGTTTATTTAAGAAAAACATGTACATACACATGTACATCCCATCCCAAAATAACTGCGCCGGCTTGTCAGCCAAGAAGGAACCAAGCCAATTTTTGATATTCTGCTCTGATGTGAACCATATTTCAGTGAGGGTGTTCTGCATCGAAAGGAACAAATGGTAGTCAGAAGGGGCAAGGTCTGGGCTATAAGGCGGGTGGCGTAAGACTTCCCATCCACTATTTTCCAAATAGTTCTTAACCGGAATAGCAACGTGGGGCCGAGCGTTGTCATTATGAAAAATGATTGCCTTGTGTCTGGTCGCATATTCCGGGCATTTTTCAGCTACTGCTCTCTTCAAACAGATTAATTGTGTTCGGTAGCGTTGTCCATTGATGGTTTCACCCGGTTTTAGTAGCTCATAATACAGCACACCCATCTGATACCACCAAATACAGAGCATTACCTTCGCGCCATGGATATTCGTCTTTGCCGTTGATTTGGCTAGTTGGCTGGGTTTCACATATGATTTTTTGCGCTTAGGGTTGTCGTAATGGATCCATTTTTCATTACCAGTAACAATCCTATGCAAAAATGACTTCCTTTTGTGGCGTTCCAACAGCATTTCGGACATGCAAAACCGCCTTCCGACGTCTCTCGGCTTGAGTTCATGTGGAACCCAATTTCTTTGCTTTTGACTATATCCAGCTGCTTTTAAACATTTTGAAATGGCTGCTTGAGGGACACTCAAAGATTCTGCGAGCTCTTCTTGTGTTTGGCAACAATCTTCATAGAGTAATGCTTCCAGTTCTTCATCTTCAAACTTTTCTGGCTGCCCAGGACGTTCATCGTCTTCCAAGCCAAAATCACCACTTTTAAATCTTGCAAACTACTTTTGGCACGTTCGCTCAGCTATCGCATGTTCACCATAAACTTCCACCAAAATACGATGACTTTCGGCAGCAGTTTTCTAAATATTAAAGTAATGAAGAAGAACTCGCCGCAAAAACACTTTTTCAGGCACAAAGTTCGACATATTTGAGTGAAAAAAAATTATTGTTGTTTACGCTTCAAATGAATGACATATACTGAAATGAAACACGTGTTCCAATGGAATAATAACAATGGAATAATACAAGTTACGCCATCTCTTAGCAAACCGCACGAATTAAGACCCATAACAAAAAATGCTTAAATCTTACATACTAACAAAAAATGCTTAACTGCTAGCTTAAAATTACTTAACAATATTATACTAACTTACTGGCCCCACACAGGCACTCTAAGCTACTCTAAATTCTTATATCTATGTCTTTCGACATTATTTACATTTTATTTTATTTTATAATATTTATTTTGTACACCTAAACCTAAGAAAAACATAGTTAACAAAAAACTTAGCATATGGACATTATTTTTCAATTTTTATAAAAACTTAATATCTAACTTAAAATAAATCTTAGTCTACCTAACCTACATACACAATACACACATACACACACCTAGACATTATACACAATAAACTTAGAAAATATGTGCTTGGAATAATGCATAGGTTGCAAGGAGGCCATATGAAATATTGTTGTTTTTTGTGCGAACTGAATAACAGAGCTAGAAATGAACACTTAATTAAAAAAAATGGCAAATTAGAAGTAATTTCATTCCTGAACAAAAGGTTATTTCTTAAAACCTATAGTAGGAGACTGGGGAGAGATTCCATCAAGGACAGTAAAAATGAGACCAGTTGTTTTTTTTCATATTTTAATATATTAAAGAGGAAAATTTAAAGTACAAGCAATTTGAAATATACGTGGAATTACAAATATGAAATGGAATTTCAAAAAACTAGTCGCCTTGATGTATTTCTAATAAAAAACTATTAAAAATTAAAACCAATCAAGCAACCACTTTATAAGGTTAAGATTTCCAATGTAGTTCTCGGATTAGTAAATCACAGTTAATGTAAAACGAGAAAAACAATTTATTTTATATATTTTAATTTCAATTAAATTAATAAAAATATTATATTTTACAATAATTTTCTTCGAAACATACTATAATTACCATCACCTTTGCATGGATATGGCAAAAGACACGCTTCTAGTAGGGTACGCTGACGACATTGCTGCAGTGATAACAGGAAGAGACACTTTTATTAATTAAATCAGGTACTACCGTGATGCGAAGAATACTACCGTGGATTCAAGAACATGACCTAACTTTAGCTACGGAAAAAACAGAGATAGTCTTTACTAACCAAAAAAAGAATTCTAACCAGAATTGATTTTCATGTAGGTCGAGAGACCATCACCAGCAAGGTAGCGGTCAAGTATCTGGGGGTGGTCCTTAAGCGATGTGAGAAATATTTCACCCCTTCTGGCCTGCCCTCAATACATAAGGCGTTTATCCGACCAAAACTAGATTACGTTGTCCACATCTGGTCAGGTGCCTCTAAGATCATTTTGCACTTGTTTGATAGGAGCTAAAATCGTGAGATAAATCTCGTAGGTGATATCAATATTACACAGTAGAATTGCCAGAAATAGATTGTTATTGTACGTAAGACTGAAATAAAGTTAAAATGGAAAAGGGTGACCAGATAAGAACGAGAGGAAAAAATTTATATAAGATAACAATGAAGCCAGTTGATACTGGCTTTATTTTGAAGCTACGTTTATGCCACTATGTGGCCTCGCTGCCAGTGCTTAAAGCGACCGGTTCAATTTTTGATGACTCGATCCATTATGTGCGAAGTTATTCTGACAATAAGGAAATAAGGTTTTATGATGCCAATATTCCATAAACCGAACCAAACAGTCAATCTGGATTGGATTTTCATCCAAGAAGATGGAACCAATTTCTATCTGGTTGGTGGGTTAAGATCAAAAAGAGCGTACTTACGCTCAAACTCTTCCGCTGTGCGACAAATTGCCTGCACACTGAAGCCATGATGACGACCGACCTCACGGCGAAATTCACGTTGCGTATTTACAACTGAGATGGGATTTCGATAATATTTTTAACAATTTCCACACTTTCGGCTAGCTTTAAACGATGCATGATGAAATTGCAAATCTCACTGAATACTTCGACAGCTGCTGCAACATAGCAATTGGAAAAACTATCATTGCTATCTGGTCACCCGTTATTTAAATAAACAACTGCTCAGTTACATTTTTCATTAACAAACGTTAAAATGGGTCAAAAACAATCAAAAAAAGAAAACTTTTAAAAATAATTTTTAAAAGAAATGTGACTATGGTCTAAAAAAGTAATAACTTCGGAGTCTAAAGGCAGAGAGCAACAAACATAAAGTATCAACAATTTTAAAAAGAAAGGTGATGGTAATTATAGTATGTTTCGAAGAAAATTATTGTAAAATATAATATTTTTATTAATTTAATTGAAATTAAAATATATAAAATAAATTGTTTTTCTCGTTTTACATTAACTGTGATTTACTAATCCGAGAACTACATTGGAAATCTTAACCTTATAAAGTGGTTGCTTGATTGGTTTTAATTTTTAATAGTTTTTTATTAGAAATACATCAAGGCGACTAGTTTTTTGAAATTCCATTTCATATTTGTAATTCCACGTATATTTCAAATTGCTTGTACTTTAAATTTTCCTTAGTATCAGATCCCTGAATTGAACCTTGCGCCGCTCCAGCATTAACTTACTTTCTCTGTGCTCCGTTCTTGGTTACGTTAACTAACTCTCTGTCTTTTAGGTAGTCTTTCACCATCCTCAAGAAGTATTCGGGTATGCTAAAGTAATGTTCAAGCGCGTGTATTATGCCAGTCCATCTGGTTGAATTAAAGCATTTCGGATATTCAAAGATGCTAGCAGAACAGTCTTTATTTAGTGGTCGCTTCTATAACTGCTCCAATAGTTGAGTGGTCCTTTCTCCCAACCTCCTGTTGTCTGTATAGCTGCTGTTATCCTCGTTTTCAGTAGTTTTCCCAGAAGTGTCCCTTGGATATACAGCATACATAGAGGCCTGTACGCCGATGGTGTGTCTGTGTTGCCTTCCCCTTCCTGATTTGTACTAGTCGTTGCATGTTCCACCTTTTGGAGAACACCACTTCTTGCAGGCATTTATTGTATATGTTCAATGTGTGGGAATATTTGTGCAATCTTTTAAAGAATCTCTGCTGCTATTCCGTCAAGGCCAGGGTCGTCAGAATCTACACTTCTTCGGAAAATATTGGGAATTCTCTAGTGGGATCGTTGAGGTTTCGTGGTATCTTGAGGGGTGAGGGAAAAGAGTTTCCACAATGTTCCTCATTTTTTCCTCGCTGAGGTCCGGGCTTGTTATCTGTTTTTCCAGCTTTCGCATTACGACCTTGGGGCCTAGTCCCAACCTGCTGTGGTTCTGTCTAGGCCTAAACCCACTCAGCAAAATACTGAATCGAATGAAGTCTGGATTCATAACCAAAACCGAAATATTTGACTATCAACTAAACCACCTCTTGTACGTTGACGACCTCAAGCTTTATGCTAGTAAAAGAGATAAACTCTACAGAATTATAGAGGTAGTCAATGATATCCAGATGGAGTTTCTGCTGGATAAATGTAAGATGACCGACCTTTTAAAAGGACAGCTCGACCCATAAGAGGAAGGTTGTCCACTTGACCAAAATCAGGTAATAGAAGACCTTCAATTTGGAGAAGCCTATAAGTACCTGGTATTCCTACAATTAAAGGCATAAACCAAAATTTAATGAAAAACAGCCTTAAGTGATGACGGCTACACCCCCTTGTCTCTTAATAGGCACGAATTTCCCACC
>OU026153.1:121574282-121801907 GCA_907269105.1 Volucella inanis | reverse complement strand
CATGATTTCCAAAGCTGCTTCCTGATTTCTTTAGGGAATCGTTGAAAAAATATAACATCAATGTTTTTTTTGCCATTAAATTCATTACTAACGCAATATTTCCGAATTCGTTGCTCAGTTCTTGCATTCAAAAATTTCCGAAAGGAAAAAAGTCAATGTACGCTGTACCTTTCACAAAAATCATGTTGTAATGCTAAAACTGGTCGGGATTACTGTGTACAGTACAAAGAGCTGAATATAAATCCTATACAGATAGAAGGAAACATTATCTCAGCGAAGCAAATAAAAACAGAGGAGACTTTACTGATGATGATGAATGATTTAACTTCTAGGATTTTTTTCAGAAGATTCAAATAGGCATTGTCTTGACATTTATGGATCAAAAAGGCCTTCGAAAGCATGAATAGAACCAAATGAAGCTTGGAATTCAAAAACACAAGGAAAAAAGTAAAGCGTGGATATGGTGGTTTTATGATGTAGAGCCAAATATGCACTTTTGGAATCGGTAATTTAGTCATGGATATTAAGATTATGACAAAAGAATTATACTAAAAAAATTTGCAGGGAAATTTGAGGGAAAATATGCTTCAAAGTGCACAAAAAATGGTTATCGCAAAAGATAATTACTTCACATGAAAACGATCCCAATCATGTCGCACAAATTGTAAAGATGTGGTTAATACATAAAGTCCCTCACTTACTATTAACACCACCACATCTTTGGAATCATTAAGAGATCTTACGAAAATATGTCATTACATTAAGGCCTCAGTTAAAACCCTTATTTTTAGTGGAATGATAAGAAATAACAAGTTAATGTCTGTAAAAGTTGACGCATTCCACGTCAGACCGGCTCAGAGAAGTTAAAGGGCTTAAATGATACTCAACAAAGTATTAGGTAAATCCATTTCGCGCAAAATTAAGGTATAAACAAACTTTTTTCATGGAGGGTATCAACATTTTAGCTGTGCTCATTTAACATGCAGCGGAACATTTTTATTTCTGAATGAAAGATTATTGTTTTTGTTTTTTGCCTCTAAGTAAGTACAAATAAAATTTTATCTTCACTTTTTCAAAACTGTTATGATAAATCAAAAATAACTCGGAAATGCGATTAATTCCAAGACAGGGTTCGTTCGAACTCCAGGTAGCGCTTTAAGAGGCAGCTAACCTGGAAAACAAAACGATCGAAGTTGAGCGCCTTTGACAAAAAAAGGAAATCTTCCCAAAAAAAGGAAATCTTCCCAAAAAAAGGAAATCCGAACCCACAAAAAAGTTAATAAAAAAGTAACAGATTTTCCACAACGTTATAACGGATCCGTTGGAGCTTGATGATTTACTATTAATTAAGGTAGCGGTACACTAGTTGCTAGAGTGACCCGCTATTTAACAGTACCGAAACAGTCTTTTCTCGACATAATTCCGCGCTCGCGGCTCACCGGAGTCTAACTTTACAAACTTATCAAAACCAAAAAGCATTTTTCCCACTAAACTAACTACACAACACTATATTTAGCTGGATCCCTGGCGGTTCTGTGCTAGTTCTTCCTTCTTTTTCCTATCTTGATCCTGGCTCCCTCTCCTTCCTTCTGTTCTCCAGCAGAAACTTCGGGACTTTCTTTTAATTTTACTTTTACTTTTTAATTTTACTCTAAATTATTATAACATGTAAAAATTGCTTTTCGCAATTTGTTTCCACGAACTACCGCCATTTAAAAAAAAAAAAATTGCTATTGCATACATAACACATGGGCTGAAAAGTCCGTTTTATAGTAAAACACAAAATTTTTCCAAAATTCAACTTTATTTATCAATATAGTTGCCTTCGAGAGGGATACACAGATTGAAACAATTTTTCAATCTTTCGATACCATTTTTGTAGTACGATTTCGGTTTAGCCGCAAAATAGGCCTCTGTTTCGGCGATTACTTCTTCATCGGTCTTAAATCTCTTTCCGGCGAACAACCTTTTGAGGTCTGCGAACAGGAAGTAGCTGCTGGGGGCCAAATCCGGAGAATACGGTGGGTGGGGAAGCAATTCGTAGCCGAATTCATTCAATTTTACCATCGTTCTCATCGACTTGTGACACGGTGCATTGTTTTGATGAAACAGCACTTTCTTTTTCTTCAAATGCGGCCGTTTTTCTGCGATTTCGTCCTTCAAACACTCCAACAACGCAATGTAATAGTCGCTGTTGATAGTCTGCCCCTTTTGGAGATAGTCGATGAAAATTATTCCATGTGTATCCCAAAATACGGATGCCATAACCTTGCCAGCCGACTGTTGAGTTTTTAGTCGTTTTGGACGAGGTTCGTCGCCTGCTCGCCACTCATCTGACTGCCGACTTGACTCTGGTGTGAAGTGATTGAGCCAAGTTTCATTTGTTGTCGCATACCGACGCAAAAATTCGGCTTTATTGCGGTTGAACAGCTTTAAACACTCCTCTGAATTATCAAAACATTGTTGTTTTTGGTGGACTGTAAGCAAACGCGGCACCCACTTTGAACAGTGCTTTCACATGTCCAAAAATTCGTGTATGATATATCCAACACGCTCTTTTGATATCCTCAGAGCCTCAGCTATCTCGATTAACTTCACTTCACGGTCATTCGTAATCATTTTGTGAACCTTTTTGATTTTTTCATCTGAAACAGCCTCTTTTAGACGTATGCAGTCATCGTCTTCGGTGCTTGTATGACTACTTTTAAATTTTTCAATCCACTTGTAAATGGTTTGTTCGGCTGGTGCAGAGTCCGGGTAACACTTATCAAGCCATTTCTTTGCATCGGCTGCATTTTTTCCCATCAAAAAGTAATGATAAATCAACACACGAAATTGCTTTGAATCACACACAACGCTTTATTTCGAGAACTAATCATCCGACAACTGTCAAATTTATACACGTATCTTTTGAAGGTTGGTACGAACTGAAATAGTATGGATTTAATTAAAGTGGTGCCCTCTCTTAGAAACGGCACGGCACTTTTCAGCCCATGTATTATGTATTATTAAATTAAATTATTGATCTTGAATTATTTTACGTTTATTTGAATTAGCCATTTAAAAACAAAACCTTTAACAGTATTAGGTTATGTAACTTACCCTTAAACATTAAGAATGAATAAAATTCATTAAATGTTCTTGTATTCTTACTACAAATTCAGATTCGGTCGTATTTTAATAAAGTATTATAAGAGGTTTAGCGGCTCGTGTTTTATTCCCCGTGGATCGGATGACATTTTTCATACCAAGCTACACAAGTACTTTGCAAGTGTGTGCGCCCGTGTCCAGCTATGCCTCTCACTCATTCCAACAATGCACACTCATACTAAACTCCTCAGTATTGGAGTTCGCTCCCACTTCCAGTCATCACTGGGAACTCCACTGAGAGAGTTTATGGAAGTTTATGGATCTATGCCTAGCTATTGCTCTCGACATTAGAAATAGTAGGATTTCTTCTACTTCTGATTCCCAGGTAATTTTCCGCCATCGAACTACTCAAATTACAAAACCCAACGCGAAGAAGCAAGAAAGTCCGATCGAAGATAGATGGAGTGGGCGGACGTAGAAGGATGGTTGTGTGGGTATAATCTCAACTGATTATACCCGGATCTAGCGACTCTCTAGCTCACCGCCCAAAAAAAAGCCATGTATAAGTGACTGTGTATCACTTTTCTTCGCGGGTCCCTAACTACTCCAGTGGATCGGTGGGGGGAGTGGGGACTGACCAAAAGCGTGTTACTCCTTACAATTATTTTGTTTTGTGCTATTTGTTGAGGGCTTTTCTGCCCTCCTGGTGTTATGTTATTGTTTTTATATTATTTTGTTGGTATTGCTTATAGTGGTGTTTATGTTGTTGTTGTTATCGTTGTTTATGTGTTGATGTTATTCTTGTTCTTGCTGCTGCTCCCTTGGGGTGCTGGCTTGAAAGGGGTCGTCGTCCCTTCACCGAACCTTCATCGAACCGAAATTTTAAAATGCATTTGCCGTTAGGATGAGTTTTATTATGTTGGCCGTCCACCTGCACACCACCGTTGCTCCTCCGTAGCTCCCTCGTTGGGGTGTAACTATCACAGAGATGATGATCTCTTCATCCATCATTCATGCATCCATATCGAGTGCGCGATGTCATGCCTTTAAAGCCTTTATATGGTTGAAAGCTCTGGGAATCGTCCTCCCCCACCTCTCATCCTCGTGTTGGGGTGTCTGACTTGAAAGGACCCGTCCTGCCCGTCGGGTCGACGACTTTCAATTCTGGCTCACTGCTTTAGGGCTTAGGTTCCTTAACGTGCCAGGTATCCTTGTTCTGACCATTTGCATTCACCAAACTATATGTCCACGCTGACATACGTTTGTGGATCCTGAATGGTCCCTCCTTCAGTGCTTCAAACTTTCTACCTAACTCCGGTTTCTCTTGTTTTCTTATAACCCTATCGTTTTCTCTACTTTTGATCTCTAAGTCCCTATCTATAGTACCTGCGGCTTCGCTACCTAGTACTATGTCCCTACTACCTATTCGGCTAGCCTTGCTACCTGTCCTACTCTTTAGATAGTCCCTCGAGGTCTCAAACTCCGTGCCGCGTGTCACCATCTCCCTCCCAAAATGTTTTCGAAGTCGCCAAACGTAGAGTAAATAGTAAGGGGAATGTAAGAATATACATCTAACCCCGATTGCACTTGAGAAGTGGGCCTAACAGATCTACACAAACCATATTCCAACACCTTGACACTCCTACCCTCCCAACCATCAGGCCAGCCGGTCGCTCATTCACCGACTTCACTTTTTAACAAAACTTGCAATTCCTAACGTACTTTGTTACTTCTGACCGCATCTTCTCTAGTAGTACCTAGCTCCTACTCTCATAAAAACGGTTTGCAGACGCCCATGTACCCAGCCAACGGGTTATCATGGCACGCTTGTAAAATCCCTAATCTACCTTTCTTTAATACTACTAGTTTCCACTCGTTATTATTATCCTCATACACAATTATCTGCCTATTCTTTACAAACTTGAAGAGTTTGCTTCTACAAGGGGTAGGCTAACTGGTTAGTTTCCACTGCAGCGATCATATTCCTAATCCAATGGTACGCATCCGTTTCTGAGATCCCAGCCAACTCCGGGACTCCCCGCGAACGCATTTCAGGAACCACATACTCTTACCCATTTCTGTGGATTATCTGAAAATCAAATTACTGCAACCTCACTGCCCATCGACCCAATCTCCCTTGAGGTTCCTTAAGGTTGCTCGGTCACACTAGCGAATAATGATCAGTTACGACAGTAAACCGAACCCCTTCGATGTATGGTCGCATCTTCTCAATCGCCCACAATACAGTCAAACATTCCTTCTCGTCAAACTCCTGAGATAATACGGCCCCAATTCCATAAATTGAGAAGACCGTCTGAACAACGAACGGTCTATCGAAATCTGGGCATATCAAAAAGGGTGCCGTGACTAAACATTCTTTCGCCTTCCTAAAACTTTCCTCACACTAGTCCGTCCATATTAATTTCCTATTTTTCTTTAACAAGTCTATTAAAGACCTAACTAAAGCAGCGAAATTTGGTATAAAACTTCTGTACCAAGTAATTGACCCTAAAAAAACTCCTAATTTCCTTCACACTCTTGGGTGCGGGAATCTTAACCTCTAAGTGCACCTAAGATGCTGTCTATAAGTCTCTGCAACGTAGCAGGCGTATTGTGTAACTCGAAAGGCATTCTCTTAAACTGGATGAGGTTTCTATTCGGTACCGTGAAGGCTGTGAGTAGGCGCGATCTCTCCTCCATGGGGATTGTCCAGTAGACCCACTTCATATCTAATAACGACAAATATTTGGCGTCCCTAAGCTTATCCAATGTCGTTGATATAAATGGCAATGGATAAGCATCTCGTTTAGCTCTTTATCAATATGCTTTTGCATTGCAGGCGACACAGGGTAATACCGTTGTTTCATAGGTTCTGCCGATGTTCTAATCTTATGTTCTACCAGGTGAGTACACCCCAATTCATCTGGCATCGACTTATATATACCGTCGACCAAAGCTTCCAATTGCCCAGCCAACCGACTGTTGGCTCGAGAAGCTCCACACTCGTGACCTTAAATCCGGGACGATTCCCGATAGTGCCCAAAAATCTGTAAATGTAAACACTAAATCTTTAATAAATCTCAGTCCCTCACCCCCTATTATAGTGCGAGAAGCCCCACCATCTAACAGACCTAACATCCCCACTCCAAAACACTAACTCCTACATATGGACGCCTATCCGTACCGTTTGCCTCCAAGCTAAGACCTAAATGAACTATCGCGTTCTCTGACCGATCTCCAGCAGGCGACTGCGCTCCCGTCCTGCGTTTCACTCCTTGCGCCCCACACATGTAGTAGCGCCTAGGAGCTGAACACGTATTAGAAAAATGGCCCTCGCCATTACAGTTAAAGCACCGGATGGGTGCACGTAATTGGTTGCCCTCCCTGACAACTGAACCTTGTGGTTCCTCAACGTTGACATAAGCCAAATCTGCCTCCAGCAAACGACGCGACCTTTGATTCGGTGGCGGAGCAAACGTTTTCACGTTGGCTCGCACCGTCTCCAACCTTCGACCCAAAACTTAGACAGTCGAAATACAAGGGATTGCGGTTTTGCCGTCGTTGTTAGAGAAGGTATTGTTGACATTACCCTAGTAGATAACTTCAAATTGAGTGTTTCAGCCACCTATTTGCCCGGTAGAAATCGAAGCATTATGAAAATGGGCTCACTTTAAAAGAGTTCCACAAAAAATTTTAATATTAAATAACAAAATTATTCTTTTATTCTCTTATTCTAAGAGAAAGCTGGTGGGGTAATATCTTGCACGATGTAGTAGAGACCAATCCAAAATTTTTAATATTATACACAATCACTCTTTCAATGTTCCTTCGTCGATATCTAAAAATCCTTTGATTTGTTCCTTACCAACATTCCAAACTTTTACACCCAGCCAATAAGGTGGAGGTGGTGTAGTGTTATATGCATACACTTCTTAAACAGAGGGTCGCGGGTTCGAATCCCGTGCGAGGCAATTTTCTGAAAGTCTTTCATAGAATTTGTATGTAGTTATATAAAAATCCCGTCGGCGTCAACTCTGATATGAAGGCATAACACTGATGTTGGAGTGGTTGCTGGCTGGGCTAAATGTAACGCACTAACTACTAGCACGTATTAAGACCCACTGGTTGAGGATGCACTGGCTCCAGTTTGACAACCATCTTTGGAAAAAATATCGAAACCTAATACACCTGAGATTCGAACTTCTACACCACCCGCCCGAGCCTTGGAGAAAAGCCAGTAAAAAGGTATTCATGTCCCCTTGGTTCACGCGCGGAATTATAAAACAAAAAAAAAGAACACATAATAATCTAGGTTTTGATCACCTATCATTATATAGGGTTTTCCAATAGGGACTTGACAAATTTGAATTTAATTTGTGAACGCACTCTTTCACTAATCCTTAAACTATCACTGTCAATTTATTCAGTAAACTCAACATTTTCATCATGGTAAAGTACACTAACGAGCTGCGTTCTCCGATTGGGTTCTAAAGAAGACGCGCCAAGATGATGCATTTCATCGCAAGATCATCTTCAGTGATGAAGCTCATTTTTGACTCAATGGATTCGTCAATAAGCAAAATATGCGTTATTGGTCGGGTGAAAGCCCACATGTGCCTTATGAATCATGTACCACTTCATCCACAAAAAATAACTGTTTGGTGCGGTTTGCATGCCGGCGGCGTTATTGGGCCATATTTTTTCGTCGACGATAACGATCGTCACGTTACTGTGAATGGTCAGCGTTATCATGCCATGATCACCGATTATTTTTGGCCCGAATTGGAAGATATGGACTTGGACGACATGTGGTTTAAACAGAATGGTGCCACAAGCCACACAGCACACGCTACAATCGATTCATTGAAGAGTAAGTATGGTGAGCGTGCTATCTTGACTATTTTCTGTGGGGCTGCGTTAAGTCATTGGCTTATGCCAACACGCTGACGACGTTGGAAGAGCTCAGAGACAACATTAAACGCGAAATAGCGGCCGTTTCGGCCGAAATGTGTGGCCTAATCGTTGAAAATTAGGTTCAACGAATCGACCGCTGCAAACGTGCCCGCGGTGGTCATATGAACGAAGTCGAGTTAAATTCATAAATGTTTTGATTGTTTTTCAAGCCAATAATAAAGTGTTTGAAATATTTCAAATGGTTTGCCTTTTATTTAAAAAAAAAAAATTGTCAAGTCGTTATTGGAAAACTCGATATATTACCACAAAAAGTATTGAACCGGCAACTCACACTAACATGATTTACAGACACTCTGCTGCCAAATTTTTATTAACAGTAATCTATACTTCAATGAAATTACGTTAAACTCTGACCGGAACACCGATGAGGGGGATATATTGTGCAACGACTTCGTGTCTTTTATCACCAGTGCCGCTGACCTTGCAATACCTAAATATCCTTGTGGCAACAGATCTGGGAAGGTCGAAGTGCAGAACATTTGTGCCACCATGAAAACGTCGAAAATGCTTAAACACCTAAACAATCCGGAACTTTAGCAACAGCTATTCGGCAAACTTCCTGGCCTCTTAGGCCCTTTCTGAAAAATGTATAAGATTCGCCTGACATCATTCACATTGGAAGATTTTAGTAACTGATTGCTTCATCGAGTTGAGGACGCAAAAAACGTTTAATGTCCCGACATCTTATGTTCCGTCGGCGAGGGACGCTTAACGCTCATATTGTGGCGTCCCTTAACGCCAGCACGAGCAACTGTTCCATCCGCTAAGGCAGTACTTTTTTCAACCTTAATAGACCCGAGAAGTGGAGAGCAGTGAGAACCAACCGCCTTTGATGTAGACGTTCGGTCGTTTACGTGAACGGACGTGTTAACTTTAAGTGCTGTGGGGTACACACTTTTTGTTTTGAAAAGTCTTGTTTCAATTAAAATTATTTTCTTAAAATGCACTGTTCATATTGTAATAAAAAAATAGAGCGCAACTGCGACTCTAAAATCAATTGTTCGTGCGTTAATATTAACCCAGCCGACCTTGAGTACATGCACACACACGAAGTGAATTATCGATGCAACAAGTGCAGCGTTCTTCGTCGGAAATCTCTTCACTCACAAAGTGCAACAATAACACCGACCGTTACAACAAAATCTCCAACCGAACTACATTCTCCAATAAAGATCAAAGCGGGAGCAGCAGCAGCGAATAGGCATTGGCCAAACAACACTCACGCTACGGAATGATAATGTACCAGCAGAAGTTCAGCAAGCGGTACTGACCACAAGTACAGCTGATCGCCAACAACAGTCCAGTAGTTCAATAACCCTGGAAATGCTCTACGAAGAAAATCTTTGCTTGAACAAAATCAACAGTGATTTCTTCATCACAGTCCAACAGCTGAGAGAAGCAAACGCAGTACTGCAACACAAGGTTACTTTTCTTGAGTGCAAACTCAACTGGAGAGAGCAGAAAAAAGTAGAGAACGTAATAGAGATCGTTGGTGTACATGGTGTCAACAATGTGAATTCTGAAGAGTGTTTGCAGAAAATTATCTGTACGCATTGGATGCCTCTATTCCAGCCTCTGATGTTCAACAATGCTACCTCAAACGCATCTCTTAAAGGAACACTAGCAACAATGTACCTAAAAACCAACAACCCATAGAAGTTTTATGCGTTCATCTCTCTTCACAAGATGTGAAAGAAAAGGTAATGAAGAGTAAGAAGAATGAAATTAAGAAATTAAACTCGTCGTTATTTGTTGCGGGTACCAATAGTAGAATTTTAACGAGAAAGGTAGATAGGGGTAGGGTTGCGGTTATAATATCGTTTAACGATCTGCAGGCATTGGAAGACTAATTTGTCTTTCGTTTAATATTAATCTTTGTAATAACATATGTTTGATTTCAACGACCGCCTCGATCTTATCAGCAACAACGCAACAACTACTACCATACGGAGAATTAATGATAGTATTTTCAATTCAATTTATTTTTTTGCTGTACATCAAAATAAACGTAGTCTAAAGCAAAACTTTGATTTGTTAGTGTGTAATCTTGAGACGTTTTTGTACCTGCCGGATTTGATTTTTGTCACTGAAAAATGGATTTTTTTGTGTGAAGTTGACGATTATCATATACCTGGTTATAATTTCGACCAAAATACTAATGAATCGTATGCTGCAGGTGGAGTCGGAGCCTGTGCGAGATTCGTATGAATATGAAGCAATGTCCTATAGGTGGGCGAGTGCGGATGTATTAAAGATCTCGTTCAGCATTCATAACACGCGTCTTAGCTTTGTTTGTGGAGCTAGATGGAGCGAAAAGTGACCTCTTTGACCACCAGAATGCGCTGCTACTGCAAAAAAGGTTATGGTGCCTTGAAGTCTGTTCATTCTTAGGCAGACACTCCAAATTTCAGTGCGATACTGTCTTTAGTTTTGTTTTGACAGCTGATTGTTGTTGACGTGTTTGGCATCATGTTGAGTATGATCTCATAAAACATTAATTTTTGAAATGCAAAACGGCGAAGAAAACAAAAGAAAAGTTGGATAAATATTATGGGGATAATGCTCCGTCAGATTGTAAATATTGGTTTCGAGAGTTTCACGGTGGTCGCAACTCCACTGCCGGTCAAGTCTGCAGTGGCAGGCCCTCTGATCCGGTTACAGAGGACAATGTCAAAAAAATACATGAAATGGTGTTGGCTGACCGGAAAGTGAAGGTGCGCGAGCTAGCAGATACCACAAAGATTAGTACTAAGCGCACACGTCATATTTTATGCAATAATCTGCATATGAAGAAGTTATCCTGCCGCTGGGTGCTGCGCATATTCACTCCTGACAAAAAACACGAATGCGAGAGCACTTCGAAAGAGTGTTTGGATTTCCTGATGCGGATTCGAGCGGACTTTTGGCGTTGATTGGTAACTGTTACACACTAGAAAACAGAATGAATGCCCGGCAATAGACTGAAGCCGGCCAAATGATCCGAAGCGGCTGATGTGTCGGTATGGTTATTACGTCGATTTTCTGGGATTGTCATGGCATACTCTTCGTGGACTACCTCGAAAAAAGAAAAACCATCAACAGTGGGTATTACTGTGCATTATTGGAGCGATTGAAGGCCGAAATTGCTGCAAAACAGCCTGACATGAAGCGAAATAATTTATTGTGTTTGCAGTGCAATGCACCAGCGCAAAAGAGCATCGCAACCACGGCTAAAATCAATGACTTACGGTTCCAATTGCTGTCGCATCCACCGTATTCGCCCGATTTGGCTTCCCTTCCGGAAAATTACTTTTCGGACGGGATCAAGAAGTTGGAAAATCGCTGGAATAAGTGTATGAAACTAAAAGGGGACTATATTGCATAAAATAAAAAAAACATTAAAAAAATTTTTTTTTCATTCCCAAGGAGGTTGTTTTGCGTCAATTGTGACTAAGATTAGGTATGATCAATTGAATGATCTACTGCGTTTTGAGAATTGGGATGAAGTCTATTCAAACACAAATGCGTTTAGCGCGTATGAATTATTTATAAAAGCTTTAAATGATCATGTCAAAACTTCCAGAATTACAGTGGCTCAAAAGAAATCTAATATGGGATTTAAGCCTTTGATAAACCTTACAATCATTAAAAAAAATAAAACTTAAAAACAAACTCCGTAGAAAGTGTTACAAACATCCTCAATCCTCCAAACTCAATTCTAGCCTCAAATGTCGTTTTAAAAAAATGAGCCAGAAAGTCAACATGGAAATTCGAATGTGCCGCGATGGTTATTTTCACTCTATAATGATTATTTCACTAGGTAATCCTAGAAAGGAATAGAAAGTGATAAATGACTTTATTAATGTCAACTTTAAGAATAGGCTTAGCCCAGTCGTTTTGAGAAATGAAGGTGCTGAAATTACTAATCCGTCTATAATAGCCAATACCTTCAATGACTTTTTTTGCAACAATTGGGCAAAAGTCATTTGATAGTGATTGTTCTTCATATTGCTAAAATTGTGTTGGAACAGTGGAAAGAGCGTCTTGCAGGAATAGTTTCTTCTTTGAACAAATTACTGGGTTCGAACTATTAAGTATGATAAAATCTCTTAATAATGGCATTTCTAACATAACTCTTAATTGGTTTATTTCTTATATTAAAGGCAGAACATAAAAACTAAGAATGGATGACTATCTTAGCGACCCAAGAGTAATTTCATTGGGTGTACCGCAAGGGTATGTCCTTGGCCCCATCTTGTTTTTGATCAACATCAACTCTTTGTTTGATTAATGGGGGTTACATACATCACCAATCTCCAACCACTTGTTGTGTGGCAAAAGTATGCCGTCCGAAGAATATGTAATGCTCACCTATGGTTCTATTTAGGTCCTTAAAAATCATGCCTGTTAGGCATTTATATTATTTTAAAGTTTCAAAGATCTTTTTTATAAAAGGTGGATATATCCAAAGCCCAATCTCTGACACTTATAATTTAAGAAGTATTCCCCGTTCTGTTGTCGAGATATCTCCTTTTCATACCACTCATTGTTCAATAGACTCCCTGTAGACATACAACGAAAATATGGCTCCTTGATTTTAATCATACTGATATACTGATAAGTTTTGCTGAACTACATTGTTTGATTTTTAGTTTTTTGTAACAGCTCTTAAGCTTCCTGTTCATTTATATTCATTTTTAAGTATTTAATTGAATTATGGCATTTATATCTATTTATATTATTTAATATTTATTGCCACTAACTATTCTATAGCGTAAAGCAATTGTGTAATATCATAGTAACCTCGAATTTTTTTTATAAAATCAGAATAAAGAAAGAAAAGAAAAAAAGGAAAAAAAAAAAAAGATGACTTGAGCCATATTATCCAGACCCTTGCTCTTATACAACTGTCTGTGGAGTCGATGGATGTCGTTATAGGCACGACCCTTGTCTACACAGGAAAGCAGTTTCAGTTATTTCCACTCCAACAACCGGCATGAATTCCGACACCAACCTTCAAAGTTCTAGCTCAATCCTGTTTCGGGTTATTCCAGTCAAGTTGTACGGAAGAGGTGTGCAGCTATCAATCTTTGTATTTTTTGAGAACGGGTCGTTTCTTATGTTAATAGATGAAGATCTGATGACAGTAATGGAGCTAAAGGGAAACCCACAGCCGCTATAACTAATATGAACTTCTCATCGCTATGAAGATGATTTGGTAATTGCAGACCTGTAGATATCGGCAGTAGGCGGCGCCGTGAGATTTCCGCTTTCACGTCCACACGGCAAATTGACTGGACCTCCCGTTGCAATCGTTAGACGTAAATAAGCTACAAGCTCATTACAGGCACTTGAAGGGGCTCCCTTTGAAATCGTACACCAACGCGATATCGAAGCTTGGGCTACTAAGCCCAGCCCATTAGTGGAGGTGGAAACGGCCGTGAACACTCGAACACTGATATAACCGATCAGCGATGAGGAGAAGAAAGTTCTCACACCTTTTTCTCTATCGTGAAGAGTCTAAATGAAGGAATACAACTGCGAAGGAACTGGAAAATGGCTCAGTAACTAGCGGACGCCTTTTAGAGATGTATTCTTGCTAGTTATCACTAGATGCTGCAAATGGTTTGACGACGTGAAGCCAATCGAAGTTGATAACATAATTTATACCGCGGATCCCGATAGCCCGAGGAACTGTTGGCCCAAAGGAAGGGTCATTGCAGTGGGGAAGGGAGCCAGTGGATTAGTGAAATCATGATTATCATGACTGCTGCGGGATTGTACCCACGACCCTCTACAAAGATCGCCGTACTAGACGTCCGTTCGCTAAAAAGTAGGATAGAGCCTCTAAGTGCATACCGGGATCTGGCAACGCCTCTCGCGAGCAGTCGATAATCAATTTGAACAGACCCTACGCAACGTCAAACGCCAAGTTAAGGTTAAGGAAGAAAGGAGTTAACACAAAGTAAAAAATTACAATATTATTAATACCTGCTCACTTATAAATATTGTAGGAATTTTTAAGTGAAATAAACCTGAACTCATTAAATCGAAGCTTTTATTCGCTGGAGAAAATTCAAAATTTTCTTTTTTTAACAATCCTGTTAAGAGGTTAAAGACTTCATTTTCGGAAAATATTCTTTTTTTTACAAATTCTGAAAGATAATATCTGCTTTATCGAATAAATTCCTTTCTCGAAACACGAAGTTTCTAAAAAAAGCTATTAGAGACGAAATTTCAGCCTAAAAAACTTCCGCTAGAAAATCCTCCTTTCCTCTTTTTAAAAATCAAGGAAACCCTTTAGGAAAGTGCTAAAAAAACCTCTGAAAAGAGGTAAAAATATTTCATCATTTAAGAATACAAAACGATCTCTACCTCACCCCTGAAAAAAAGGCTAACGTCATGACAAACCTGGTAAGTCTAAGGAAAATCCTGACTATAGATCAATTAACTTGCTGAGTTGTATAAACAATTTATTAGAAAAAGTAATCAAAGAAAAAAATACACTTATCGAGAAAAATATACCATTAAACTTTTAATTCGGTTTCAAATAGTTCGAATCAAAAATCATGCGCACAAAAATTTGTTTTAAAATAATCTACAGGACAAGTATTACTCGATATTGAAAAAGCTTTTGTTTGGCACGATGCACTGGTTCATACGCTCTTTAAACTTAGCTTTCCAATCATGATCATTAAAATATTTCAAAGTTTTCTCAGTGATAGAAAGATTACTGCAAATCATCGGTTAGAACAATTCAACATGGCGCACCTCTAGTATCCGTTGTTGGCCCTACTTTGTTCAAAGATGATGTATCTGACCTACCTCATGTAGGTAGTAATTTAAAGTAAGCAGATGATACTGCTGTCATCAAAACAAAGAAAAACGATATAAACTAACTTGTTGTTGTTAGTTGAGCTGCGAACTGATCCCACGAAGGTTAATGCTAAAAAAATGACGTATGAAACTATGTTTCCTTCTAAACTTATTTTATGTTTCAAGAAGAGAAAATTACAACAAACTAACTTTTCAAAAACACATATCAACCACTATCGATAAAATAAATAAATTGATAAGAGTTCCCTATCCCTTGATCTCTAGAAACTTAAATCTCAGTGTGAAATTTTCGGTGACTTTCATAGCGTCGGCTCAATTTCATCAATAGCACGTCGATTCGACTTTTTGTTCGGGAATTATTCTTGGGTTCTCCATGTCTACACTCTTTATTTATATAAAAACCTTTTTTTTCAAATTCAAGATAGGCTGTCTTAATGTGACATCCGTTTTTGTATTTATTTTATGGAAACATACATATACTTGTATCTAGGGTTTAAAATTTTCCAATTTAAGCAGTTCGAAATAGATTTAAGGTAAATCTACGTATGTAAATTTAATAAGTATAGTTTGCATTAAGAAAGTAAGAATAAGCACACGCATGTAACAGTATTAATAAAACGAGTGAGAGCGAGAAAACATTTGTATACTATTTTTTCTTTATTAAAAAATAAAAAAAAAAGTTAGTTTATATTTTTCTTTGTTTTGATTTCATGTATGCATGTTTTTAACTTGGGAACACAATTTCGAATTGTTTTTTCGAATTTTAATATAATAACCTTTTTCTCCAATAGAGAATATGCTGCCGGAGAAAAAAAAAGTATTTACGTCGTTCGGCGTTACTCATTAGTCGGTTTAGTGAGGAAGGAGTTTCGGGTGTCCAGTACCCCCGTTAGTGTAAAAGTTGAACTGGATTGTCAGGAGAACGAGGATGCAACTTCCTAGGCGTCCGCTTCGAATGAAGACGAATTTTTGTGCGATAATGATAAACCGCTTAGCTGTTGAGAAAGGAATTCCTAGAGCGGATTTACAACTGCTTTAAAACTGATTTAAAACTGCGTTTGTGTGTTGCTTATGAACAGTTAGCAAAAATGGAAGTATCGATTGAGTCTTTTAAGAAAATCATTAAGGCAAAAGACAAAAGAATGTTGATACTTGGAAAAAGTGAGGTAATTTGTTTCAAAAAAACTGCAAAGGAAAACTTTTTCCATAGCTTATTCGCCGAACTGTAAACTGTTGTGCAAAACGTACATTTAAATTTGGATTGGAAAGCTAAGGGTTGTAGGTACACAAATTATTTGCAAATCTTGGCATTTTCGATTCATTTCACTTTTCCATTTAGCTACAGCCCCGAATTCATCAAATACATCCATGTGCTGGAGGAGCAGATCTGCATTGTATTCGATGAATGCTTCTCTTTGCACGGAGTTGCAGCAAAAATTAAACCTGCTCGCACTTACGTTTGCTGCGAAAATTTTCTGAAGAATTTAATTTTGCATTATTTCCAAAGAGTTAGGTTATATTTTATTTTAAAATTTTGGAATAGGAACAAGGAACAAGTTCATTTAGCGAGCCATTTAAAAAAAAAAAAAAAAACTTCTGTCCATTTTTGTGGAACTATTTTTTATTCTTCATTTTTCAGAATGCAGAATGGGTGGGGGAAACCGAGCGCACCACTATGCATACCTCAAAGGTGGTGTGGAATTGCATAATCAAAACAAAAAAAATTTCTTTAAATATTTTGAATAAAAAAATCAAAACAAAAAAAAAAGGCTTAGAAGGTTAGAAAAAATAATATTAAACTAAAATGTATACTTCTTTATCACATGTCTTTTACCAGTAGTTAATAGTTGCACCCTAGAAAGACTGTCGTAACTGTTGTACTCCAAATCCTGAATTTGCAAAGAAAAGGCATTAAATGTATTATCAAACCAAAATGTATACTTCTTACTCACATGTCTTTAGCCAGTAGCCGATAGTTCCACTCTTGGAACGCTTTTGTCAGAACTATTGTACTCCAAATGTTGAATCTGCAAAGAAAAAGGCATTTGTATATTCCTTACTCACACGTCTTTAGCCAGTAGTCGATAGTTCCAAACTTGGAACGCTTTTGTCGGAACTATTGTAGTCTAAATGTTGCAGATTACAAATAAAAAGGAATTAAATGTATGACTAAACTTAATTGTATACATTTTACTTACATGTTAGTATCTTTTATCCACATTTGTTCAAGTTCTTAAAAAGCCCTTTACTTATAAGGGGTGATTCATCGTGAGGTTTGATTTTCAATAGGCTTTTTTTGACAGATCACGCGAATAATTGACCTACTGAAACCGTTATTGCCAATACCATTCGCAAATTGAGTTCCAGTTTACATGAGTGGATGATACTCGACCGGTTAGACTACATCCAGCACGTAGTGAAGAGACTAAGGCAGCTGTAGCTGAGTGTACGGGAAGTCCGTGACGAATCGATTCGTCGTAGTTCTCAGCAGCTTGGTTCGGCGTATACGACAACTTGAATTTGCGTCATGTTTTCGGTGAATGGGCTCTGAAAAAACTCAATGAAAATCTGGTGTTTTAGCGTAAAATTTTGTTTAGTGATGAAGCCCATTTCTGACTCAATGGATACATTAATAAACAAAGTTGCCGTATTTGGACTGATGAGCAACCCGAAGAGTAACCAAGAGCTACCATTACATCCACTAAAAACAACGGTATAGTGTGGTTTATGGGCTGGTGGAATTATTGGTATATATTTCTTCAAAAATGAGGCAAATCAGAATGTTACCGTCAATGGAAACCGTTATCGCACCATGTTAACGGGCTATGTGCTTCCTGAAATCCAAGCACAAGGTTTCGGTGAGCTCTGGTTTCAACAAGACGGCACTTAATTTCACGTTTTGACGGTAAATTAGCCGTCTAGATCGTGCAATATCACACATTTGGACTGTTTTTTCTGGGGATATGTAAAGCCTTAGGTCTTCAGGAATAAGCCAGCTATGATTGACGCATTGAAAGCAAACATTACTTGTGTTATCCGCGAGATACCAGTCGCTATGCTCGAACGAGTCGCATAAAATTGGACCTTCCGAATGAACCACCTCAGACGTAGTCGTGGCCAACATTAACGTGATATCATTTTCAAAAAGTAAATGCCATGAATTGTTCTTTTAACCTAGAACGTAATAAAAATTTTAAGTTCACTTTCAAATGTATGTGATTTATTTTACATTATAAATCAAACCTCACGATGAATCACCCTTTATTATTCCTGCTTTAAAAACGGAGTTAAATAAATAATTTAGAAACTATATATATATAATGTTTTTAATTACTCACGAGAAAAATTATTTTCCAACATTAAAAATATTTGGCAACTTACGCGAAATAAAATTTGTAAGCATGAGAAATGTCAAAATCGAAATTCAGTCATTTTTATATAGAAGACGTAACTTCTTGAATTTTGACATTGTTGACAGTTCGTACGTATTCATGTACAGGTTGACACGAATAGGACGGATTTCCAATATTTGGAAAGCTTCCCATCTATGTTAATTTGGCTATGCTAGGGGCTGTATTAATAATACAGTAATATGTACTTGTTAAGTATTTCTTCTATAAGTTCGTGGCAGTCCACTTATGTGTCAATTTTTCGGAGATATTCTTCGAATATAACCTAACTCTTCGATATACTTCGAATATTTGTCTGTGTGCTTATAGTTTATACACATATTGATATTCATGGGGAATATGTCTAACTGTATCCTTCTTTTGTGGGTTTGGTGGTTTTTCAGTGGGTTGTTTGTTTAGTTGCCGTTCGTATTTGTCGGTCAAACAAATTTGACAATCTATCGTTTCTTTTTTGCACATCTCTTTAATGTTGGGTCAAAAGTGGCTAGATAATATTTCTTGTGCATTATTTTAATAATTTTGATGTGCACGTTTGTGTGTTTTTCCTACTGATTCTTTTTGTTCGTTTTGGTTAGAGACGTCAATTAGCATATTTTGCGCTACCACAACGGTGCAGTTGGGAAAGTGCAAATTAATGTCGTCCTTAAGCCTTAAAAATAATAAACGCCTCTATAGTCCATTGGACCCAACTGTTTTACAATATGATTAAAATAAAAATATTATTTTTTTTAAATATTTTTTTATTAAACTTTAAACTTAACCACTACAAATTTAATTTTTAAAAAATAGCGGCAGGAACATTCGTTTTTATTTCATATTTACACTTTTATTAAGAAGTCTCAATATGCTTATTCTAAAGATATGTAATTTAAAAATATATATAAAATACTAAAAGAAAAGAAACTTAATCAAAAAAAAAAAAAACACACACAATTTTCTTCTGTTTAGAAACTTACTTTTTAAAACTATGTATGTTAACAAAAACTAAAAATATTCTCTTTGAAAATTTTTGACATTGGTCAAAGTGAGCTGCTTTCTAAGCATGAGAGGCACACTTGTTTAGAACAAGTCAAGCAAATGGGCAGCTTGCACGTAGCACAAAGGTGCACAGTCAGATGACAGATTTGTTTTTTTTTTTTTCGAGACATAACTCAGAATAAATACGAACAGCGATGATCCGATTTGTTTATCTTTGTGAGGCAAAAATGATTTTGAAATTTCCTTCTTATTTTTCTTCAAGGTACCAACGACCTATTGATTTCATCGCTTTTATAAGTCCCATCCAAGTGTACCAGTTGTCTGTCGTGATGTTCGATTGGAGTTCATAATTGGCTTGCATAATCGCAGACACGCTTGCGTTGGTATTGGGTACTTTTTCTCTTCCCCTGTCAATGTATAGCCCTCTGTAATTTTGCCGCAGTAAAGATACGTATTAAATGATCAGTGCGTTTTTAAATCCGCAAACTATTGCATTTTTAACCCGTATTTATTTGGTTTACTCGGAATATACATTTCGTGGCAACAGCCACGAAAACCAAACAACATTTCATCTATAGTAGCATTAGCATCGATTGAGTAATTTCTTTGAGCGTTTTTATTGAAAATGTTTATAATTTCTGTCACAGTGCAACCTGGATCTGTTTATTTTCTTTTTTTTTATCATTTGGATTATCAAAACGAAGACATAATAGGAGTGTATATGTAGAATCCCAATGAGACATGTATAGTCAGAAAATTCCTCGACCTGTAGCAAATAACGATATGACGGCTTCATGATTTGACTTAAATACAGCAGAGTAAAGTAGCAGGCCCAAAAATGCGTCTAGCTTTTGTGAAGTACATTCCTTTAGTTCGCCACGGTTCGGAGATTTGTATTTTAATCCAAACGCTGCTAGTTTCACGTTTGTCTAAGTAAATATTTTGTTCTTTATATCTAATTCAAATATTTTGTCAAATGTTTCTTTTGCCTCAAACGGTTCAACAGGTCTTGATCGAGATGTAGTGTGAAGCAATCTAATAATGTTATGGCTCCTGACACAAGCGTTTCTTGCAGGTCGTACTTTAGCCCATTTGAACCTGTTTTTCCGTAAAAGTTCCCACTGCTATAAACCCCTTGAACCATATCAGCTCCATCTTAATGAATATCTTCGCCATCAGAATCAAACAATTCGGAGTTTGATTCTTGGTCACTTGTTATGATAAATTCTTCATCACTGTCCGAAAAATCATTATCAGAATAAATGTATTTCTACGCAAAGGTCTTAAATTTGATCCAATTTCGTCGTTATCGCTGGACAGTTCATTTAATCGTTGCTCAATAATATACTCTTAATTGCCACTGATACTTGCCATTATAAATAGTCGAAATAAAACAAAAAACTTTATTCACTAGATGCACAAATAAATTACGTATCTATATAGTATGTTGATATTGAAACTTACCTTTAAAGAAGCTAGTGAAGTGCGTCCTTCTCACTGTGCAGCAAGATACTGTAGGATACGCTTTTTACACACGTTTAAAATTTGAACATGGGTCCACTGGACCCACGACATCAGTTAAGGATTTAAATGGAATAGTAGCTCTTCGTCCATTTTTAGTGCGTTAGTTATTTTTGGTTAAACTACTTATTTTAGCTTTGTTACAAAATCTTGGTATGATTTGGTTTTTGAATGAGTTTAAAGGTTCTTTTACCTTTTTTTTATTTCGTCAGTTGGAGTAATCTGTGTAGAATGTTGAAAACGGTCTGATGATTTTAATTTAGTCTTATGATTTTTTTTTTCCGAAATACAATAAATGAGTTATATGGTTAAATCAGTGATGCAAGAAAATTGGGGAGCCTCTGAAGTGCTCACACAATAGTAAGCAGTTCTTTTTCGTTTGTACTGTTATTTTATTTAGTGTCGGTTAACGTTCGAGAAATAAAAGCAAAAATGAGAAAGAAAAGCTCCAATTGCAGGTTACTGGCATCGGTAGTCAACTCAAACGGTTTGTTAAAGTCAGGCTGGTAAAGTTTCACCTGTTGCTGCAGAGCGTTTTATATTTTTTTAATGGAAGTAATTGCTGTTTCATCCAGCTTAACTTCTACTCGTGCGTTTTGGTACTTGTTTATCATTCCTGAATCACTTTCCAGGCGAATAGTCAGCGGTTTAGAAATTCGTACAAAGTTTTTAATATATCTCTTATAACAAGCTAATCCTAAAAATGATCTTAGTTCCTTCAAAGTCTTTGACACTGGATACTCTTTTATAGCTTGGATCTTTTTTAGGTCAACCGTAACTAGGTTTGTTGTTATGGTATTAATGTGACCGAAGTACTAAATGAAGTCTTGTAAAAAATTCGATCTCTGGCATGAAATTTTCATATTGGCTTGATGTAGTGTATTGATTATATTTTGAATATGCAAAATGTCGTCTACGCATCGTTGTAAGATTGAGGCAGTGTTCTTCAGTCCAAACGGTATCCTAACAAACCTATACTTTGCGCCATTGAATGCAAAAGCGGTTATTCGATGGAATCCCGATTCTTAATCTATAGATGAGAATATCCTAGCTTTGCCTATATTTTGAATTGCCATATTAATATCGGGTTAGCGGATAGTTATAGTATGCTCATTTATTTTTTGATAATCGATTATCATTCTCTTCTTCATTCTGACATTTTCGCCTAATCCTTTTTTTGGAGCAGTTCAGACAGGGGAGACTTTTCCTTGGTTGAATGATTCCATTTTCTTAAAGTTTTTCTATATTTTTATTAACAAAGTTATAGTCTGCTATAAGGTAAGGGTATTGCTTTGTCCAAATAGGATCTTCTGTTTGCGTCCTAATTGTAGACTGTAAAGTAGTTGTGAAAGGTAAAGCATCACTTAAATTTTCATCTATCATTATTTTTTTTAATTTCTTCTTCCTACTAAGGACTACACATGTCAACATGAATTTTGACTTTGAAAAAAAGCTATGAAATTTATAAAGGTGTATATATAGTATAATTTTTTTTATAATAATATTTGATAAAAAAGCTTGCTTTTGTAGCCAGGAGAAAGCTTTAAGGAGTTATTTTTTAAAACATTGTTTTTTATTTTTTATTTTTTTTTTATATCAATGCATATAGATTTGTATTTATTTTTGCATCTTTAATTATTAAAATATAATTATAAATATACCCCCTTACTCTTTTTGTTATGTTCAAAGGTACTTTCTCTAAATAAACCCCTATAACATTTATCTATGGTATATGAGAATGTACCATGCCATATGTACTTTTAAAGCTCCGACAACAATTTCTTCGTAGTTTTCGACTTTATTGCTGCCTAAAAATCTAGAAACTAGTGCTTGAAAACTATGCCAACATTTTTTTAAGCACTAGTTAGCAATTTTGGGAATTCTTCACTAGCAAAGTTTTTTTAATTTGTGGATCAACAAAAATTCCTGCTTTCACTTCGCTTCTGACAACTTAGGAAAATAGTACTTCTACGAATTGTTTTATCAGCCCAAGTTTGATATATAAGGTGGCATTAACACATTTTTAGATTCAGCAATAGGTTTACATTTAACATTATGTTTTCCAAGTCAAAATTCCGCTCTTATCAGCCAATATCGATACACATAGTGCAGAGCATCCACTCTACTATCCTACAAACAAAAATAACACGAATGTATCCTCCCTTTAGTCCCATTAAAAACCCCACCATCTTAAAATCTCCAATGGACTGCCACTTACACTCTTGATATTTTAAAACTTCGAGTAAAATTTTAACCTTTTCGTAGTTTTCTTTAAGGTGTATAGAGTGGGCTACTGAAAGAGATGGACATTTATTTCCGTTGTGTAATAAAACTAATTTTTGGCTTTTTGTTGAACCATCAATAAATAACCGCCATTCATTGGGAACACAGGGTATCCCAATTTCTTTGAACAAACCTTTGATATTATTACAAAAACAAAATCCATCTTCTTTTGTAAAGAACGAAGAAAATGTCTCATGGAGATTTCGTTGATCAGTTATTTTGACATCAACAAGCAAATTCCACTGTTTTAAGCGAGAACTCAAAATCTCTGCTTTATTTTTCTAAAAATGTATGTCCCTAATTAAATCATTAAAATCTTCTCCTGAAATTAGATGGGGTTTTTGCTGTTCCTGTGATGGTAAAAATTCTTCATCTTCATTATTTTCGTTTGAAGTTGGCGGTTCTGGGATTGGAAATTGTGGGCTATGCCAAATTGGAGCAGAAGAAGAAGTAAGATTAGCATATTCGATTGGCTTAGCGCTGTTGCGACTGTCTCTAACGTGCGCAAATTCTAGATACCGCGAACTTCATACTCCTTTTCTCACCTCGTTACCAATCTAAAACAAATAAAAATTCAAATAAACATACCTTGTTATATTTCTTTCCACTGAAAACCGCTTGCCTTCTAAACATCTTTTGCAATTACTGCAAGCAACATGTGGAGCCCATGGTTTGTCTTGATTTCGAATAGGGCAGTTAAAGTAGGCTTTATAGACTTCACAAAGCATTTCACAAAAAACCAACTCAAATTTTACATCCCGAACTTTAGTAAATTTGCCAAGTACATAACAAAATGCATCAGCATCATAGTTACACTTTCTTGATGACATTTTCACTGTTTTGAGATCTTTAAAAAAATACTCGTCTAATTGTTGCTAATCATTTAAGCGTCATCTAAGTACTGCGTGAATGTAACAATGTACACCTTTTCCTACGGTATGTTTGAATATATTTACTGTTTCTTGATCATGAGTGACTGTACAAGTGAACATACATACCTAAGCTTATGGGGACTGCATGCACCAGTTTCAAAGGCAAAAATCATACAAAAGGTTATTGTTATAATCATTTCAGAACAAATCTTTTAAACGAATATTGATATTATTTATTCATTTTGGTGCATAGTGAATAGAAAAATCGTAAAATCAATGTTAGGCCAAGAATTTATTTAAGTTGTGCTATTTATCGTGTAATTTATTTGCGGTTAATTTTTTTCAGCTACTTTTTACTGATGCTTTAAACTATAATTCTGCTTTGACTAATTTAAGGCCTTGTTCACCTAAAACCATAACGAATGCATCTTATTCCTTGATTTCAAAATAAACTAAATCATGTCCTAACATAGTTATCACTTTTTTAGGTTTTATTATAGATAATCCATGTAAAGTTTTTTGTTTTAATAGGCATAATGAATACAGACTTACCGATATAACATTTGTAGTTGATGTAGTTGTTAGTGATTTCTCTGTCCACTAGTGTCTGGATATATTGAAAACCGTTTATACGCCTAAAAAAATACTTCATGTCTCGTATCTTCAACTTCTTCTGGCTGAAATATCTCATGACCTGTGTTGTTGATTCGCTGCATCTTATGTTGATTAAAGTTTTGCGATGAGCGATTTCTGTCCCGTTTAAATGGATATCATGTGCAGGCTGAGGACCGTGTCATGGTGCTGCTGCTTGCCGAAGATATTGGTCGGAATTGACAACCTCTATAGGAACTGCTCTTTGTTGATTTGGGTGTTAAAAGCTGTTCTGCCGGTAGTTGTAACAGAACAAGTATAGAAAAAAAAAGTACATTAACCACCTAATTAGGAAATTAACTCATGAAAAATATTCCTCGTTGCTTTGGAAAAGATTTTATTTCGGAGGTCCGACAATGTAATGCGACAACTTACAATGCTGATTTCAGTGTATGCTTTTGATAGGTATGAATAATTAGTTAGTTAGTTAGTTGATATGGTTTAGAGCTTGGCATTTGACATTCTTCAGAATTTAAGTTATTTTAACAATTTAAGATTGGTAATGTAGTGGATTTATGTAAATTAATTTAATCAATATAAATAGTTAACAATTCTATAATTTTTGCATTGGTGCATTTTTCTTTTCAAACAACTTCCCCGGGTGTGAACACCGTTCGCAAACTGCCCCTCCGTCAAAAGTTTTCGATCAGAACTTTCGTCATGTTTAAGTTGTCGCCTTGTCTCCAATGGCTACACATCATTTTCTCTCGCTTGTACAATGCATCTTTGTTGTTGCCATTGCCAGTGTTGTGTTGTGATTTTATTCTTTTCTTTTTGTAAATTAAAATAAAATATTTAATTAATATCTTTTCATGATAGGAAGAAAGCAATTAAGTTGAATGATATTAAATTCTATGCCCCTATTACAGTACACAACTCTAGTTGTAATTTGGTCGTACATGAGAAATCGGTATTATCGACTACAACCTTGAGACAACCAGTTGTCTTTCAGTTTTCAAACCAAGGCAACTACTAATTTTCAGTTGTGTTGCCATTGTTTTACGGTATTATGAAAGACAACTCAACTGAGTACTGGTTGTCTCAAATGTCAAAACTACACAACTGCTTTTCTGTAGTTGTGTATATTATTTGGCGGAGTGGACTTTCTTCCCACAATGGAAAAAAACGTTAGTATATTTCAATATGTGTTTATTCAAAATAATTGCTACCAAGTGTATTTTCTTCCAGCTTGAAAATAACAAATAAAAAGCAAATGGAAAAAGAAAAAAAAATGGAAAAGGGAAAAAAAAAATGTTGAAGCGGAAAGGTTTGACAGCAAACCAACGGACACAACGGAAACACTGCAAAAACTGGAAAAAGTTCAATGGAAAAATTATGATCCTAATAAAAAAAAAATCCTATGAATTGAAAAAATATATATATATGAGCTGATAGAAAAGCAGAGCACTGAAGCCAGTGAACTTCACAAGTTGAATATGCAACGGACGAAAAAAAAAATTAAATGCTGGACAGAGCGTAGACAGGACAAAATATTTAAATAAAGCAATTCTAAGAGAGCACAGACTTCATAAAAACAACGACTTTGTATTACCTACGTATTTAATTAATTTTAATAGACAGCGAAACTTGTTTCTAACAACCCAAATGGTTCTTTCAATGATATTCCTTGCCTTTGAATGCGTTTTGTTTAATCGAGACTCCGGACTTCCACTTTCGGCCATGCGAAAAGGTGTTATCAAGGTTGTCTGCAATGGGTACCCAGCATCCCCTGAAAAATAAATTGACTTCAATAGAAATAGTTTTAAAAATTTACAGGTATTCGAGTACAACCAAAAATCCACGAATTGTGTTAACTATTTGTTTGTAAAAACTTTATGGTCACTCATATTTCAAATAAAAGAATCATGATTTGAGTCAGGATATCTTGCGTCTGCATGGTGGACGTTCATTTTGTAGTCACAAATCTTAATTGAAACTATTTAACTTTTATCAGTAAATGCGATTCAATTACTTACGATCATAACATTTAAGATACCATATAATATCCGTTCAAATACAGATTCTGGAGATTGTTTTTGGGAGATAAAATACGAACATGTCTTTCCGGGAAACCAGTCTAAATATAGCCCTACATTGATGTCATTTCTACTAAACTTTTGTTAACTTCCTTCGGATAAAAATCGAAGTGCAGTAGCTTATTTTAAAATTGGTGAAATTGATGATGAACGGACAGTCTCTTTCAAGAAATCCTTCACTTCATTCAGGATGTAAGAAAACGCTTCCTTATTCAGCTGAAAATAGCTAATAAAACTGTAAACACAAAATTAGTTTGGAAACTTTAAATTTTGAATATTTTATTTGGCATATGGAAGTTCTAAAGGGTTATGTTTTCTTATGCGCGCAACATCAATAATATCGTCCCCATACTCGTTATCGAAAAATAAATCGAAAGCAGTATCCATTTTACCTTTTTTATTGTAATTTATAAGAAAAAGTACTCACAAAATTGCTTCACTTTTCTTTTGTATACATCTAAATGTCATTGTTATTTTTCAGTTTCCATACCTAAAATTGGCTGCATTAGCTCAACTGAAAATGGTTGTATTCCGTAATACCGCAAAATAGTTCGGTTGACCTAAAGTTGAGTTGTATTAGTGACAACACAATTGACTTGAGTTGTGTACTGTAATAGGGGCAGTAATATAATTCATGATATATAATTCGTAAACTGGGGTTGTTTTGTTCGGTCTCTTCCGTGAGGATTTCTCGGTAGGAGTTGTTGCTGGATATGAGTAGCAACATTTCATGGATGGAGCTGCGTGCCTATTCAATTTATTTGTTTTCATCTTGTTTTGTTCGTGAATTTTATGTAGGGAATTTCCGCGAAATTTAAGTGAAGTGTTGTGTCGCTGTAGGGTTCCAATACAAGTTGCATAAATTATCTTGTATCTGGAACAAAAACCTAAAGAAATGCATTAATGAAACATGTTTATTTATTTATTTTTTTTTTTATCGAGTGAGAAAAAAAGAAGTGCTTGTAAAAGGAAACGGCAACGCGTTTGTGTGAGTTGGTGTATTTCGGTTCGTAACGGTTTGATTACTATGGGTACTGTACTGAATGCGATTTGTATGTAGTCATAATTTGTATTGGGAATATGCCTCGTGCTAGTTGTATAGCGTGAGAGTGCGATATGTAAGTTGATGTGTGGTATGTATTGTTGGTGGGAAGCAAAAAATTTTTAGTGATAAACCGCTTGATTTCTCCATTTTGTGTTTTTGGGGTAACGACCCTAATAAGATGTTTGTCCCTGGATGAGTGTTGATGACGCGTGCTAAGCTCCACTTTTCTGGTGGTAACTGATTATTCTGGATCAAATCTAGTTGGTCATTAATTTTCAGCCACTGGCTCCCACGAAGTTCTTCCCGTTTTCGCTGAAAATATGTGAACATACTTCTCTTCTGAACTTACAATTATTTGTATTTGTATTAAAACATACAAATATGGCAAAATATGCTTTGTAGATTTTTCCACCTTTCCTTTACACCAGTTTGCGTAAAGGGTTGAGATATGCGGACCCTCTGAGCTGGTAGATTACCCATGAGCTGATGCGACGGTTTTGCTCTGTATCGAAAGCAGATGATACAGTCATAGTGAATGCCACCCTTGACGCAACTTCTGATCTAGTAGTTGTTTTGCAGATATGCTGTGGTTTGTTGTAGCCCTCCGTGTAGCGTTTTCAGTTGATCATCGGCTATCAAGTGTTTTGTAAAGTGGTGGTCTTTTTTTAAGATGATAAGATGTCGTTGCTTAAATGGAAGCTCCGAGTGTTGCAACCTACAGAAGGGCAGAGTGAAGTGAGAGCTTTGACCTTTAAATCTGGAAAAAATATCTCTATTGCGCGAGCTTCACTAAAAAAAGAGTGGCAGAATAAAGTTCAGCTGAAGAAAGTAACTCAAGATTTCGAGAACTAGGTAAATTTTGTGCATTGTGCATCTTAGACAATATGCGATTACTCTGAAGAGCTTAGTCAAGTTAGACTGTCCAAGCACTAAAGTGTGGATATATTTTTTTACCTGAATGACAGCCTGGGTTTTAATAAAACGTTTTTCCTCTTCTTCTTCGCGGAGAAAGTCTGAACCATGTCACTAGGGGCTATTTGAATGCAAAGCAGAAGGCTCTTCTCCCCTCGATGCTAAATCTGCAGGAATCAGCTCAATAGGAATGTATATCCAGCTGTCTAGTTTGAGCAGCCGCAGTATTGCGGCTACCCAGCAAATGAACATGGATGCGGTTGTTGGAATCGAGAACTCGAATATATTAGGTCTATAACTTAATTCGTGCTAAGAGATGGCGTAACTTGTATTATTCCATTGGAACATGCGTTAAAATATATCATTCATTTGAAGCGTAAACAACAATAATTTTTTTTTCACTCAAATATGTCCAACTTTGCGCCTGAAAAAGTATTTTTGCGGGGAGTTCTTCTTCATTACTTTAATATAAAGAAAACTGCTGCTGAAAGTCATCGTATTTTGGTGGAAGTTTATGGTGAACATGCGCTAGCTGAGCGAACATGCCAAAAGTGGTTTGCACGATTTAAAAGTGGTGATTTTGGCTTGGAAGACAATGAGCTTCCTGGGCAGCCAAAAAAGTTTGAAGATGAAGAACTGGAAGCATTACTCTATGAAGATTGTTGCCAAACACAAGAAGAGCTCGCAGAATCTTTGGGTGTCACTCAAGCAGCCATTTCAAAACCTTTAAAAGCAGCTGGATATATTCAAAAGTAAGGAAATTGGGTTCCACATCAAGCCGAGAGACGTCGAAAGGCGGTTTTGCATGTCCGAAATGCTGCTGGAACGCCACAAAGGAAGTCATTTTTGCATCGGATTGTTACTGGTGATGAAAAATGGATCCATTACGACAACCCCAAGCGCAAAAAACCATATATGAAACCCGGCCAACCGGCCAAATCAATGGCAAAGCTGAATATCCATGGGTGTGCTGTATAATGAGCTGCTAAAACCGGATGAAACCATCAATGGACAATGCTACCAAACACAATTAATCCGTTTGAAGATAGCAGTAGCCGGAAAATGCCCGGAATATGCGACCAGACGCGAGGCAATAATTTTCCATCATGACAACGCTCGGCCCCACGTTGCTATTCCGGTTAAGAACTATTTGGAAAACAGTAGGTGGGAAGTCTTACCCCACCCGCCTTATAGCCCAGACCTTGCCCCTTCTGAGTACCATTTGCTCCGGTCGATGCAGAACGCCCTACTGAAATACGGTTCACATCAGAGCAGAATATCAAAAATTGGCTTGATTCATTCTTGGCTGCCAAGCCGGCGCAGTTCTTTTGGGATGGGATCCACAAATTGCCAGAAAGATGGGAAAAAGTCATAGCTTCAGATGGGCATTCATTTGAATAATACTATTATACATGTTTTTCTTGAAAAAAAAAAACCGCACGAAATAAAATATATACCCATAAATCGTTGCGCATTCCACTCCCTCTTCACTTCCAAATATGTGTTGAGTGGTAGCGAATGCACAAGGCGCTCAATATTTGGTGTGGTGTTATGTATTTGGTGTGTGTACTAGAGCGTGTGTGTGAGGGAGGCTTAGAATGCAAAACAGAGTGATGAAGCTGTTGGCAGAAATGGCATCGAACTCTACATTGCCCTGTTGCATGACTGTATGTCAGAGTGTTTGCAGACGCCGATTCTGCCTACTACACTTCTATTCTGCTGCTGTCTAACTGTTTCTAACATCCTAAATCTAGCTTTTAAAAATTCGCAGAAGACCTTGAATTCGGGTACCTCCTTATCTAAACCTACAATCGTTGGGTTATTGTAGGAAGTTTCTTACCATAAAGAAAATAAGTATGATATACCAATGCTCTACCGGTATACTCAGATTTTTCAGAGCGCGTCGATATTCCCCTGATGTATCCACCAGCCTTTTCAAATACCCCGCTGTTTCGTGATGAATGGTTTCCTGTCCGAAGAAAATTTAAGCTGTGCGTTAACAAGGGCACGTTTTCAGTCCTAACGAGATGTAAGAAATTCCCACGGTGGCCCATAATTTCCATTGTCAGTGGCTCAATGATTTAAAGGACGCTCAGCCTCAACCCCTAAACTTGATTTAAGAGTATGCAGTTTTTGTTCTTCGAATAATGTTTTATTGGTATGGATCAAGGATACAAACAGATCGTTGAAGGATCTTCAGGACTGGTAATCTCCACTAAAAACCGGTTTTATTTTCGGAAGACGAATAACGTTTTTATTTCCACAGATACTTATCATAGTATTAACCGGACCTTCAACCGTTGCTCCAAATTTATCCAGATTGTTTCATCTTGTCGAAAGTTTCTTCTAATACCTCTTCCTTTCCAGCTTCGATTGGGGAGATTCCGAACGGAAGTCTTATTGGAGATATAGTCTTTTATTAGCTCCTTTGGCGATTGTTTGCCTAAATTTTCAAAATCCTTCCTTATTTCTTTGAAGCCTTAGAGCAGAGCTTACGGTAAAGAAAAACATTCGTGAAAAAAATAGATGTATATTTCAACTTACGATTCTTTTAGAATCTTAAAATTTCCGCAGATATTCAGAAAAATTAAAGCAATCCCAAACGGAATGTAAATGCTCCAGTACTTAACTGACTCAATCGGGACTCAACAGTATATACGTACGTATGTTTTGCAGCAATGAATTATTGCAAAAAATTTTGCGCTTTGTAATTTAAGCAAAATTGCACGGAAACCGTTTTGCACTTACCCAAAAAAAAACTCACTGTTTTATTTAAGTTCAATACCAGTTTACTTGTTCCTAATCTTTAATTTTTTGTTCTTTTATTTTAATACACACACGGATTATTCGCTTTTAATCTTTGAAGGAATCGAAGGATCATAAACAAATATAGAAAAAAAATTTACATTCAACAACTAATGAGGAAATTAACTTATGAAAAATTTTCTTCATTAATTTAGAAAAGATTTTATTTCGGACATCCGACAACTTACAAGGCTTATTTCAATGTATATGAATAATGAATATAAATCTTTTGACATTTAATATAGTTTAGTACTTGACATTTGCAAAGGTTAATAGTTTGACTAACTTCATTCTGCAAAAAATTTGAATTATTGAACGCAATTAAAGCAGTTCTTTTTTAGTTGGTTACTATGACGATTTTGAAAACACTCAAATTTTCGAAGAGTTGCTCGAATACTTTCTAGTCCACAGTCATATCCTAGCCGGCAGTCGAAGAGCATTGGCAAGAAATTGCATTAACTGGCATTTCATTCCATCATCCGCATCAACTTCAGTGGGCTGTGGGAGGCGGATGTAAAATCTGTTAAAAGCCACCTTAATAGCAACATCAAAATATTGCATGCCCGCGCGCGTGCTTTGGCATGCTTCATACACACTTTATATCGAAGTTACGATAACTTACATCTAAGGTACGAACTTGAAATTTGCAATTATAAATGTCCCTTCAGCGTTGAGTTGGCAGATTAAGGATAGTTTCCTTCAATTTCCAATACATGAATTCTTTGCACTAGGTAGAGTAAAAATTAAATGTTTTTATTTGTATTAAAATTAAATTAGGAGAAATAACTTTGTAAACAATGTATTTTAATAAATAAAAATCAACATATACATAGTTCAAAACTGCTATTTCATGCAAGAAACCCATAATATAATAATCTTAAAATGTCATATAGTATATTGGAGGTTACCAATTCGAAGTAAATACTTTTCATCATAACCTACCCTGTAGCTTTAAATTGAACACATCAATACAAAAAGCAAAACAAATTGTGAATTGCCAAATATCAAAGCGGGCCTACTAGGCCTACTTTCGCTTTGCAGTTTTGACGTTTATTAATTCCATCTAAATCCGAAATTTATAATAAATGTGACACAAATTAAACAATCGTATTTTTACAAACGTCATTTTCATGAAAGTGAGCAATTGTGCTAGGCTATCAATAGATTCGGCGCTGTTTGTTGCATAGGTAACGTGAAACCCTCCCGCTCTCAAGGCAGCGCAATGCTTTTTCTGTCGGCAAAATAGATAATGTCAAAATCCAATAAGCTCACGGCAAAACACCAATGCTTTCCCGTGCCAAAATTGGGAGAACATAAAAAAAACATTAAGCGAGCGCGTATGGTGGTGGTGGTGGCGAAGACAAAACTTAATATATATATATAAAAAAAGACTATGTTTTCATAAGCTCCTCCTACTGATTTGCATTCTATGCAGTTTATGTTAGTGTGTGCGCATGTAGTCATGGATCACACATACACGGAGCGGGATAGAACTCTTTTTCGCCGGCATTGACGGAAAATCTTTGGAGAATTCAATGACCGGGACAACTAAGCCAACGGCAGACACAGCTGTCCGTAGAAGACTCACAGCAGACAAGTTGGGCGAAGAGGTTTCTTGACAGACACAGCTGAACGGAGAGGTTTCATTTGGTCGCACGACGAGTCAAGGCATTTCCAACCAAGACTTAAACTTATAAAGTTGAATTTAATTTATATTAAAAAGAGAGTAGTTTTTATTTTATTCCTCTTAGTTACTCGATTATTTATTTAAATGTTCGTGTCACAAAGGTTGTGCTGTGGTACTTTTATTTGCACTAACAATTAAGGATTTTCCCGCTCAATTTTTAAAAAAATCGGCTTAGACAAAGTTCCGTAAAAGTTTTATTTTTTATTTTTTTTTATTTTTTATTTTTTTGCTTTAATATCCTTTTGATAGTGTCCTTACAATACACTGTTACTTAAACTTAACTGTTAAAAAATAGACTGTAAATCTGTTAAATAACGTATCAAAATAAAGCACCGATTTCAATGAAATTCGAAACAGAAGTGATGTTTTTTACTATACTCTCACTTTGCGTTTTTATATCAATGGCATTGGTACCAACTGTTGCGTGGTACAGTTCAATTCGGAATTTCATGGACCCCCTCCAAATGGCAAAGCCGAATCGAAAAACTGAAAAAGGGAGACCATACGGCATTCTACGTTGAATACGCTATCACCATAAGCGAGTGTCAGATGATTTCCACTGCTGACTCCAACAGTCCCTGCAGCATAAAAATCAACATCTCAACCAAACATGCGTGGTTGCTCTCTACTTCCCTTGGTAAGGCCACTAAACCTGTAAAGTATCACAAAATGCTTTGACGAACGAAAAAACCCTCATCTCGAAAATAATCAAAGCTCCAATAATAAACGTAGTTTCAACGATAAGCTTAAAAAAAACCTCTCTCCAACTCCCTTCCAAATAAGAAACATGCTAACATAAAACGAAGCTCTATACCCGATCCTAACTAAAGTTTCAAAACAAACTTATTCCCTAATTTAAATTTCCCTTCTCACTTTTTCCGACAAAAAGCCCTTATACACCATTTCTCTAATCCCTTAATTCCCTTCGTTCCACCCAAGCCCCCGCGCCAACGCGTCTCATTCAACCCATATTATCCCTTCTGAACCAAATCCAGCTATTAACTCATTTCCGAACTTCAACCTTTAAACTGGAGCTAAGTACCTCAATTTTATTAACTCCCATATCCTAAACCCCACATCTCATCCATCGTGCAACTCCATATCCAACAATTTATCGCCATTTCCCTCCTCCACTGACCCCATTCTTGATCCCCTTTTCCTCCACGGATAAACTAACACAGCAAACCAATGGCACTACAGAAAGTCGCTATGCACTTTCTACCAGGTTCATGGTTTCCATGCAGCAGGATAGCCTCCCTACCGACCCTATCAGTCTCAGGAACCTATATGTCAGGTACCATGAGATTTTTAGCATGGCCCCTCAGAAAGTAGCAGAAAATCTTGCTGCATTCGACCACGTACACTCTTAACGAGTCTCACACCTACAGTGATGTTGAGCCGACCACGATAAATTTTTTCGTCCATAACGTGTCTCCCATGCTAGCACTTAGACCATCCACCCCACAATATCCCTCTTACATTTTACTACCAGAATGTAAGAGTTCTTCTCTCTTCCTTTCGATATATTTGCCTTGAAACCATTTTGATTAACGACATAAAGGACTAGGAGTTGTTCCCCCCTACTGTAAATGTTTTTCGCGACGACAATCATACTCGCACAAAGGATGATTCCCCCTGTCGAGGCGTCCTACTGGCGATCCACAACAGCCTTAACTCCTCTTACATTACCATTTATTTATGCTCTACAGTCGACTTTGTCGCAATAAAAATATCACTTCTTATCAAGTCCATTTACGTTATATGTTGCTTTATTCTACCTGCTCAACTTATTGAATCTTACCAACTTGTTATCAATGCAATCGACCATTTAATTGACCTGTCTGACTCTATTGACGGTATCCTTATTTTCGGCGCCTTAAATCTTCCCCAACAACAGTGAACTCTGTCAGATGATCAGTTTTCCATCGCTTTAAATGCCAACTCAGCTAAGGAATGTCTCTTTTTAGATCGCTTAACAGACTCAAGTCCATGCTAAGTCAGTAGTATATCCAATTATAAGGGCAGGCAATTAGACTTTATATTCACTAGATTTAATTAACTCTTCAGTCTCACTTTGTCCTTATCTCTCTCAACAATCGATAACTACCACCTCCCCAGTTCTACTTTCATTTTTTCATAACTCTTCATTCCAGTCCACTAACCCAACAAATCTCTCATTCCACGACTTTCATAAAACAAATTTTTACAAAATCAGTAACTATCTCAACAACTTTCATAACCTAAGTATAAATAATGCCTTATCCATTTTTTATTAAGTAATATTAAATACTTTTTCTCTTTACGTTCCGTTTTCCTGCCTTAAAACATCATCTACTAGTCCTCCCTGGTATAATCTCAATCTTCGTTCCTTACAATATAAGAGAATCAAGTTATGGGCTATTTTCCTGCGTACAAGATCCTTTTCCGGCTATTTTAGTGCTTATCTTCATTTCACCGAACTTTAGGATTCCCTTTACCAGCGCTACCTTAACAAAAGGGCAAGTCAACCTTATTAACAACCCTAAGTCCTTTTTCCAATTTGCTAACTACAAAAGAAAGTCCGATGGTTACCCTCCTTCCCTCTCTTTCAACAAGTCATCATCCGATCCACTCACCATTTCCAACCTATTTGCCACCTTTTTTAAACAATCCTTCACCAATGACTCCTTTGTACCAGATCTATCCTATTTTAATTACCTACTGAACTCCTCCAATGGCCCACCTCGTAATGTACGTGCCCCTCGTCTCTTGTATTTATCAAACCGCCAAACCTCCTATGGCGCGAATGAACTAGTCTCCTTTATGCTACGAAAATTAATTGGAACCCTACCGTCTTTGATTTCCGCCGCACCACTTCCTACTTTAAATCCGTTCCACTTCACCGCTCCAACCTTAATTTTAAGTTTAATTTTAAGTTATAGCTTGTATTAAGCCGAATATATGGGGGTATTCGCCCCACCAAAATTATAAAATTATTGCGTGGGTGTGTTGCCAGTATGCATTCTAATGACGTCATGTGCCAACACAATGAGATAACTCAACACACAGACACCCAATACAACTTGTTGATTTATTTGGGTTAGATATTGCTTTGATTACTGCAAATCGTTTTCTTTTACATAACAGCGGTTTAATAAATTATTTGATGCCATTTTTTTCCGGTGGTAGACCACCTCCTCCCATCCAGAGCATGTCTTATCATTTTCATTTGATTTCAAACTTTATATTGAATGCCAATACCAGTTTTACATCGTTGGCATCCATTCCTTGAAATCTGTAAAAAATTATTTTTTGAGGGTAGGTATAAATCAATATTTCTATTTTTTAAAAACTTAATACTCAAGTGGGTACCAATACATTTGTAATGCCTCAGCATGTGTTAAGTTTTCTGGAAAATGGGATGTTTTATGGAAAGATGTTTGGGCGTGATTATTTTGCTCCATGGGTGGCATTCAACATTTAATGCGGAGACTAAGTTCTTGTTGATTTCTAGTCAACTAATCATGTTACTAGATTTTTAACTGAAAACATTAATGTCTCTCGGGTGCTTGAGCCATGTCCACCCACAATAAATATAAATGGTGTTTAGGCTTAAGAATTAATTTTATAAATGCACACCCACAATTTAAAATAAAGTAAATAAACCACATGATACACCCTATAAGCACATCGCACAATGCACCGTACACCTGAAACAATGTAGTAAGGTACGTAAGCAATGTAGGTACGAATAATTTTTGTATTAGAATAAGTTTTCTTTTGTTTTGTAATATCAATTTTTATGAAAAACTAAGCTATAATTTTATATAAATAGTGTCGAAAGACTTATTTTTCAGAGATTATCAAGCAGTTGTTGAAGACTTTATCGCAATTATTCCAAGTGAGTCTGCTTGGAGCTGCAAAATCTTCTTTCAACTTTGCGTTGGAAAGTAAGCAGTCTATAAAGCATATGTTTCAAGTTCGAAAGCGCCACGTTGTGTAGTATTTGTTTGGCAGCCGTCAATAGTGAACTTTGTCAGTGAATTTGTGAAAATGGAGAAAATTGGTCATCGTTATGTGATACAATACTTTTATTTGAAAGGCCTCAGCCTAACCAATATAAAACCCAAAAAAATTTTGGGTTGCTGAGTTTAAACGAGGCCGTACGAACTGCCAAGACGAGCATCACAGTGGTCGACCAATTGAGGTGACGACTCCAGAAATGGTGAATTTCGTTGACTGAAATTGCGCGAGCTAGTAGATATTGTAGGCATTTCAAAAAGTGCGGTACATCGCATATTATTTGAAAATTTGGACATGAGAAAGCTGTGTGCAAGATGGGTGCAGCATTTGCTCACACTAGAGCAAACACAGTGTCGTGAAGATGTTTCAATTGAGTGTTAAGCGAAGTTTCACAGCAACAAAGCAGAATTTTTGCGCCGTTTCACAACAATGGTCCATCACTTTACACCCAAGACAAAAGAACAATCAAAATAATGGATTCAAAAGGGAGAACCGGCTCCAAAGAAGGCGAAGACCGTTTCATCTGCAGGCAAGGTCATGGCGTCGATTTTTTACGATGCGCGTGGGAAAATTTTCGTTGACTATCTTGAAAAAGGAAAAACCATCAACGGCCAGTATTATGCGAACTTATTGCTAAGAAGAAAGTGTTGTTTCATCAAGACAATGCACCAGCTCACAAATCCGTTATTGCAATGGCCAAAATTAATGAATTAAAGTTTGAATTGTTACCTCATGTACCCTATTCGCCAGATTTAGCCCCCTCGGATTATTTTCTGTTCCTAAACTTAAAAAAATGGCTCAGTGGTTTAAGATTTTCCAACGATGAAGAGGTGATGTCGGCAGTTAATGGTTATTTTGAGGAGCAAGATAGTTCTTATTATAAAAAGTGTATCGAACTTTTTGAACATCGCTGGGAGCGTATATAGAGCTAAAAGGCGATTATGTTGAAAAATAAATAAATTTTTTTCCAAAATTTTTGTGTTTTCTTTGTTGAGTCGGGTACTTCTGGGACCGCCCTCGTACATAACGATAAAAGAATCGTTACATTTTTTGGTGACCATGACGCGATTAATTTCTTTTGCCCCACTAGCGGTAAGGGAAAATTTTTTACTAATCTGCTTATTAAGAGCGTATACCAGGACTAAACACTGGTATTCTTTAATACACAACAATCAACACAAGTACAATAAGCGTATACCAGGGCTAGGCACTGGTATTCACCAATCAACATTCCAACGATAATCAACATTCAGAGTATATACAAATTAGCATCTCAGCAAAAGAAAACGGGGCGGAGATTCTATGGATTAAGCTAAGTCTGAAGAAGGAACCAATCCATCGACGAACAAAAGAGTTATACACAGCTCGACTTAAGAGTCTCAATCAACTTTGGGATGATTTTGAAAAAACAGACAACATTATCCGTATCGATCATGGTGATGAGCTTTCTCATCCATATCTCACTAATAAATACTACAATCAAGTTCAGGAGGATTTCTATTAAGCAAGAAATGAAATCCTGCAAAAATTGAAGATGATACAAGATGATGACATCCCCACTGCCCATATTGATAGGGATGATCCCCAAGATAGTGTCGCTCAAGGTGACAATACCCAGCAGAAAGGGGTTGTATCAAAACCACATCCAGTCAAGGCACAGCAAGCATATCAACCAAATGATAAGACGGCAGCAAGCGGTAATTGAAGCACTGCACCAGACGCTTCATGGGCTATCTGGGGATTTAACTCAAAAATCACAAGAATATTTTAAAATTAAGATAAGATCTGTAGAGCGGTATTGGGATGAAATCCAACGGCTGCACAATCAGATGTACGAGCGGTCTACAAATCTGGCACTCGATGGATACAATGCACAACAATATTTCGCCTTGGAAGATAAAACGCAATTCAAGCTTATCCAATTGTATGAATTATCTAATGAAATACAAGCACTGTCAACTATTGGTAGCAACTTAAAAAGCCCTTCTATTGGACTTCAACTACCACACATTACCATGTCAAAGTTTGATGGAGATTATATGAAATGGCGGCAATTCCCTAACCTTTTTACGGAGCTCATACACAACAAGCCGATCGCTAAATGTCAAAAGATGTATTTTCTAAAGACAGCTTGTCTGGTGAAGCAGAGAGATTGATTTGCCACATGGCTCCCACTGAAGCAAATTATGAGGCAGAGTGGAAACTTATTAAAGAAAGATATGAAAACAAACGTCTTTTAGTTAACGCTGTCCTTAACAAACTTCTTACTCAACAAACATCAACGACTGTAAGCGTGTCTTCAATTAAATCACTTCATGATATTACTCAAGAATGTCTGTTAGATTTAGCTGGCCTTGGAATCGACACCTCATCATGGGATCCAATACTCCTGCACATCATTGAAGCAATCGAACGCTGCATTAACTGTCTAAGGGATGAACACACATCGTCAAAATGTTCGTCTCGAAGGTGAAGAGTATGTTCGAAAAAGCATAAAACATTATTACATTTAGAGCACACTGCTCAGGGTTCATTGGCTACCAGTAAGAGTACGTCAAACACATCAACTGCTAAGAGAAATCATGCATTAAACTCCACTAACCTAAGCAACTCGACAACAAGTCAGCAAATTACGACGTCTTCTTGTATTGCTAGTCCACATGCAACACGCTTGCCATCGAACATCGACTCTCAAGCTAACACTTCACTTACGGCAGGTGTCAATAATATTTTTATGTTATTATGTTTTTCTAAGCACTGTGTCAGTGAAGCTGATGAGTAACAGTGGAACCATTATACAGCGTCGTTGTTCGAGATTACAATTAGAATAATTAATTATATGTAATAAAATATATGAAAATTAAAATATAATATATGTAAAAGGGGAAATGTAAAACATTAGTAATCCACTGCATTACCAATAATAATGCTATGCAGAAAATTCCCAGTATAAATGATTATAATTAAGGCCCAGTATATTGCATACCTTTTGGGGATAAAACACAATAAAATTGATAAGCAAATGAATAGGACGCTTTTTATTTTACTCCGCCTTTTTTCATTTTTCGTGTGGTGACCAAAATCCTTTATATCGATTTTCATGGTCCTTCGAGTGGTTACGATTGATAGTAAATCAATCAACGTGTGTGATAAAACTATAACATAAGATTAAAAAAAAAAAACAAAAACAAAAAAAAAACCAGACATTAACTTAAAGAAGACAAAAGTGAAGAACAAAACTAAAAGTGAGTTTTTTTTAAGGTGCAAATCGGTATCCCGCGTCGTGCAATTTCTTTCGTCTTTTTTGACTGTATTTTAAAAAACATAAAACCAACAAAAGATTGCAATAAAATCGCAGCTATAACCGTCATCTCCGTTGTTCGACCATTTTGGCGTTCCAGTGAACAGTTCTGCTCACTGTTGGACTACTTTGCAACAGCACATCCACCGTTGAGTCCGTTACTACCGCAAAGGCTCGATTGGGATATCCGCTACAACTGCGCGACACACATCGGGGATACCGTTTCGATTTCAAATCAATTTTCTGCAGATCTCCGGCAATTTAAATAATCTAAAAGATACGTATGTTGAAACACACCCCCATTTTAATTTTTTTTTTCTCTTACGAGTATTTTGTTTTTAATTTTAGTTGATTTCAAAAATGAGCACTGCTCTAAAGCTCCAAAAGAATTTGCTAAAGCAAATTACAAAGGATTGGGAAAATTTTGGAAAGAGATTCCCGAAGGAGAGGAAAAAAAATTACATCTCCAACAGGATTGCCGGGCTGAAGGAGAATTTCAAGACTACTACCCAACATAACACCGACGGAATATCCTCAATTGAAGCTGGAAAGGAGGATGAATTACAGGAAATCTTCGACAGGATTAAAGACAATTACCTGGACTACAAAACAGCGCTATTAGATAGCATGGATAAACTTCAAGCAACAGTTCAGACTCCGGTAAGTGATAGTACCTCTAGCGATAAGAACATCATTCGATTGCCGAAAATAAATTTACCAGTCTTTTTGGGGGGATATGAATCCTGGAGATCATTTCATGATCTTTTTGTATCTTTAATACATACAAATAAAGCACTAACTGAGGTTGAGAAATTGCATTATTTGAAATCTAGTTTGGGCGGTGAAGCCGATCGTCTCCTTTAACATTTAGTCATTGACAACGGGCACTATAAACCAGAATGGGACATTCTCACATCTCGCTATGACCATAAACGTGTCCTTGTTAATGCACAGCTGAGAATCTTTTTTGCACAAGAAAACATTAGCCACGGGACCGCTGCACATCTGAAAAAATTGCTAGATACATCAGTGGAATGTCGACACGCTTTGAAAAATCTCGATGTACCGGTGGTACACTGGGATGTTATCCTTATCTTTTGTTTAGTGAAAAAACTTCCCACAATAACACAAGAACTTTGGGAAGAAAAGCTAGGGACAGATAAGGAATTACCAAAGTTTGAAAGTTTCACTGAATTTTTAGAAACGAGGTTTAGGACATTGGAGGCAGTTGGTCAACGGGAAGATATAGGAGTCAGTAAGATCTCTAGGGCACCATTAACATAAACAAAATCGTTTTACTTGAAGCAGAATAAAAAGAGTCAGTTCAGCTGTAAAGTGTGTAATAAAGGCCCTCATTCACTGCGGACCTGCAACCGGTTCTTAAAAATGGACATCGCGTCTCGCAGGGGTATCGTGAATAAAATCAGCATATGCGAGAATTGTCGGCATACAGTCACGCAACCCAACAGTGTCCCAGCATAGTCCGATGCTACTTTTGCCAACAACTTCATCACTCCCTTTTACACATTAACACCCCTTCACAATCACAATTCAATTCACACACAACAAATACCCAACACTACACAATACATGCAGCGCCTAATTCGGTCACCATCGGTCACCACATACACCCCAACAAAATCCCATTTATCTACAGTACACTTAAACGCTACCCCTTCTCAGCCCACACAATAGGTCAACACTTTTCACGCAGTAGAATCCCATGTAGACGTTTTACTCGCAACAGCGCGAGTAATAAGGTATAGACGTTACACTCCGCGGATTGATAGATCCGGGCTCTGAGGCCACCTTTATTACTTATCGGGCAGTCAAGAGATTAGGTATGAAGGGAAAACGGACTTTCAGAAATCATCCGTAGCGAAGAAGCAAAGTCACCCATTGGGCAGAATACGTCACTTGGGTGGATTTTGATGGGTAAATTACAAAAACCCAGTCGAACCATAAGGAACTTCCTTCAAGTACTTGATGCCAGCCGGCAACTCCAACGTTTCTGGGAGATGGAAGAAATACCCTTTAAGGCGTACCAAGCATATGAGGACAAAGTATGTGAGGAGTAGGACAAGGACGAAGTACTCAAAACTCCTTATCACTACTTCGTGCCGACAAACTCCGGGTCGTCTTTGATGCTGCAGCCAAAACTTCAGACGAAACTTCGTTGAACCAGCGTTTAATGACAGGACCTAATCAACAGACGGATATTGTTGAAATTATATTAAGATGGAGAAAACATAAATATACCTTTACAGCAGACATTGAGAAAATGTACAGGCAAATCCGTGTCAGCTTAGCCGACTCTTATTACCAGATGATTGTTTGGCGTGACTATGATATCAGTAATGTTCGGTACAAACTGTGCACCCTACCTTGCCATTAGATCGCTCAATCAACTGGATACTGATGAGGAGCACAACTATCCGTTGGGTGCACGAATAGTGAGGGAAGACACTTATGTAGACGATCTGTTCGCTGGAGCTGATACTGTTGAGGAAACAGTGTTGAGGCGTGATGAAGTTAACAGTTTGCTGGCCGCGGGAGGGTTCAATCTGCGGAAATGGGCAAGCAATTCCAACGAGGTTTTGGATCAAATACCTGTAGATCAGCGGGAAGTTGCCTTTTATTTACCCTTAGATACCCCAGATCTCGTCAACACTCTAGGAATTAAGTGGTTTCCAGTAAATGATATCCTTTCTTTTCAGAACATCCAACTCGACGGTGCTGACCCAACAAAAAACACAATTCTATCCACCAGTGCTTAGCTCTTCGATTCTTTAGGATGAATTTCACCCTGCGTCGTCAAGGGCAAAATTTTGATGCAGAAACTGTGGCATAGCGAGCTGAAGTGGGAAAAGCCTATTTCATTGGAGTTAAAGAAGGAGTGGAACGCTTTTCGTGAGGAATTGCCGCAATTTGAAAAGATCCGTATCCCTCGATGGATCCACATGCACAGCACTCTTAAGGAACTAGAATTATCGAGAAGGTATACGGTGCCGCTATATACCTTCGAGTTCTTGATTCCAACGACTTCATCCATGTATAGTTGCTTATGTCCAAGACCAGGGTCGCTCCAGTAAAAACCCAAACAGTGCCACGACTAGAACTCTGTTGCTGTTACTCTTGCAACACTGCTGGACTATACTTCGAAGGTTTTAGGCTTTCCAGATGTAAAGCAATATGCGTGGACAGACTCAACCATTGCGTTATCGTGGATTGCTGCTGTTCCAACTAAGTGGGCCACCTTTGTTATTAACCGGGTAGCCGAAATACAACGACTGGTGAAACCAGAAAGCTGGAAGCACATTCCCAGTGCCTTCTGCCTTATATGCTAACAGACTTTGGTGGAATGGGGCAGATTTTCTGCGAGAATCTTGGGAGTTTCAATGTCCATAACAACCGACAAGCTTAACTACATACGAGGAAAAACGGTCAATTTGAATGGGGATTTAGGTAAAAAGTGATTTTTATACTCTAATATTAAAACACTCTAATCTTACAAAACTAATAAGGATCACTGCGTACTGTCAACGATTAATAACAAATTTACGAAACATACCTGAGTCGAGAAAAGGTAATTTACTCTCTCCAGTCGAAATTCATTCTGTCACACTGTTCGCCGTAAAGCTTGTACGTGAAAGCCAAAGCCCCAAGCTCACCCTGCACTTATACAGACTCTGATGGAATCTTGCGAGTCGGAGGTAGATTGCAACAGGCGGATCTTCCATTTCATCAACGACACCCAATCATACTCAAAGGAAATCATCTTTTCACAAAGCTTTTGATTGCTGATGCTATCAGTAAAGCACAGCATACTTGCGCAACAGGTACTGGATCCTGAAATTTAAAAATTGTGTTAAGGGATATTGAGCTAAAACGTCGCACCAACTGATGGGCAATCTACCGGCCCCAAGAGTGCGCATATCCCAACCATTTACACATTCCGGGGTCGACTACGCAGGTCCGATCGAAGTAAAGTCATGGAAAGGACGGGGAGCGAAAACCTTCAAGGCGTACTTTGCCATTTTTGTGTGTTTGGCTACCAAGGCCATACACATCGAATTGGTGAGCGACCTTACTACAAACGCATTCATCGCAGCCCTACGACGATTCACAGCAAGAAGAGGATTATGTTCGTATATATTTAGCGATAATGGGACGAACTTACTTACTTACTTCCGACGAATTAATTTAATCGCTTATCATCTCTTACTCGTATTTACAATACACAATAAAAATCAACAATAATAAATGTTCATAAAATATATTCATACAAAACCTTCAAAATGCCGACCTCAAATCACAAAATTCAAAGTGCCGACGGCAAATCACAAAACTCAGAATGCCGACGGCAAGTACAACACACAAAATTCTAAAATTTATTGTTTTCGTACAACACATCAACAACACATCAACAAAACCATACCAACACAAGCAAACACATGTGTAACCAGTTCACTCGCACACAATTTCGCCGCGAATCGAAATACCAATACTACAAACGCGCAGTCGTTTTATTTATTTTTTTTTCCATACTATGCACTTATTTTTTCGCACAAAAAAAAAAAAAATATATATATGTTCACGAATGCCCTTTTTCAAGTTTTTTTTTCTCCGGGTACAAAATGTACATTTCGCAAATTGGAGTTCAAGGACAACACGACACTTCACGAGATTCCAAATCGTTTACAAACTTCCTACACGAACTACGATCACGAAAGAGAGAAGAAGAAGGATGAGCAACTTTTATTGACAAGTACGATGCACAGTTGCAACAACAATGGCCATTGACCCCATAAGGCATACTCAAATATTTGTCAATTTATTGTACTTACCTGGTCAACACACCATACTTACAATTTTCAATATCGCCATACTTCAGAGTTTGAGTAAAACCCTTTATTTCTTTTACTATTTTAATTTTTTTTTTCTTGTTTTTTTTATTCGACGCAACAACAACACAACACTTACACTACACATTATACTGGTTCGGCAATCAACACAATAAACATCAATAACAAACGAAGGTGATCAAAACAAAAGAAGAAGAAGATGGCTGTGGGTGATCGACAAGGAAAGCACCAACATGAAGGCAGAGAAACTTTACGAAATTAAGGGTCGAAACACATTCGAGATTACAATTAGAAGAATTAATTATATGTAATAAAATATATGAAAATTAAAAAATAATATATGTAAAAGGGGAAATGTAAAACATTAGTAATCCACTGCATTACCAATAATAATGCTATGCAGAAAATTCCCGGTATAAATGATTATAATTAAGACCCAGTATATTGCATACCTTTTGGGGATAAAACACAATAAAATTGATAAGGAAATGAATAGGACGCTTTTCATTTTGCTCCGCCTTTTTTCATTTTTCGTGTGGTGACCAAAATCCTTTATATCGATTTTTAGTCGTGCTATTCTGGATGATGCGTAAACTGGAGATGCCACTAACAAACAGCCCAATTGTCATTAATGGTATCGGGCAATTAAAACGGCAAACACATCTCAGATCGAATTTCGAACTCTTATCCAACGTAACAAACTTTTCAACAAGGATAGAAGCTATTGTATTACCTTAAATAGTAGTATTCCTACAACCTTCACAAACATTAGATGTTTCTACTTGGTCAATACCAAAAAACATCAATTTAATAAAACGAACCGCGTTGATCTACTTATTGGAGCAGAACACTACCATCAACTTCTATGTGTTGGACAAATCCAGCTAGGACAAAGGGCTTCCACTACTCCAAAACACCCTTTTTAGATGGATTGTCACGGGTAGTATCAGCAAGGCATCAACTTAAGTTTCAACTTGCGGTATATTTACACAGGATGAGTCGCTTCAGCAAGCGATAGAGAAGTTTTGGGAAATTAAAAAACTACCAGAAGATAAATACAAAAATACAATGCAGAGAAACGCTGCAAAGAAATTTCTGATAAAACAACCAAAAGGGATGCAGCGGGAAGGTTTGTTGTAAGGTTACCTTTCTCAATGGAGCCAACAAAGCTGGGTGCGTCTATTGATATAGCACTGAGCCGGTTCTATGTATTAGAACGGAGATTTACAAGGGATATTAACCTTAAACAGCAATATATTAATTTTATGAACGAATATATTAACCTTGGTCACATGCAAGATATCGACTACAATTCCATTCAAAATCCGCATTACTTCTTGCTACATCATGGGGTTATTAAAGCAGACAGTAGCAGTACAAAGCTAAGACCAGTTTTCGATGCATCAACGAAGACTTCCACAAACATTTCCTTAAAACATAATGTATTCAGGTCCAACTATCCAGGATGATCTATTTACAATTTTAATGCGTTAAGGCTGATATTTAAAAAAATGTATCGGCAGATAATTTTGCATCCGGAAGACAGAAGGTTTCATTTGATTTGGTGGAGAGCAGAATTAAAGCACCCAGTCAAATGTTATCAACTCAATACAGTGACTTACGGATAAACATCAGCTCCATACTTGGCTACTAAATGTCTACAAAAGCTAGCTCAAGATTACAAGTTTACCTTTCCATTGGGTTCAACCACAGAGGATCTTCTATATAGATGACAACATTGACAACATTACTTCAAGAAGCTGGATTCTCATTACAAACAATTGCTAAAAGATGTTTCATTAGAGGACCAGGAAATCCATTTTGACGAAGAAAATAATGAAGAATTCGTCAAAACTCTTGGTTTAATATGTCTACCAAAATCAGATATATTTTGCAGTAAGGTCAAGTGCGAATTACAAAAACAAGTCACAAAAAGAACAGTTGCATCCGAAATAAAAAAAAAAAACTGTTTGATTCTTGGTATTATTGCACCCGTTGTAATTCTGTCTAAGCTGTTTCTTCAAGAATTATGGGAACTTAAATACGATGCCGCTCTTCCAATAAAAATGTGTACCAGATGGTGTACGTATCGGATTAAAATTCCAAGGCATGTTTTTCCTTAAAGGGTTCCTACTTCAGTGCAACTTCACACATTTTCTGACGCATCCGAGAAGTCCTATGGTGCTGCAGTCTATGCAAGATCGACTTACAGTGATAGCGTGATAGTAGTTCGGCTATTATGTTCCATATCGAGAATAGCACCAGTCGCGAAAACATCTTCAGGAATACGCTTATTAACCATCCCGCGACTCGAACTATATGAGTAAAATCCGACTTACGTATTAAAGGAGGAACAACGCATTTCTGGACAGACTCTCAAATTGTTCTTGATTGGATCAACTCAAATCCGGAATTATTTCAAGCATTCGTCGGTCGTCGCCTGGCAAATATTCAACAACTCTCCAGCAGCATGCAGTGGCGAAAATAAACGCAGAAGGTCCGAAAAGAGTGTTTGAACAAATTAAACATCCAAATTCCTTTACCAATGTTAAAAGGATAACAGCGTATTTTATTCGTATTGTGTTCGTTTCATTGGATTAATTAAACAATGACCAGTTTCTCCCTAAAATACATGAGTTGAGACGGTCACATTTAAGATCTGACAAAACAATCAGGTCGTTGACAGTAGCAGAATTAGACAACGCTACTCAACTCATTCTAAAGTATATTCAAGAGCAAGAATTCAAGGCAGACATACTTCATTTAAAAAGTAGAAGGAGCCGGATGCAAGGAGCAAATTAATTGGTCTTTCAGTTTTCTTCGATCAAAACGAGCTCTTGTCAGTAGGATTGGACGATTGGAAGCATCCTCGCTACCATATGACGCCAAACATCCAATATTATTGCCTTATACCCACCCATTTGTCAAAATACTTATGACAGACATACATGCAGAAAATATGCACGTAGGCCCTCACGGTTCATTAGGCATAACAAGACAACGTTTTCGGTCGATCAAGGGAAAAAATTTAGCTCGTTCCATTGTTCAACACTGCACAGATTGTATAAAGGCAAGGCCTAAGATGTATGGTCAGATGATGGGCCACCTACCTGTACACAGAGTTCAACCAGCGCTTCCTTTCATCAATTGTGGAGTAGACTTTTGTGACCCCATATGGATTCATTACCGCTCAAGGAGAAATCGTCCCCAAAAAAGCTACCTGCTTTAGCACGAAGGCCGTACACATTGAAGTTGTAAACGACTTATCTACAGATGCATTCGTGGATGCTCTAAGGAGGTTTATTGGCCGCCGAGGAGATTGCAAAAATCCTTATTGTGATAATGCAACTAACTTTGTCGACGCAAGGAATCAATTAACTGAGTTACAAACAACAATATACTATATTCAACCCAAGCTCAAGGTCAAATTTCAACCAGTTGCAACTCAAGAGGAATATATTTTCATTTTATCCATCCGAGGGCTCCACATTTTGGAGGTTTATGGGAAGCGGATGTAAGGTCAGTAAAACATTTTCTGCAACGAAAAATCGCATCAGCTTCTTTAACATATGAGGAATTGTGTATCCTAAGTATAGACAGAGAAGCTATCCTAAATTCAAGGCCAATCACTGCCCTTTCTACTGATCCAAATGACCTAAATGCATTAACCCCTGGCCTTTTTCTTATAGGAGAGCCTCTCAGGGCTATAGCTGATCCCCATGCAGAACCATTACGGGGAAGTGTTAGCAGCAGATGGAAGCTAGTTTCGCACATCAAAGAAGAGTTTTGCAAAAGGTGGTCTCAAGAGTATTTGAATGAATTACAGAACCGGAATAAATGGAAAGCTCCATTAGCAAACGTAGAGATCGGCACATTAGTGCCAATAATGAAATGGCCACTTGGCAGAATTTTCAAAGTGTACTGTGGTAATGACGGTTTTATCAGAGTAGTATATGTTCGCACAAAGTCGGGAGTCTTAAAGAGACCGATTCACAAGCTGGCGCCACTCGTCAAAGATGAAACAGCCATAGAGGAAGAACCAACAACAACGACTGCAATCAAATCATAAGCAAATCATGATCGCAAGCGCGTAACAGAAGATTCCAACAATTCATAACACAAATAGATCGACAAAGACGCAAAAATTAAGTTCAACATTTCTAACAACTTTTCTTGTTTTGTTACTACTACCAATTGTTAGAGGAAGTAATAGTATGAAATTAAACAAATTTGACGCAACTCCCGGAATACACTTTTTTAATCAAGGAACTGTACATTTAGTAGCTTAAAAATGAAACTTAATAGTTTATTATAATCTTGATCTCTACCGAAGAGTTTCAAGGTTAAGAGAGCAGCACGATAACAATGCAAAATGTATGCAACGAAATATCATCAATAAGCATATGCAAATAAGTTGTGCAAGAAATCCAATACATCCATCAATAACTCGCAGACCAAAACGAAGTACTTAAAACTCAACCTCGACCTAACCTACGAAAAGAAAAAAGGGGGGGCGGTGGACGCTGTACCTTTGTTATCAGCATAAACACATGGGCTGAAAAGTCCGGGCCGTTTTATAGCAAAACACAAAATTTTTGCAAAATTCAACTTTATTTATCAATATAGTTGCCTTCTAGGGCGATACACTGATTGAAACGATTTTTCAATTTTTCGATACCAGTTTTGTAGTACGAATTCGGTTTTTTCGGCGATTACTTCTTCATCGGTCTTAAATCAGCGAGCATTCTTTTGATGTCTGCGAACAGGAAATAGTCGTTGGGGGCCAAATCTGAAGAATACGGTGGGTGGGGAAGCAATTCGTAGCCAAATTCATTCAATTTTGCCCTCGTTTTCATCACATTGTGACACGGTGCATTGTCTTAATGAAACAGCACTTTCTTTTTTTTAAAATGCGGCCGTTTTTCTGCGATTTAGTCCTTCAAACGCTCCAACAACGCAATGTAATAGTCGCTGTTGATAGTCTGCCCCTTTTGGAGATAGTCGATGAAAATTATTCCATGTGTATCCCAAAATACGGATGCCATAACCTTACCAGCCGACTGTTGTTTTTGGTCGTTTTGGACGAGGTTCGTCGCCTGCTCGCAACTCAGCTGACTGCCGACTTGACTCTGGTGTGAAGTGATGAAGTCAAGTTTCATCCATTGTCACATACCGACGCAAAAATTCGGCTTTATTGCGGTTGAACAGCTTTAAACACTCCTCTGAATCATCAACACGTTGTTGTTTTTGGTGGACTGTTAGCAAACGCGGCACCCACTTTGAACAGAGCGTTCGCATGTCCAAATATTCGTGTATGATATATCCAACAAGCTCTTTTGATATCTTCAGAGTCTCAGCTATCTCGATCAACTTCACTTTACGGTCATTCGTAATCATTTTTTAGATTTTTTTATGTTTTCATCTGAAACAGCCTCTTTTGGACGTCCACTGTGAGCATCATCTTCGGTGCTTGTATGACCACTTTTAAATTTTTCAATCCACTTGCGAATGATTCGTTTGGCTGGTGCAGAGTCTGGCAAACACTTATCAAACCATTTCTTTGCACGAAATTGCTTTGAATCCATTTTTTTCACAATAACAAAAGTTACTTCACTCACAACGCTATATCTCGAGAACTAATCGTCCGACAGCTGTCAAATTATTACACGTATCTTTTGAATGTTGGTACTAACTGAAAATGGTATGGATTTAATTCAAGTGGTACCCTCTCTTACAAACGGACTTTTCAGCCCATGTATTATATATTAAAGGTCATTGAAACAATTCCTGTATGGACATGTATTCCAAAGGTAAACGAATGAATTTATGCTGTAATCAACGAAACTCTGTTGAATGTGGTATGTTACAATCAACCATCGCTTGTGTTGTTAGACAAAATTTGTTTACGCTGCAAGCTCATGACATATATTCAAGTAGTATTCGGCTGTCACAGACCAAATTTTTCGATGTTATAAATCTACCCAATGTAACTTATCTAGCGGCCCTTCGTTACATTATAAATGTCAGCACGAGGATCATGGAACTGCAAGCTCTTCATGAACAAATTAAGATTCAGCAGACAGTTTTCCCTAATCTGCTTCATTATAACATCCGGCATACAACTATGAGCTCTGGGGGACTCTTCTTGGCGGCCGCAGTTGTCCCATATGTACTTTGGAATCACAGACCAACTATCTGCAGAACAACTATCCCAATATCACAAGCAAGAAACCTATCAATCTCTGACAATCCGAGGATCTTCAGCGAGGGGCAGGATGTTTAGTCTTAAGAATTGATTTCATAAATGCATACCCACAATTTAAAATAAAAATAAATAAACCACATATACCCTATAAGCACATCGCACAATGCACCATACAGCTGATACAATGCACCTGATACAAATGATAGAATATCTTTTTTTTTTAGTGTTTTCTCAAAATAAATTAATATTCCACTACTGAATTTTGCTGCGTAAGCAATGTAGGTACGAATTTGTATTTGTAATATTTTTGTATTAGAATAAGTTTTCTTCTGTTTTGTAATATCAATTTTTATGCTAGGTTAAGCTATAATTTTATATAAATAGTGTTGAAATAAAGACTGATTTTTCAGAGAATATCAAGCAGTTGTTAAAGACTTTATTTTAATTATTCCAAGTGAGTCTGCTTGGAACTGCAAAACTTTCTTTCATCTTTTTGGGTCTACTGGTGTACCATCAGCAATACCACTAATACAGCAATACATAACGATAAAAGAATCGTTACAAATGGAAAATAAATTCTAAATTCCGGTGGAACCACTTTACGTAAATTTAAGCCTTTTTTCTCTAAATTCCGGATTTTGTTTTGGTTAAGACATATCATAGACAATTGGGAAACATATTTTCACTCTCGAAGATTTATATACACTTCTTACACATGTAGAAGCGCTTTCAAATTGTAGGCATTTCACATGTCACATGTTCGATAATGAAACTGATCCGTTAACTCCTGTAAACTTCTATTTGTGCCAATCATATTCAGCAGTTCCCAAGCCATTATGGACTTACCTAAAAATCGACTATCGTCGTGGCATTCTATCCAAACCAAAGTTCAAGGCTACTGGAGGAGGTGTAACACGGTATGTGACAGCACTACAAAACAGATCAAGGTAGTAGAAAGCGCAACGAGACTGCAAACAAGATGATGTAGTTATTGTTACGTTGGCTCAAATCTACCTCCTGGCAAATGGATGACAGGTAGAGTGATTGCAATTTATTCTGCTAAGGACGAACGTGTAATCGTAGTCAAGATTACACGGCTTATGAAAATTGTCGTAGACCAATACAAAAACGGGCTGCACTACCCGTATGCTGAAACTTGGTTACGTTGGTTGCGGAATGTTTGAATATATCATAATTACAACGCGTTTTTGCCATTTTTGTTATTCTTTTGTTATTTAATTGGATGTCGGAGCAAATCTCTAGCATTTGTTAACATTTTTTTCTTTTAATTATATTAACTCATTATGTATGTTCACGTACTGCCCAAACTATTAAAATATACGAAAAATAGCCCAAAACTGTAAAATACCTACAGTGTTTGTTGTTGTTTTTCGTAGTTTTGAAAGTACACGAAAAACCTATTTCCTCTTCATTGGTTATTAACCTCGAAAAAAATCCAGAATAGCAATATATGTAGATAAATTTTAAACTAATGAGAAAGAGATCTATAAATGTTTGGTATACCGCTTTTATTACGTTGTTCAAAATTATATTTATAATCTACATGTACAATACATACACATAATAAATACTTATTAGGCTTACATTTATTTATTTATTTATTTTTATTTTTTTGAAAAGTATAGTATATATTTTCAGAGTTATTGATACGAACACAATCACCTAGAGGTACTAAATGATTTCTTTGGGAAACAATAAATTGTTTACCAGAAACAGAATATTGTATTATTATGGGCAAAAGGAGCAACTCCATGTTTTATAAAATTAAAGTTGTCTTAGTGTCAAATCATAAAATCCAAAGAAAATTGCACCGCCCAGGGTTATCCACATGACTCTTGGAACTAGTCCAGAAAATAATCTGAAAATAAATAAAAAAATTGTCATTGAAGCAACTAATAAAGTAGTATCATATGTCACAACTTATATTTGAGTAAGTGTATTGGTTATTGTTGTCGACGGCCACGCCACACTGAAGGCATCGGTTACCATCAGAGTCGTTCACAGACCTCCGCGGAGATCGAACGTATTTCGTGTTTTTTGCACGTTCAAAAACGAATAAGTGTGCAAAAAAATAATAATTTTCAAAGATTTCATTAACCGTGGTGGTAGAGAACCTCGCATCGACCAGGGGTCGTGGGTTCGATCCCCGAGAAAGTATAGTGCTTTTATTTTAAAAAATCAAAAAAAAAAAAAAAAAAATAAATAAATAAATAAATAAACATATGCCACAAAAGTGTTTTATCGCAATATGAGTGGTAGTGGGCGGTCCGCTATTTCTATAGCGAGATCAGAAGGTGGCATGTTGTTAAATGACGATCAAACCGCAAAACCAGGCCCAAGGACAACAACAACAGCAGCTATAACAAAAAGGAGGAGGAAGCTAAGACCAACTCCAAACCTTGTAAAGTGCCCTTCCCTTTCTACTTCTACCGAAAAGCTGGCCTGGTAAAGTAAGGGAAGAGGCGCCAATAACTTCAAGAATGGCAGCAGCTGAGTCGGAACACTATAATTACCCATACGTGTTTGATGGTGGGGAAAGCCGGTATATGGGTGGAGAAGATAGCTTCGCATCTCTGGTGGTCTCCGAGTCAGAGGACGAAGAAGAGGAAGTTCAAGCTCTTAGCCATAGCATCAAAGAGCTACAAAAAAAGTGCAGTCAATTAAAGCTAAACAAATGGAACGAAAAGAGAAAGAGCAACATCAATAGCTCTTGATTTCCAAGCAAACACCTAAAACAAACGAGGCTAAACAACAACAAAATATACAGAAACAGAAACAGCAACAAAAACAGCAGCAGCAAAAACAAAGGGTTCCACCCATAAACACTTTTAAGGTGGAACTGAAGGACATAACTGAACTGTGTAAGTCGGCCATAGGCTCCAATTTTTTCTATTGAAAGGCTTAGTGTAGATAGGCATGCGATCCACTGCAATACAGTGGAGCGCTAATATATAATAAATAAAATTAAAACCTTGTTAAAGGATTCGACGACGAAGTTCTTCTCCTTCACCCCGAAGGGCCAAAAGCTGCAAACAGTGCTGCTTAGAGGATTAGAACCGTCTTCTGATCCGGAGGAGCTCTTAAAGCTGCTCAAAGAGAAAGAGTGCGATGGGCTCAAATTCGTAGGAGTCAAGCCATTCACTACAGCCAGAGCCAAAAAGGAGAAACGGAAACTACTGTTCTTTCTGGTTCAGCTAACTCCCGATACAAACTGGATGGATGGTAAGGAGCATTAAAGTTCTAGACTACTAGATTGTACACTGGTAAAACGGAGCGATAACATGTTGCAATGTGTTCGCTGTCAAAAGTTCGGGCACGCCGCGTCGAACTGCGAAATGCAGCCTCGATGCGTCAAGTGCGGTAAGCACCACAAATCAGAAGAATGCGCTCTAGGTAGAGATGGAGCGTCAGAAAGAAGCCAACTCTCTTGCGTTTTTTTGTAACAATACGGGACACACCGCAAACTATAGGGATTGTCCCAAATTTCAGTACATAAAAAAAGTAAATCTGGCTCGGCAGCAAAAGTTGGAAGTTAAGCGTCCACCAGTTCAAATTCAAACACCAGCCGTTACTCCCCAAGTTACCTACGCCCAAATGGCGACAGGTAGGGGGAACATGACACAGCAAGCAAAGGTTGCTTCTCAGGCCCCAGCGCCTAAAGCACAGGAACCCGGAACTGACATGCTAGCTATCTTGCTGTCTATCCAGGGGCAGATGGCTCAGCTTCAACGTCAGGTAACCGAACAAGCTACGCGCGTGGATCAAATCTATGCATTTCTGCCGGGACTAACGCACCGCCAGTCATAATGGGTGCGTACATGGCGGAGCAAACCCTGAAGATCCTTCCAGTGAATGTTAATTCACTGATTAAGACTGAGCGAAGAGCTGCACTATTCAAGTTGCTTAAAGACCAATCCCCTGATGTACTTTTGGTTAGCGAAACTCAGCTTACCAAAAGACACAAAATGAGGCACGAAGGTATAAAATAATACGAAGAAATCGACCCAACACCATACAAGGAGGAGGCGTTGCGATCTTCGTAAGAAAAGTTATACGTTTTAAAAGAATAAACAGTCGTGTATTGCGTAGGTTTCAGGTGCTTGCAACATGTATCGTGTATATCCCTCTCCGTAGTGGAAAGCGGTTGTACATAGTGTCTGTTTATGGACCTAAGGCTACTCAATCCACCCTATTCATCTGAGCTCGAGACACTTTTTCGATTTCTAAGACTGGAATTGGAGGAAAACTATTTTATTATCGGCAGAGATTTCAAAGCCAAACATAGTGATTGGGGAAATAATACACCAAATACTAGAGAGAACCTACTATTCAATTGGTGGGGTCAGCACAGTATAATGTATCGACTCGGCCTTAAGGCGACGGATAGTCCGTCGTTTCCCAGACCTGCAGTTCGACTCAAGAATACATCTGACTTGCACTAAGCAACAAACTGTGAACTGTCTTCGTACTTTTGTGTATGACGGTGACCATTGCGGTCTTAGCACCGAAATAACCGTTCCGAAAGAAAATGCGGAATTGGATGAGTTTGTTCAAAGTTTGTTCCTACAACTATAGTGAGGTGCGTTGGACACACTTCTCCAAAACAATTACTAGATCACTTTTCTCGAATTTGCTCTATCCACCGTCCAATATAAATCTGTCAAACGATCAGATTGACAGATATCTAAAACTAATGGACGATACAATTAACCGAACAATGAACAAAACGATACCTCGGTATCAACACATTGACAACGAAGACTTAAACAGACAGTTTACTGACAAACACATCCCAGAGTCGTCGATCAAAAATCTCCAAAAAATACAGAAATTCTGTAAGTTTTTATTGGAATAACAAAATTCGGGCTGTAAGCATCAGCAACCCGAATATGTTCCCGCAAATAATATTTCGGAGAAGAGATCAAAACGACCTTTTGTATTTTAAAATCACCCGAACGACAGACAACGAACACATACTTTAAGCAGCAGGCATCGATCCAAATGAGGCCGTTGATGACGACAACTTCTTTGTGATCGAGGATCCGCAGAAGAAGGTAAAGGTTATAGGAACAACTTTCCAGGAAGTGTACAAGGCGAATGACATCATTGGCCCGAACCACGACCTGGAAAGTCAAGTCCTCGTGCATAATTTCTACCTTCGAAATGAAATAGTGAACTGGCAATTCGAGAGCTCGGGTTTCACTCAGTTCAGTGACGAGAATATGGCAAATAATATATCGCAGACGATAGGGTATTACCCCCGTTCATCTCAAAGGAAGAGCTCCAAACGATCTTCAAATCACTTAGAAGTAAGAAATCAGGGGGAACCGATGAGAAACCGAACACTGTGCTTAGACATCTCACACTAGAAGCGGTGGACATTTATACCACCCTCTTTTACAATGCAATGAATATTTCCCATTATCCAGTGCATTGGAAAACTGCGGTTGTACATCCAATCCCTAAATGGGATAAAGACACATCCAATCCAGCGAATCTCCGCTCTATCAGTCTTCTTCCAAATATCAGTAAGGTTTTCGAGAAGGTCATCAATAGAGTCCTGACTAAGTGAGTTGAGCACAAAAATATAGTTCCAGATAATCAATTCGGATTCAAGGCGGGCCATGATGTTATTCATGCCACGTCTAAACTGATTTCTGATATGCAATGGAACAAAGGCAAAAAACCAGTGCACTGGTGCCTGCCTGATTGACTTGGAAAAAGCCTTCGATACCGTATGGTTAGGGGGACTTTTCAAGCTGAACAGGCTGGGCATTAGTAAACCACTTCTTTATATTCTTTCCAACATGTTAACAGATAGACAGTTCATATTGAAAAATGACGATGTGACTTCTAGAACATTTCACGTTAAAAATGGTCTGCAACAAGGTGCAGATAGGTTCATTTCACCATGTAATAGCGTACGTATTATTACAGTTTTGCAACGTGACTTCGACAAAATTAAGCGATATTGCGATGACTGGAAGTGTAAAAGCAACTTTCAGAAGTCAGAAACCATTTTGTTTAGGACGCTTTTGTCTGGGGCCTCTAGAGATACCAGAAAGAATTGGCGAAAGTTTTCGATCGTGGGGCAGCACGGGCAGCCACTTGCTTGTCGAAATGTAGTCAGATACCTTGGGATCTGGCTAAATCAATATCAGTATTTTAACAAACATATAGATGTTGCTCTGGCCAGAGCCAGAGGTGCTTTTGCCCTTACAAAGAGACTGTGTTATAATAGCCAACTCGATGCGAGGGAGAAGTTCATCTGCTACATAGCCCTTATCAGGCCCATGCTTGTATTTAGATGTCCCGTGTAGTTCAAAGAGCAAGTTTATTGGAAAAGATTCGGGTATTTGAGAGGGCTTGTCTTAGGACTCGTCTTCGCTTATACAGAACACCAAAATCTGAGTACATAAAATTCTATCCTAATGAGGTCTTGTACAATAGGGCGAACCTAATAAAAGTAGACAATTTATTTATGAAGTTTATTCGAAGGCACATTGCAAGAGCAATGACCTCGTCGAATAACCTGATCTCCGGGGCTTACTACCCCAATTATATGTATCACGAAAGAGTACGCTTTGACGGCTTTATTCCTCCAGAGGCGTTCCTCTACCTAGATAAAAAAGTACTGATCCAGGATAGATTAGCGGTGCCGTTTATCTTCCACGTCGCTCGAACAGCTGCGGACAGTCAGTAGGGCGGTAGCGAGTCGCGACATGAGGGATGTTGCTCAACATCAACACTAATAATTCTGGTGGCTTGTTGGAGGGGAATCTACGTCGTCGAATTCCTCTAGTGCAGGATAGCTCCAATAAGGAGCAGCCTAATTTTTTAACCGTGGCCGGCTTACATAGCTTTAGATAGGTTAAGAACAAAAAATTAAAAAACCAAAAAAAAAAAAAAAAATAAATAAATAAATAAAAACAAAAAAAAAATAAAAAATAAAAAACAGAAGTGGGTAACCTTCTATAAAAAATTTAATTTTTAGCTTTAAGTTTTATAATATAATAAAAAAAAAATGTTAATTTACTAAGTTTTTATTGGGTATATAATTTAATTCGTGCGGCTTTTTTTTCAAAATTTGAACGTTTATTTAAGAAAAACATGTACAATAGTATTATTCAAAGTATTACCCATCTGAAGCTATGACTTTTTCCCATCTTTCTGGCAATTTGTGGATTCCATCCCAAAAGAACTGCGCCGGCTTGGCAGCCAAGAATGAATCAAGCCAATTTTTGATATTCTGCTCTGATATGAACTGTATTTGAGTGAGGGCGTTCTGCATCGAACGACAAGGTCTGAGCCATCCACTGTTTTCCAAATAGTTCTTAACCGGAATGACAACGTGGGGCCGAGCGTTGTCATGATGGAAAATTATTGCCTCGTATCTGGTCGCATATTCCGGGCGTTTTTCGGCTACTGCTCTCTTCAAACGGATTAATTGTGTTCGGTAGCGTTGTCTATTGATGGTTTCATCTGGTTTTAGCAGCTCATAATACAGCACACCCATCTGATCCCACCAAATACAGAGCATTATCTTCGCGCCAGGAATATTCGGCTTTGCCGTTGATTTGGCTGGTTGGCCGGGTTTCACATTTTTTTGCGATTTGGGTTGTCGTAATGGATCCATTGTTCATCACCAGTAACAATCCGATGCAAAAATTACTTCCTTTTGTGGCGTTCCAGCAGCATTTCGGACATGCAAAACCGCCTTTCGACGTCTCTCGGCTCGAATTCACGTGGAACCCAATTTCCTTGCTTTTAAATATATTCAGCTGCTTTTAAACGTTTTGAAATGGCTGCTTGAGTGCTGCTGCGAGCTCTTCTCAATAGAGCTCAATAGCTTAATAGAGCATTACTTCATAAAGTAATGCTTCCAGTTTTTTATCTTCAAATTTTTTGGCATCCCAGGACGTTCATCGTCTTCCAAGCCAAAATCATCACTTTTAAATCGTGCAAACCACTTTTGGCACGTTCGCTCAGCTAGCGCATGTTCACCATAAACTTCCACCAAAATACGATGACTTTCGGCAGCAGTTTTCTTCATATTAAAGTAATGAAGAAGAACTCCCCGCAAAAACACTTTTTCAGGCACAAAGTTCGACATATTTGAGTGAAAAAAAAAATATTATTGTTTACGCTTCAAATGAATGACATATACTGAAATGACGTACAATGACAGTAGCTTTCCAACGCATGTTGTAATAGAATAATAACAATGGAATAATACAAATTACGCCATCTCTTAGTTATAGACCCAATAAAATAAAAAATAAAAAAAAAATATTTTCTTAGTTTTAAGTATATTGAATGCAAAAAATTAATATTGTACTGCACCTCGAAAGACAAAATATAATTGTTAGGTTTAACTTAGAGTGTCCGCATGGGGCAGGTAAGTTCGAATAAGATAGTTTTTTTAAGTAATTTAAGCTAATTTTTAAGCGTTTCTTTGTCTAGCATGTAAGAATTAATGAATTAATTAAATAAAAATGCTTTTAAACTGTAACTGTAACTGCATCTGTTCCCATTAGATCACCGAAATCAAGCAGTGTTGGGCGCGGTAAGTATCTAGATGGAGGACCGCATGAAACCTCAATACCAATCCGCGTGCTGTTGTTAGTCGGAACACATGGAGTACAGTGGACCTGTTTTGTGTCTAAGTGCTCCGTTTCGAAAAAGATGTGAATTATATGCAAGTAAAAAATTAAAAAGAAAAAATAAATAAATAAGTGACGTGACAGCCCGGTGTGAACCAAGGCCTAGCTTCTCGCACTCATTTGTGTTTCTCACTTCGTGAGAAAATAAGACATACGAGTTGTTGCTATAGTATGGTTTTTTTTTTTATCGAGGGCCACTTGTTTTCGTACCGCCACTGCGTTTTCTGCGTCTTACCTGCCTTACTTGAGCTGGCATGATGCCGCCCACTGTTCATTCCACCGTTTTTTTCCTTTCCCCTCATCTAACTGCTACTAACTAAGCCTTGCTGACCACCTTCCGTCATTTTTCGAAGATCGAGACTAGTTCGAAAGTCGAAGTCCCAGCCCCCCATCTGGTTGTTGAGTTTGAAAGATAAAAACAAATTTAGAAGTTTTTTCTTTTTTTCTTAAAAGAAGGAAGAAATTTGGGTAAGTAATTGGTATTGGTATTTTTGTCTTTGCAGGGAGATGAACATCATCGGTGGAATTTAAAAAGCCTTATCCGGGATTCGATATTAGTATATGGGTGTTATTTGAAAATATAATTAGTTTCTGCCAATTATGCAAACAAGATCCCCTCAGTTGAATTAAATTTTGCTTGCTCTGTTGTTATTGTATCGTAATTTCAGTTGAATTGAAATTTATGCCTCTTATCGTTGTAGCGTAACTTGAATTCTATGTTTTTTCATTTCATTTTACACTTCATTTCGTATAATGCTTTGTAATATGGATCAACTGGAAAATTTTTGTTTTCGTCCATTTGGATCTTCGAAAAAAAAAAAAAAAAATGGCAACCATGCCAAGTGAGAAGATTGCCAGTCAAATCAGTGGCAGTTTAAACCAAATTCTAAATAGTTTTACGTACACCCAAACCAAAAAGCATTTAACAAACACGTTTGTACCGGAGCGCGGACCGCTGACTTCTGGAGAGCTCATTCGAGAGTTGTTAAATATAAATAAATTGGTTTTTTGCCAAAGCTTTTTGTAAACGGTGTAGAATGTAAACACATTAGGGGGTACTCCAAAGTTGCAAGGACGAAAAAAGACGTTTGTTTTATGATTTTTTTCTGAAAAGGTATTTTATTTTACAAAAACAAAAAGTATAGGTACATTTAGTATCAACACGCAAGTTTAAAATGGCTTAATGGTTTATAAAAATATCTGCAGACGATCTTCAAGATTTTCTCCATCTTCCAAAAAAAGATGTTCTGCGGTGATTACCATATCTCCGGTTTGGTTCATCTGAAATCAAAAAACCCGAAATATTCTTTTAGAGGATAGAAAAAATTGGGTATTGATCGAAGGAATATTCGAAATTTTTATTTTTGACAGCGGCTTCGAATTTTCGACCAAAATTGCCACGTAAAATTGTTTAAAAAAATAATAAATGCATTAACCCCTGGCCATTTTCTTATAGGCGAGCCTCTCAGGGCTATAGCTGATCCCCATGCAGAACCATTACGGGGAAGTGTTAGCAGCAGATGGAAGCTAGTTTCGCACATCAAAGAAGAGTTTTGCAAAAGGTGGTCTCAAGAGCATTTGAATGAATTACAGAACCGAAATAAATGGAAAGCTCCATTAGCAAACGTAGAGATCGGCACATTAGTGCCAATAATGAAATGGCCACTTGGCAGAATTTTTAAAGTGTACCGTGGTATTGACGGTTTTATCAGAGTAGTATGTGTTCGCACAAAGTCGGGAGTCTTAAAGAGACCGATTCACAAGCTGGCGCCACTCGTCAAAGATGAAATAGCCATAGAGGAAGAACCAACAACAACGACTGCAATCAAATCATAAGCAAATCATGATCGCAAGCGCGTAACAGAAGATTCCAACAATTCATAACACAAATAGATCGACAAAGACGCGAAAATTAAGTTCAACATTTCTAACAACTTTTCTTGTTTTGTTACTACTACTAATTGTTAGAGGAAGTAATAGTTTGAAATTAAACAAATTTGACGCAACTCCCGGAATACACTTTTTTAATCAAGGAACTGTACATTTAGTAGCTAAGAAATGAAACCTAATAGTTTATTATAATCTTGATCCCTACCGAAGAGTTTCAAGGTTTAGAGAGCAGCACAATAACAATGCAAAATGTATGCAACGAAATATCATCAATAAGCATATGCAAATAAGTTGTGCAAGAAATCCAATACATCCATCAATAACTCGCAGACCAAAACGAAGTACTTAAAACTCAACCTCGACCTAACCTACGAAAAGAAAAAAGGGGGGGCGGTGGACGCTGTACCTTTGTTATCAGCATAAACACATGGGCTGAAAAGTCCGGGCCGTTTTATAGCAAAACACAAAATTTTTGCAAAATTCAACTTTATTTATCAATATAGTTGCCTTCTAGGGCGATACACTGATTGAAACGATTTTTCAATTTTTCGATACCAGTTTTGTAGTACGAATTCGGTTTTTTCGGCGATTACTTCTTCATCGGTCTTAAATCTCTTTTCAGCGAGCATTCTTTTGAGGTCTGCGAACAGGAAATAGTCGTTGGGGGCCAAATCTGAAGAATACGGTGGGTGGGGAAGCAATTCGTAGCCAAATTCATTCAATTTTGCCCTCGTTTTCATCACATTGTGACACGGTGCATTGTCTTAATGAAACAGCACTTTCTTTTTCTTAAAATGCGGCCGTTTTTCTGCGATTTAGTCCTTCAAACGCTCCAACAACGCAATGTAATAGTCGCTGTTGGTAGTCTGCCCCTTTTGGAGATAGTCGATGAAAATTATTCCATGTGTATCCCAAAATACGGATGCCATAACCTTGCCAGCTGACTGTTGTTTTTGGTCGTTTTGGACGAGGTTCGTCGCCTGCTCGCAACTCAGCTGACTGCCGACTTGACTCTGGTGTGAAGGGATGGAGTCAAGTTTCATCCATTGTCACATACCGACGCAAAAATTCGGCTTTATTGCGGTTGAACAGCTTTAAACACTCATCGACTGTTAGCAAACGCGGCACCCACTTTGAACAGAGCGTTCGCATGACCAAATATTCGTGTATGATATATCCAACAAGCTCTTTTGATATCTTCAGAGTCTCAGCTATCTCGATCAACTTCACTTTACGGTCATTCGTAATCATTTTTTAGATTTTTTTATGTTTTCATCTGAAACAGCCTCTTTTGGACGTCCACTGCGAGCATCATCTTCGGTGCTTGTATGACCACTTTTAAATTTTTCAATCCACTTGCGAATGATTTGTTTGGCTGGTGCAGAGTCCGGGTAACACTTATCAAGCCATTTCTTTGCACGAAATTGCTTTGAATCCATTTTTTTCACAATAACAAAAGTTACTTCACTCACAACGCTATATCTCGAGAACTAATCGTCCGACAGCTGTCAAATTATTACACGTATCTTTTGAATGTTGGTACTAACTGAAAATGGTATGGATTTAATTCAAGTGGTACCCTCTCTTACAAACGGACTTTTCAGTCCATGTATTATATATTAAAGGTCATTGAAACAATTTCTGTATGGACATGTATTCCAAAGGTAAACGAATGAATTTATGCTGTAATCAACGAAACTCTGTTGAATGTGGTATGTTACAATCAACCATCGCTTGTGTTGTTAGACAAAATTTGTTTACGCTGCAAGCTCATGACATATGTTCAAGTAGTATTCGGCTGTCACAGACCAAATTTTTCGATGTTATAAATCTACCCAATGTAACTTATCTAGCGGCCCTTCGTTACATTATAAATGTCAGCACGAGGATCATGGAACTGCAAGCTCTTCATGAACAAATTAAGATTCAGCAGACAGTTTTCCCTAATCTGCTTCAATATAACATCCGGCATACAACTATGAGCTCTGGGGGACTCTTCTTGGCGGCCGCAGTTGTCCCATATGTACTTTGGAATCACAGGCCAACTATCTGCAGAACAACTATCCCAATATCACAAGCAAGAAGCCTATCAATCTCTGACAATCCGAGGATCTTCAGCGAGGGGCAGGATGTTTAGTCTTAAGAATTGATTTCATAAATGCATACCCACAATTTAAAATAAAAATAAATAAACCACATATACCCTATAAGCACATCGCACAATGCACCATACAGCTGATACAATGCACCTGATACAAATGATAGAATATCTTTTTTTTTTTAGTGTTTTCTCAAAATAAATTAATATTCCACTACTGAATTTTGCTGCGTAAGCAATGTAGGTACGAATTTGTATTTGTAATATTTTTGTATTAGAATAAGTTTTCTTCTGTTTTGTAATATCAATTTTTATGCTAGGTTAAGCTATAATTTTATATAAATAGTGTTGAAATAAAGACTGATTTTTCAGAGAATATCAAGCAGTTGTTAAAGACTTTATTTTAATTATTCCAAGTGAGTCTGCTTGGAACTGCAAAACTTTCTTTCATCTTTTTGGGTCTACTGGTGTACCATCAGCAATACCACTAATACAGCAATACATAACGATAAAAGAATCGTTACAAATGGAAAATAAATTCTAAATTCCGGTGGAACCACTTTACGTAAATTTAAGCCTTTTTCCTCTAAATTCCGGATTTTGTTTTGGTTAAGACATATCATAGACAATTGGGAAACATATTTTCACTTTCGAAGATTTATATACACTTCTTATTGTAGGCATTTCACATGTCACATGTTCGATAATGAAACTGATCCGTTAACTCCTGTACACTTCTATTTGTGCCAATCATATTCAGCAGTTCCCAAGCCATTATGGACTTACCTAAAAATCGACTATCGTCGTGGCATTCTATCCAAACCAAAGTTCAAGGCTACTGGAGGAGGTGTAACACGGTATGTGACAGCACTACAAAACAGATCAAGGTAGTAGAAAGCGCAACGAGACTGCAAACAAGATGATGTAGTTATTGTTACGTTGGCTCAAATATACCTCCTGGCAAATGGATGACAGGTAGAGTGATTGCAATTTATTCTGCTAAGGACGAACGTGTAATCGTAGTCAAGATCAAGACGGCTTATGAAAATTGTCGTAGACCAATACACAAACGGGCTGCACTACCCGTATGCTGAAACTTGGTTACGTTGGTTGCGGAATGTTTGAATATATCATAATTACAACGCGTTTTTGCCATTTTTGTTATTCTTTTGTTATTTAATTGGATGTCGGAGCAAATCTCTAGCATTTGTTTACATTTTTTTCTTTTAATTATATTAACTCATTATGTATGTTCACGTACTGCCCAAACTATTAAAATATACGAAAAATAGCCCAAAACTGTAAAATACCTACAGTGTTTGTTGTTGTTTTTCGTAGTTTTGAAAGTACACGAAAAACCTATTTCCTCTTCATTGGTTATTAACCTCGAAAAAAATCCAGAATAGCAATATATGTAGATAAATTTTAAACTAATGAGAAAGAGATCTATAAATGTTTGGTATACCGCTTTTATTACGTTGTTCAAAATTATATTTATAATCTACATGTACAATACATACACATAATAAATACTTATTAGGCTTACATTTATTTATTTATTTATTTTTATTTTTTTGAAAAGTATAGTATATATTTTCAGAGTTATTGATACGAACACAATCACCTAGAGGTACTAAATGATTTCTTTGGGAAACAATAAATTGTTTACCAGAAACAGAATATTGTATTATTATGAGCAAAAGGAGCAACTCCATGTTTTATAAAATTAAAGTTGTCTTAGTGTCAAATCATAAAATCCAAAGAAAATTGCACCGCCCAGGGTTATCCACATGACTCTTGGAACTAGTCCAGAAAATAATCTGAAAATAAATAAAAAAATTGTCATTGAAGCAACTAATAAAGTAGTATCATATGTCACAACTTATATTTGAGTAAGTGTATTGGTTATTGTTGTCGACGGCCACGCCACACTGAAGGCATCGGTTACCATCAGAGTCGTTCACAGACCTCCGCGGAGATCGAACGTAAATAAATAAAATAAATAAATAAATAAATAAACATATGCCACAAAAGTGTTTTATCGTAATATGAGTGGTAGTCGGCGGTCCGCTATTTCTATAGCGAGATCAGAAGGTGGCATGTTGTTAAATGACGATCAAACCGCAAAACCAGGCCCAAGGACAACAACAACAGCAGCTATAACAAAAAGGAGGAGGAAGCTAAGACCAACTCCAAACCTTGTAAAGTGCCCTTCCCTTTCTACTTCTACCGAAAAGCTGGCCTGGTAAAGTAAGGGAAGAGGCGCTAATAACTTCAAGAATGGCAGCAGCTGAGTCGGAACACTATAATTACCCATACGTGTTTGATGGTGGGGAAAGCCGGTATATGGGTGGAGAAGATAGCTTCGCATCTCTGGTGGTCTCCGAGTCAGAGGACGAAGAAGAGGAAGTTCAAGCTCTTAGCCATAGCATCAAAGAGCTACAAAAAAAGTGCAGTCAATTAAAGCTAAACAAATGGAACGAAAAGAGAAAGAGCAACATCAATAGCTCTTGATTTCCAAGCAAACACCTAAAACAAACGAGGCTAAACAACAACAAAATATACAGAAACATAAACACTTTTAAGGTGGAACTGAAGGACATAACTGAACTGTGTAAGTCGGCCATAGGCTCCAATTTTTTCTATTGAAAGGCTTAGTGTAGATAGGCATGCGATCCACTGCAATACAGTGGAGCGCTAATATATAATAAATAAAATTAAAACCTTGTTAAAGGATTCGACGACGAAGTTCTTCTCCTTCACCCCGAAGGGCCAAAAGCTGCAAACAATGCTGCTTAGAGGATTAGAACCGTCTTCTGATCCGGAGGAGCTCTTAAAGCTGCTCAAAGAGAAAGAGTGCGATGGGCTCAAATTCGTAGGAGTCAAGCCATTCACTACAGCCAGAGCCAAAAAGGAGAAACGGAAACTACTGTTCTTTCTGGTTCAGCTAACTCCCGATACAAACTGGATGGATGGTAAGGAGCATTAAAGTTCTAGACTACTAGATTGTACACTGGTAAAACGGAGCGATAACATGTTGCAATGTGTTCGCTGTCAAAAGTTCGGGCACGCCGCGTCGAACTGCGAAATGCAGCCTCGATGCGTCAAGTGCGGTAAACACCACAAATCAGAAGAATGCGCTCTAGATAGAGATGGAGCGTCAGAAAGAAGCCAACTCTCTTGCGTTTTTTTGTAACAATACGGGACACACCGCAAACTATAGGGATTGTCCCAAATTTCAGTACATAAAAAAAGTAAATCTGGCTCGGCAGCAAAAGTTGGAAGTTAAGCGTCCACCAGTTCAAATTCAAACACCAGCCGTTACTCCCCAAGTTACCTACGCCCAAATGGCGACAGGTAGGGGGAACATGACACAGCAAGCAAAGGTTGCTTCTCAGGCCCCAGCGCCTAAAGCACAGGAACCCGGAACTGACATGCTAGCTATCTTGCTGTCTATCCAGGGGCAGATGGCTCAGCTTCAACGTCAGGTAACCGAACAAGCTACGCGCGTGGATCAAATCTACGCATTTCTGCCGGGACTAACGCACCGCCAGTCATAATGGGTGCGTACATGGCGGAGCAAACCCTGAAGATCCTTCCAGTGAATGTTAATTCACTGATTAAGACTGAGCGAAGAGCTGCACTATTCAAGTTGCTTAAAGACCAATCCCCTGATGTACTTTTGGTTAGCGAAACTCAGCTTACCAAAAGACACAAAATGAGGCACGAAGGTATAAAATAATACGAAGAAATCGACCCAACACCATACAAGGAGGAGGCGTTGCGATCTTCGTAAGAAAAGTTATACGTTTTAAAAGAATAAACAGTCGTGTATTGCGTAGGTTTCAGGTGCTTGAAACATGTATCGTGTATATCCCTCTCCGTAGTGGAAAGCGGTTGTACATAGTGTCTGTTTATGGACCTAAGGCTACTCAATCCACCCTATTCATCTGAGCTCGAGACACTTTTTCGATTTCTAAGACTGGAATTGGAGGAAAACTATTTTATTATCGGCAGAGATTTCAAAGCCAAACATAGTGATTGGGGAAATAATACACCAAATACTAGAGAGAACCTACTATTCAATTGGTGGGGTCAGCACAGTATAATGTATCGACTCGGCCTTAAGGCGACGGATAGTCCGTCGTTTCCCAGACCTGCAGTTCGACTCAAGAATACATCTGACTTGCACTAAGCAACAAACTGTGAACTGTCTTCGTACTTTTGGGTATGACGGTGACCATTGCGGTCTTAGCACCGAAATAACCGTTCCGAAAGAAAATGCGGAATTGGATGAGTTTGTTCAAAGTTTGTTCCTACAACTATAGTGAGGTGCGTTGGACACACTTCTCCAAAACAATTACTAGATCACTTTTCTCGAATTTGCTCTATCCACCGTCCAATATAAATCTGTCAAACGATGAGATTGACAGATATCTAAAACTAATGGACGATACAATTAACCGAACAATGAACAAAACCATACCTCGGTATCAACACATTGACAACGAAGACTTATTTCGCAACGCAACTATTGACGCACTGCACCGACGTAAAAGTAGACTGCTGTCAAGACTAAAAACCTTGTACAGACAGTTTACTGACAAACACAACCCAGAGATCATGACATTAAAGTCGTCGATCAAAAATCTCCAAAAATTACAGAAATTCTGTAAGTTTTTATTGGAACAACAAAATTCGGGCTGTAAGCATCAGCAACCCGAATATGTTCCCGCAAATAATATTTCGGAGAAGAGATCAAAACGACCTTTTGTATTTTAAAATCACCCGAACGACAGACAACGAACACATACTTTAAGCAGCAGGCATCGATCCAAATGAGGCCGTTGATGACGACAACTTCTTTGTGATCGAGGATCCGCAGAAGAAGATAAAGGTTATAGGAGCAACTTTCCAGGAAGTGTACAAGGCGAATGACATCATTGGCCCGAACCACGACCTGGAAAGTCAAGTCCTCGTGCATAATTTCTACCTTCGAAATGAAATAGTGAACTGGCAATTCGAGAGCTCGGGTTTCACTCAGTTCAGTGACGAGAATATGGCAAATAATATATCGCAGAAGAGCTCCAAACGATCTTCAAATCACTTAGAAGTAAGAAATCAGGGGGAACCGATGAAAAACCGAACACTGTGCTTAGACATCTCACACTAGAAGCGGTGGACATTTATACCACCCTCTTTTACAATGCAATGAATATTTCCCATTATCCAGTGCATTGGAAAACTGCGGTTGTACATCCAATCCCTAATGGGATAAAGACACATCCAATCCAGCGAATCTCCGCTCTATCAGTCTTCTTCCAAATATCAGTAAGGTTTTCGAGAAGGTCATCAATAGAGTCCTGACTAAGTGAGTTGAGCACAAAAATATAGTTCCGGATAATCAATTCGGATTCAAGGCGGGCCATGATGTTATTCATACCACGTCTAAACTGATTTCTGATATGCAATGGAACAAAGGCAAAAAACCAGTGCACTGGTGCCTGCCTGATTGACTTGGAAAAAGCCTTCGATACCGTATGGTTAGGGGGACTTTTCAAGCTGAACAGGCTGGGCATTAGTAAACCACTTCTTTATATTCTTTCCAACATGTTAACAGATAGACAGTTCATATTGAAAAATGACGATGTGACTTCTAGAACATTTCACGTTAAAAATGGTCTGCAACAAGGTGCAGATAGGTTCATTTCACCATGTAATAGCGTACGTATTATTACAGTTTTGCAACGTGACTTCGACAAAATTAAGCGATATTGCGATGACTGGAAGTGTAAAAGCAACTTTCAGAAGTCAGAAACCATTTTGTTTAGGACGCTTTTGTCTGGGGCCTCTAGAGATACCAGAAAGAATTGGCGAAAGTTTTCGATCGTGGGGCAGCACGGGCAGCCACTTGCTTGTCGAAATGTAGTCAGATACCTTGGGATCTGGCTAAATCAATATCAGTATTTTAACAAACATATAGATGTTGCTCTGGCCAGAGCCAGAGGTGCTTTTGCCCTTACAAAGAGACTGTGTTATAATAGCCAACTCGATGCGAGGGAGAAGTTCATCTGCTACATAGCCCTTATCAGGCCCATGCTTATATTTAGATGTCCCGTGTAGTTCAAAGAGCAAGTTTATTGGAAAAGATTCGGGTATTTGAGAGGGCTTGTCTTAGGACTCGTCTTCGCTTATACAGAACACCAAAATCTGTAGACAATTTATTTATTAAGTTTATTCGAAGGCACATTGCAAGAGCAATGACCTCGTCGAATAACCTGATCTCCGGGCTTACTACCACAAATATATGTATCACGAAAGAGTACGCTTTGACGGCTTTATTCCTCCAGAGGCGTTCCTCTACCTAGATAAAAAAGTACTGATCCAGGATAGATTAGCGGTGCCGTTTATCTTCCACGTCGCTCGAACAGCTGCGGACAGTCAGTAGGGCGGTAGCGAGTCGCGACATGAGGGATGTTGCTCAACATCAACAACAATAATTCTGGTGGCTTGTTGGAGGGGAATCTACGTCGTCGAATTCCTCTAGTGCAGGATAGCTCCAATAAGGAGCAGCCTAATTTTTTAACCGTGGCCGGCTTACATAGCTTTAGATAGGTTAAGAACAAAAAATTAAAAAACCAAAAAAAAAAAAATAAATAAATAAATAAATAAAAACAAAAAAAAAAAATAAAAAATAAAAAATAAAAAACAGAAGTGGGTAACCTTCTATAAAAAATGTTAATTTTTAGCTTTAAGTTTTATAATATAATAAAAAAAAAATGTTAATTTACTAAGTTTTTATTGGGTATATAATTTAATTCGTGCGGCTTTTTTTTCAAAATTTGAACGTTTATTTAAGAAAAACATGTACAATAGTATTATTCAAAGTATTACCCATCTGAAGCTATGACTTTTTCCCATCTTTCTGGCAATTTGTGGATTCCATCCCAAAAGAACTGCGCCGGCTTGGCAGCCAAGAATGAATCAAGCCAATTTTTGATATTCTGCTCTGATATGAACTGTATTTGAGTGAGGGCGTTCTGCATCGAACGACAAGGTCTGAGCCATCCACTGTTTTCCAAATAGTTCTTAACCGGAATGGCAACGTGGGGCCGAGCGTTGTCATGATGGAAAATTATTGCCTCGTATCTGGTCGCATATTCCGGGCGTTTTTCGGCTACTGCTCTCTTCAAACGGATTAATTGTGTTCGGTAGCGTTGTCTATTGATGGTTTCATCTGGTTTTAGCAGCTCATAATACAGCACACCCATCTGATCCCACCAAATACAGAGCATTATCTTCGCGCCAGGAATATTCGGCTTTGCCGTTGATTTGGCTGGTTGGCCGGGTTTCACATATGATTTTTTGCGATTTGGGTTGTCGTAATGGATCCATTTTTCATCACCAGTAACAATCCGATGCAAAAATTACTTCCTTTTGTGGCGTTCCAGCAGCATTTCGGACATGCAAAACCGCCTTTCGACGTCTCTCGGCTCGAATTCACGTGGAACCCAATTTCCTTGCTTTAAAATATATTCAGCTGCTTTTAAACTTTTTGAAATGGCTGCTTGAGTGCTGCTGCGAGCTCTTCTCAATAGAGCTCAATAGCTTAATAGAGCATTACTTCATAAAGTAATGCTTCCAGTTTTTTATCTTCAAATTTTTTGGCATCCCAGGACGTTCATCGTCTTCCAAGCCAAAATCATCACTTTTAAATCGTGCAAACCACTTTTGGCACGTTCGCTCAGCTAGCGCATGTTCACCATAAACTTCCACCAAAATACGATGACTTTCGGCAGCAGTTTTCTTCATATTAAAGTAATGAAGAAGAACTCCCCGCAAAAACACTTTTTCAGGCACAAAGTTCGACATATTTGAGTGAAAAAAAAATATTATTGTTTACGCTTCAAATGAATGACATATACTGAAATGACGTACAATGACAGTAGCTTTCCAACGCATGTTGTAATAGAATAATAACAATGGAATAATACAAATTACGCCATCTCTTAGTTATAGACCCAATAAAATAAAAAATAAAAAAAAAATATTTCCTTAGTTTTAAGTATATTGAATGCAAAAAATTAATATTGTACTGCACCTCGAAAGACAAAATATAATTGTTAGGTTTAACTTAGAGTGTCCGCATGGGGCAGGTAAGTTCGAATAAGATAGTTTTTTTAAGTAATTTAAGCTAATTTTTAAGCGTTTCTTTGTCTAGCATGTAAGAATTAATGAATTAATTAAATAAAAATGCTTTTAAACTGTAACTGTAACTGCATCTGTTCCCATTAGATCACCGAAATCAAGCAGTGTTGGGCGCGGTAAGTATCTAGATGGAGGACCGCATGAAACCTCAATACCAATCCGCGTGCTGTTGTTAGTCGGAACACATGGAGTACAGTGGACCTGTTTTGTGTCTAAGTGCTCCGTTTCGAAAAAGATGTGAATTATATGCAAGTAAAAAATTAAAAAGAAAAAATAAATAAATAAGTGACGTGACAGCCCGGTGTGAACCAAGGCCTAGCTTCTCGCACTCATTTGTGTTTCTCACTTCGTGAGAAAATAAGACATACGAGTTGTTGCTATAGTATGGTTTTTTTTTTTATCGAGGGCCACTTGTTTTCGTACCGCCACTGCGTTTTCTGCGTCTTACCTGCCTTACTTGAGCTGGCATGATGCCGCCCACTGTTCATTCCACCGTTTTTTTCCTTTCCCCTCATCTAACTGCTACTAACTAAGCCTTGCTGACCACCTTCCGTCATTTTTCGAAGATCGAGACTAGTTCGAAAGTCGAAGTCCCAGCCCCCCATCTGGTTGTTGAGTTTGAAAGATAAAAACAAATTTAGAAGTTTTTTCTTTTTTTCTTAAAAGAAGGAAGAAATTTGGGTAAGTAATTGGTATTGGTATTTTTGTCTTTGCAGGGAGATGAACATCATCGGTGGAATTTAAAAAGCCTTATCCGGGATTCGATATTAGTATATGGGTGTTATTTGAAAATATAATTAGTTTCTGCCAATTATGCAAACAAGATCCCCTCAGTTGAATTAAATTTTGCTTGCTCTGTTGTTATTGTATCGTAATTTCAGTTGAATTGAAATTTATGCCTCTTATCGTTGTAGCGTAACTTGAATTCTATGTTTTTTCATTTCATTTTACACTTCATTTCGTATAATGCTTTGTAATATGGATCAACTGGAAAATTTTTGTTTTCGTCCATTTGGATCTTCGAAAAAAAAAAAAAAAAATGGCAACCATGCCAAGTGAGAAGATTGCCAGTCAAATCAGTGGCAGTTTAAACCAAATTCTAAATAGTTTTACGTACACCCAAACCAAAAAGCATTTAACAAACACGTTTGTACCGGAGCGCGGACCGCTGACTTCTGGAGAGCTCATTCGAGAGTTGTTAAATATAAATAAATTGGTTTTTTGCCAAAGCTTTTTGTAAACGGTGTAGAATATAAACACATTAGGGGGTACTCCAAAGTTGCAAGGACGAAAAAAGACGTTTGTTTTATGATTTTTTTCTGAAAAGGTATTTTATTTTACAAAAACAAAAAGTATAGGTACATTTAGTATCAACACGCAAGTTTAAAATGGCTTAATGGTTTATAAAAATATCTGCAGACGATCTTCAAGATTTTCTCCATCTTCCAAAAAAAGATGTTCTGCGGTGATTACCATATCTCCGGTTAGGTTCATCTGAAATCAAAAAACCCGAAATATTCTTTTAGAGGATAGAAAAAATTGGGTATTGATCGAAGGAATATTCGAAATTTTTATTTTTGACAGCGGCTTCGAATTTTCGACCAAAATTGCCACGTAAAATTGTTTAAAAAAATAATAAATGCATTAACCCCTGGCCATTTTCTTATAGGCGAGCCTCTCAGGGCTATAGCTGATCCCCATGCAGAACCATTACGGGGAAGTGTTAGCAGCAGATGGAAGCTAGTTTCGCACATCAAAGAAGAGTTTTGCAAAAGGTGGTCTCAAGAGTATTTGAATGAATTACAGAACCGAAATAAATGGAAAGCTCCATTAGCAAACGTAGAGATCGGCACATTAGTGCCAATAATGAAATGGCCACTTGGCAGAATTTTTAAAGTGTACCGTGGTATTGACGGTTTTATCAGATGAGTATGTGTTCGCACAAAGTCGGGAGTCTTAAAGAGACCGATTCACAAGCTGGCGCCACTCGTCAAAGATGAAATAGCCATAGAGGAAGAACCAACAACAACGACTGCAATCAAATCATAAGCAAATCATGATCGCAAGCGCGTAACAGAAGATTCCAACAATTCATAACACAAATAGATCGACAAAGACGCGAAAATTAAGTTCAACATTTCTAACAACTTTTCTTGTTTTGTTACTACTACTAATTGTTAGAGGAAGTAATAGTTTGAAATTAAACAAATTTGACGCAACTCCCGGAATACACTTTTTTAATCAAGGAACTGTACATTTAGTAGCTAAAAAATGAAACCTAATAGTTTATTATAATCTTGATCCCTACCGAAGAGTTTCAAGGTTTAGAGAGCAGCACAATAACAATGCAAAATGTATGCAACGAAATATCATCAATAAGCATATGCAAATAAGTTGTGCAAGAAATCCAATACATCCATCAATAACTCGCAGACCAAAACGAAGTACTTAAAACTCAACCTCGACCTAACCTACGAAAAGAAAAAAGGGGGGGCGGTGGACGCTGTACCTTTGTTATCAGCATAAACACATGGGCTGAAAAGTCCGGGCCGTTTTATAGCAAAACACAAAATTTTTGCAAAATTCAACTTTATTTATCAATATAGTTGCCTTCTAGGGCGATACACTGATTGAAACGATTTTTCAATTTTTCGATACCAGTTTTGTAGTACGAATTCGGTTTTTTCGGCGATTACTTCTTCATCGGTCTTAAATCTCTTTTCAGCGAGCATTCTTTTGAGGTCTGCGAACAGGAAATAGTCGTTGGGGGCCAAATCTGAAGAATACGGTGGGTGGGGAAGCAATTCGTAGCCAAATTCATTCAATTTTGCCCTCGTTTTCATCACATTGTGACACGGTGCATTGTCTTAATGAAACAGCACTTTCTTTTTCTTAAAATGCGGCCGTTTTTCTGCGATTTAGTCCTTCAAACGCTCCAACAACGCAATGTAATAGTCGCTGTTGGTAGTCTGCCCCTTTTGGAGATAGTCGATGAAAATTATTCCATGTGTATCCCAAAATACGGATGCCATAACCTTGCCAGCTGACTGTTGTTTTTGGTCGTTTTGGACGAGGTTCGTCGCCTGCTCGCAACTCAGCTGACTGCCGACTTGACTCTGGTGTGAAGGGATGGAGTCAAGTTTCATCCATTGTCACATACCGACGCAAAAATTCGGCTTTATTGCGGTTGAACAGCTTTAAACACTCATCGACTGTTAGCAAACGCGGCACCCACTTTGAACAGAGCGTTCGCATGACCAAATATTCGTGTATGATATATCCAACAAGCTCTTTTGATATCTTCAGAGTCTCAGCTATCTCGATCAACTTCACTTTACGGTCATTCGTAATCATTTTTTAGATTTTTTTATGTTTTCATCTGAAACAGCCTCTTTTGGACGTCCACTGTGAGCATCATCTTCGGTGCTTGTATGACCACTTTTAAATTTTTCAATCCACTTGCGAATGATTTGTTTGGCTGGTGCAGAGTCCGGGTAACACTTATCAAGCCATTTCTTTGCACGAAATTGCTTTGAATCCATTTTTTTCACAATAACAAAAGTTACTTCACTCACAACGCTATATCTCGAGAACTAATCGTCCGACAGCTGTCAAATTATTACACGTATCTTTTGAATGTTGGTACTAACTGAAAATGGTATGGATTTAATTCAAGTGGTGCCCTCTCTTACAAACGGACTTTTCAGCCCATGTATTATATATTAAAGGTCATTGAAACAATTCCTGTATGGACATGTATTCCAAACGCAAACGAATGAATTTATGCTGTAATTAACGAAACTCTGTTGAATGTGGTATGTTACAATCAACCATCGCTTTTTACAATCAGTGGAACCGGGATTTTGAAACTGAAACCGGCCTGTGTTGTTAGACAAAATTTGTTTACGCTGCAAGCTCATGTCATCAATGTAACTTATCTAGCGGCCCTTCGTTACATTATAAATGTCAGCACGAGGATCATGGAACTGCAAGCTCTTCATGAACAAATTAAGATTCAGCAGACAGTTTTCCCTAATCTGCTTCATTATAACATCCGGCATACAACTATGAGCTCTGGGGGACTCTTCTTGGCGGCCGCAGTTGTCCCATATGTACTTTGGAATCACAGGCCAACTATCTGCAGAACAACTATCCCAATATCACAAGCAAGAAACCTATCAATCTCTGACAATCCGAGGATCTTCAGCGAGGGGCAGGATGTTTAGTCTTAAGAATTGATTTCATAAATGCATACCCACAATTTAAAATAAAAATAAATAAACCACATATACCCTATAAGCACATCGCACAATGCACCATACAGCTGATACAATGCACCTGATACAAATGATAGAATATCTTTTTTTTTTTTAGTCTTTTCTCAAAATAAATTAATATTCCACTACTGAATTTTGCTGCGTAAGCAATGTAGGTACGAATTTGTATTTGTAATATTTTTGTATTAGAATAAGTTTTCTTCTGTTTTGTAATATCAATTTTTATGCTAGGTTAAGCTATAATTTTATATAAATAGTGTTGAAATAAAGACTGATTTTTCAGAGAATATCAAGCAGTTGTTAAAGACTTTATTTTAATTATTCCAAGTGAGTCTGCTTGGAACTGCAAAACTTTCTTTCATCTTTTTGGGTGTACTGGTGTACCATCAGCAATACCACTAATACAGCAATACATAACGATAAAAGAATCGTTACAAATGGAAAATAAATTCTAAATTCCGGTGGAACCACTTTACGTAAATTTAAGCCTTTTTCCTCTAAATTCCGGATTTTGTTTTGGTTAAGACATATCATAGACAATTGGGAAACATATTTTCACTTTCGAAGATTTATATACACTTCTTATTGTAGGCATTTCACATGTCACATGTTCGATAATGAAACTGATCCGTTAACTCCTGTACACTTCTATTTGTGCCAATCATATTCAGCAGTTCCCAAGCCATTATGGACTTACCTAAAAATCGACTATCGTCGTGGCATTCTATCCAAACCAAAGTTCAAGGCTACTGGAGGAGGTGTAACACGGTATGTGACAGCACTACAAAACAGATCAAGGTAGTAGAAAGCGCAACGAGACTGCAAACAAGATGATGTAGTTATTGTTACGTTGGCTCAAATCTACCTCCTGGCAAATGGATGACAGGTAGAGTGATTGCAATTTATTCTGCTAAGGACGAACGTGTAATCGTTGTCAAGATCAAGACGGCTTATGAAAATTGTCGTAGACCAATACACAAACGGGCTGCACTACCCGTATGCTGAAACTTGGTTACGTTGGTTGCGGAATGTTTGAATACATCATAATTACAACGCGTTTTTGCCATTTTTGTTATTCTTTTGTTATTTAATTGGATGTCGGAGAAAATCTCTAGCATTTGTTTACATTTTTTTCTTTTAATTATATTAACTCATTATGTATGTTCACGTACTGCCCAGAAAATAATTCCTAATTAATTATCCGAAATCTTATTCCTTCGAATAAGAAATCTTGATCACCGACATCGAAGACATCTTTACAATATATATATATATTTCGAAAAGTACTTAACCAAACAATTTGAAAATTGAGGGAATATATACAGTACATTACGAAAATAAAAAAAAAATCTATTTTTTGAAAATTCTAATTGCGTATAACCCCTTAAAAAACTACAAAATAGATAAGTACATCTCAATTTTGCAAGCTTAAGTGTGTATCAACACATAACTCGTCTCTAAGATTTCTTACAACCATCCAAACTATATTGCATACTCCTAGGCAGCACAAACCGCTGACTTTTCAAACTAACATTGCATACAATCATGAGTGTTCTAATACTAACGTCACAAGGGGGGGTGTCTGAATGTATTTCCATATTTTAACGTACGTACATCTAGAAGAAAATAATTTCATGCAGAGGCTTCTGCTAATTCGTGGCAAAAATGTGTGACGGTTAATGGATAATGAAGATTTTCCTGTACATATATAATTTTGTTTCTGGATTTAAGTAATACTGCATAGCTTGCGCATAGGCGCAAGAACTTTGCAGTAGCCACATCAAGATAAAAGAAAAATGTTTGTATGTAAGTGCGAAAAATGTAGTCTGTACGCAGTGAATAGAAAAGAAGTGAAAAGAGAGACCACTAACCACATGTTATACAAAAAGAAGTGATCGAGAGAAGAGAGACTGCGGATTTAATATCAGACCATACGTGTAACTAGGTAATTAATTTTGTCATAACAACAACAACCGCAACTTAAACTAGCGTTCCTACAACATTTACTTCAACTACTACCACCTCAAGAAGGACAACAAACACGAGGCAAGACACAACATTCCATTTAACAAGCTTAAAGGTTCAAACTAAAAAACCCAATATCAAAAACAAACAAAAAACAAAAAAAACATTAATGCAATAAGAGACAATGCAACTTCTAACACGAATAACAAACGAACAAGAAACTCACCAATTTTAACAATAGATACATCAAACAAAACACCAGCAAACAATCTTCTATTGGCTAAGCAAATCCAAACAAGCCAATCACTCGACCTGCTTTGACATCCTTGCGGCAGACGGTGACAGTGACAAAAAAAAAAAAAAAACACACCAAAAATGTTTGCTCAATGGATACAGTATGCGTCATATATGCCGGAAAACATCGTACCATCAAATGCCATCTGACAAAAGAAAAAAAAATACTCAAATGTGCCCTCTGTCGAATTAATCATAACACAAACTTTAAAGGGTGCGAAGTCTACAAGGCTTTCAAGATTTAACACTTTCTCCTCGTTCGCCAAGAGAAAACATAAATAAATATGACCAAAACTTATATCATTAATAATAAACAATAAATAGATATATAAATCGCCAAATACTTGAAGATCCACCTGGACAGCAAATTGACTTGGAAATTCCATATTTTAGCACCCAGTTAAAACACAAATTTAGACAATAACGGGTTTTCTTATAACGACTTGACAACTTTTTTTTTTAAATAAAAGGCAAACCATTTGAAATATTTCAAAAACTTTATTATTGGCTTGAAGTACAATCAAAACATTTATGAATGGAACTCGACTTCGTTCATATAGCCACCGCGGGCACGTTTGGAGCGGTCGATTCGTTGGATCCAATTTTCAACGACTCGGCCACACATTACGGCCGAAACGGCCGCTATTTCGCGTTTAATGTTGGCTCTGAGCTCTTGCAACGCCGTCGGCGTGTTGGCATAAGCCAATGACTTAACGTAGCCCCACAGAAAATAGTCAAGTGGCGTTAAATCGCACGAACGAGGCGGCAAATCGACTGGCCCATGTCTTGAGATAACACGCTCACCATACTTACTCTTCAATAAATCGATTGTAGCGTGTGCTGTGTGGCTTGTGGCATTATTCTGTTGAAACCACATGTCGTCCAAGTCCATATCTTCCAATTCGGGCCAAAAATAATCGGTGATCATGGCGCGATAACGCTGACCATTCACAATAACGTGACGATCGTTATTGTAGACGAAAAAATATGGCCCAATAACGCCGCCGGCATTCAAACCGCACCAAACAGTTATTTTTTGTGGATGAAGTGGTGATTCATGAAGCAGCACATGTGGGTTTTCACCCGACCAATAACGCCAAAAATGACCTGCGTCACTGAAGATGATTTTGCGACTCTGAATATCTGTAGAAAATTTTTATAATTTGCAGACGTTGCTCGTCAGTGTACTTTACCATGATGAAAATGTTGAGTTTATTGAATAAATTGACAATGACAGTTTGATGATTAGTGAAAGAGTACGTTCACAAATTAAACTCAAAGTTGTCAAGTCGCTATTGGAAAACCCTATATATTGGCTTCTACGAACCCACTCAAACGTCTCGATAACAGACAAATTACTCATCTATAAGAGTATGTTAAAACCAATATGGACTTACGGTATCCAAATCTAGGGAACTTCCAGAATCTGAACATAATTCAAAGGCAACAAAACAAGTTTCTAAGGATGATCACCAACGCTGAATGGTATATCGTAATGATGACATTCATCGTAATTTACAAGTAAAGATAGTTGACCAAGATATTAAAAAATCAGCATGAAACATCTGACAAAACTTACAATATACTGCAATGACTATGTAAACACTTTATTTAACAAGAAGAAAATTCAGATGAAGAGGACTCATCGACCTAGCGCGTCAAACATACCATAATATTATTATATGTGTTGTATGGTATGCATAAGAACGGTAATAAAATTAGAACAGCTTTGAGATTCTTGTTTCGATTAGCTATGGTTGGACTTCGTCGGTTTTTATTTATTATTACTGGATAGTATCGAACAATTTCATTCATTTTTGTTCCATATCGAGTCAGATTTTTCATAAAATTTCGATAAATTGCTCTTTGTAGGACTTTGATGTAGATAGATTATTTAGAGATTTGTATGGAACTTGGTATTCTGGCGTGAAAATTTGACTTCCAGAAAATCGAGGAAATAAGATAAAACTTGGAGAATGGGGAATGGAATCGAATTTTTCAGCATAATAGAAAATTGTATGGAATCCGGGATGGTATAGAATATACTCGAAAGATGTCAGGGGAGTATAAATATCAGCACCCCCTAAGATGTGCAAGTCAGTTCTAAAGAGGAATTGGAAATGTAAATTACGAGTAGCGATAAAATGGTTTAAATAAAAGATAAAGGAAAGTAAAAGGGGTTCATAGAAGCGATTGAATTGTAAATTCTAATTGTATTGAATAAAGTAATTGTATTCTTTTCAATTGATAAATGAAGCAAATATGTTCGAATTGTTTTTACACGTTTCGCTCGCGTCTGGGTAAAATTGGTAAAACATAAAAATATCCATACAGAAACCATGTTTGTGAAATAGAGGCATCTGTGGTTTCGGATGTTTAAAGGGTTTCACACCACTTTATAACGAACGATCGGTAAGACCGAGAGCTTGTCTTTATGTGCTGAAATCACTCTCACCAACTAAACTTGTTTAATTGTGTAATCAAGATTTGGTTGCTGCAGACATAAGCTACGAAGCAAACGGAGAATGGCACAAATTCGTTGTTGCGTCTGCTTATTTTTCCTATGATTTGCTACTGCTGCCACCACTGGAGGCGATAATAGAACTCATTAAATATTGCTATTCCAGAAAGAATAGATGCTCAGAACACATTCAGAGCAGTAGCAAATGCAACATGAGAGGTAGTCATTTTCTGAATTTCATACTATCGTCTGACCTGGCTGTGAACAGCGTTGACTCACAGCCAACTTTTGTTACGAGAGTAAGGCAGCAAGTAATCGACTTAAATTTATTCAACAGGAATATTAAGGAGATTACTGGCTGGAAAGTAGGCTAGCCAAACCCCTTAAAAGGGGAAGGTCAACCAGGAACCACTGGAACCACTTAGAAAAACTGACGGTACCTATATCGAGTCGAAAGCAGACTTTCCGTCTCATGCTCGAGTCTTATATCCCAGGTAACCTAATCGAAACCAGCTCACAACGGATCGCCTCGTACCGATGGTACTGTATTTACTCAGTTATGCTACAAAAAGGTATAAACCAGCAGCTGCTTTCAACTTTGAAGAGAATTTTCAGAGCTAGTCTGACACTACATACCGAATCCCTGGCGAACAGTGAGAGTGGCCCGAAAATCGAAAAGGACTACTCGCTCGCCAAGAATTTCAAACCTATAGATCTGACCTCCTTCATGCTGATAAGCATCGAAAGAATGGTCGAGATCCATGTGCGCAAAACCGCCTTGCGAATGCACCCTGTGTCGGCGATGAAACACGCCCGCCAACGCGAAAGATCCTGCGAGGATGGACACAGAATCTGGTAGATAGAATTGAATACACATTCGACAAAAAGGAATACGCCTAGGGCATTTTCATCGATGTTGAAGGTGTTTCCGACAATGAAACTCTTGATGACATGTGCAACTCGGCCAGGCATAACGGCGTAGACAAGTCACTGACCTTGTAGATTAAGGCAATGCTGGTGAAGAGAACATTGATTGCGGATGCTGGTCGCGACCAATATGTGGCGGTTGTAAACAGGGTCTGCCCGCAAGGCAGCGTTCTGTTTCCACTGCTATAGGGCATATTGGTCGACTCACTGCTCAACACACTCAATAGTTTTAACTATTATATAACAGTTATATAAGTATATAACTGGTGCACTAGCAACAGGCTTTCAGTCAATCCTCTCAAAGGTGAGCAGAGGAAGTTGTTTGGTCTGACTCATCTAGTTCTTAACGGCATCACCATCCAATTCCCAAAGAAGCTAAGTATTTGGGTGCTATCCTGGATAACAAATTTTTCAGGACCAAACATGTTACACCGAAAGCATCTTAGGCGCTGTCGGCTGTCTGGCAGTGCAGAAGAGCTATCGGCAAGACATGGAGTCTATCATCGAATAGGGTCTTTGGATCTACATTACATGGCTATGATAAGGACAATTATATCCTATTCGTCGGTTGTCTGGTGGAATAAGCTCTCGCGAAAATACTTAATTGCTTCTTTCACCAGACTCCAAAGAACGGTTTTTCTTGGATGCATGGGGGCTTTCCCTAACACTCTTGACTCCGCTCCTTTCCATTGATATTCATATCATGGACTGCACCCTCAAAACCACCTTCTGATTAAAAAGATGTGGTCTTTGGTACAAAATGCACTGGAGCTTCGAAGACCTAGCGCGCCTACATCTAGGTGCGCACTTAGGCGTCAGCAACAAATCCACGCCATTCGTTCCTACCAAACTTGACAAGAAATGTTTACGCGTCGCTTTGCTTTTTCATGTTCATGTCAAATTTAGTTGAAAAGAATATATAAAAAAAATTATTTAAAAGTGTTTTATTTCAAACTATCTTTAATTCGCGCCGTCGGTCTTATGATTCCGGTCTTATGACTCCGGTCTTTGGACATGCTGCCCGATGCAATGACACCAGAACTCCTGTTGCGGAAAAATTCGAAATCGATTTTAATTGTGCAAGGAGGCCTTGGTATGTATCTCTTTCGGATTCGGATTGCCACCAGAAAATGTAATAATTTTGTATGACTTTCGGATTGTGTGCGAGTACTTCCAAGTAAGTCATTTTCGAAAGCCAGACTGTCAAAACAAACAACAAACCTTACTAAACTTTCATTACTTATATTTGTTTTTCTTTTATTATTATTATTTAAACAAACAAAGACATTATGATGGATTGCGTTGAAACACGGTTAAAGGATCACGAAGAAAAAATGGAAAATATTGAACGAATAAGTCTCAGAGAGAGCTGTAACACGATCGGAAATTGCAATGAATGTTATAGTTTTGTGAAAATACTTTCGGCTGTCAAAGGAAGCCTTTTTGTACACGTTGGAATCAATCCAACATAAGCCTTTAAGTCCCAGAAGACAGACCGGCAATAATTAAACTCGCAGCTACCTTGAAGTTCTTAACGCAAGGAGGCTATCAGCACCAAATTGGCCATGACAGATGATTTGCAAATATTAGCTAGTCCAGATTGTTTGTATACATAACTGAGATTTGAATGGAAAGTTTGGAGGTGCTTCACATGATTCGCATGTATCAAGTGTAAGTGCTGAGAAGACCTATCTTGAAAGACATTTTCTAAACGGGAATAAATCTTCTCGGCTTTTAGGTAAGTGCTTCAATTCGTAGCTCATTAGTTTATCTAACAATTTATGTTTTACATTTACATAGGTGATTCCGAATATCAGCTTGAACCTTGGATTTTAACAGCATATCGTTATGCAGCTGAAAATTCTAATGACCGCCTTTCGACTGAACGTACTTTTGTGTGTTAAAAGGTAGAATCAGATGTTTGCTGGCAGCGCGAGAACTCTTTTACTCTTTTTAAAACTTATGTTGTGCTCTACACAATATCTGTTTGGAGTTTAAATTAAATTTTCCTGTCGTAGACTCATCACCAAATGAAGACTCTTGACACTTCGAAAAAAATCAACATTTTACAGGATAAGACTTCAGTAATTTTGCAGTAAGAATAAAAATTAAATTAAAGACAGGATCTTCAAGAAAATATTTGATTATTAGTTACTATGTAATCTGCCTAATAAAAACTTAAACAAAACATAAAAAAACTTAAACACACTTAATTCATTAAAAAAAAAACACACACACACACACACACAACCTGATCAATAAAAATTAACAATTCAAAAAAAAAAAAAAAAAAAAAAAAAAAATTAACATAAATAAACTTAGACTTAAAAAAAAAAAAATTAACTGCATCAATGTCTTTTAGAATACTAACCACTTTATTCTGATATTTTTCTTGATTTTTTACCTGCAGTTCCATAAGAAGTCGTCTAGAAGGCTAGAAAGTTCCCCAGCTTCCATCAGAGGCGACAATGGTACAATGTTCTCCACATTGTACTCATCCATGTCTTCAGTTTCTAAATGTGACTGATTTTGAAATGATATGCCATACGAGTTTGTATTTTCTCTGCCAGTCGAGATGTAATATCTCCACAACCTTTTCTTCTAATTTGACTTTGCGTGATTTTTAAGGTCAGCCCATATCTAAAACACATTTTTTATGTAGCCAAATATGGGTCATATAAAAAGTCACCGCGGTTTTTTGTCACTAGATGGTGCTGGTGTCCATTTATCGGGAAACACTTATCTGATTGTGTCAAACGAACACTACAGCTACATTTTTTGTGAAGACAGCTGTGTAATTCCTTGCTCGTGTTAAAAGTTATTCCGATTTAAATATGAGTGAAATATCTGAAGAAATACGCTATGTGATGTTTTTTTACTATAAAAAAAGGAAAAACAATTTTTACAGTTTACGGTGAGAATGCTGTGGTTGAACGCTGGACAGAGGAATGGTTTGTTCGATTCCGTTCAGGAAATTTCGTTTTTAAATATGCACCTCGCACTAGTCGGCGTGTCACTGGAAAAGTCGTTGCAAGTTGCAACTGATGGAGCAAGACTTGCACGGAAGCTATCTGGAGATAGCGGTGGCACTAAAGATCAACCGTGTGACAGTTTGGAATCATCTAAAACGAACAGGCTACTCAAAAAAGCTCGATGTTTGGATGCCACATGAATTAATGCAGAGATATAATTGACCGAATAACCATTAGTGAAACGCTGCTGAAACGTAACGAAATGGAACTATTTTTAAAGCGATTCATTACGGGCGATGAAAAATGGATTAAATACGAGAATATCAAACACAAGCGATCATGGTGAAAGGCCAGTGACCAACCACAAACGACTTCAAAACCTGGATTGATTGCAAACAAGGTTATGTTGAGTGTTTGGTGGGATTGGAAGGGAATTGTGTATTATGAGCTGCTAGAAAGTGGCGAAACGTTCAATTCGATCATCTACTGTGCACTACTTGACCGTTTGAATGAAGCTATCAAGAAAGAGCGAGCAGAATTTGCCAACAGAAAGGAATTTGTCTTCCATTATGACAATGATAGGACACACACATCTTTGATGAACCGGAACAAATTGACGGAGCTAGGTTGGGAAATTTTGATGTATTCTCCGCATAGCCCGGACCTTGCACATTCTGATTATCATTTGTTTGGGTCTTTGCAAAACTCTCTTGATGGTTAAAACTTTGCCGTTAGAAAAGCCGCTGAAAATCACTTGGCCATGTTTTTCTCTGATAAACCACAGAAGTTCTACACCGATGGAATTATAAAGCTACCCGGAAAATTGCAAAAGGTCATAAATAATAATGGCTAATATGTACTTGATTGAAATTGATTTTGAATAAAGAAAATTTTTTTTTCAAAAATGTACCAAAAAACCGCGAAGACTTTTTATATGACCTGTTTATTATCCTGATTTCACACTTACTTTTTTCCACCCGTTGACATCACGCATAAGCGGACCTTTGGTATTAACCGCTTCCATCAGCCTAGCCTAGAGTTGGTGAGACCTCCGCCTCGCCTCCGATGAAAGTTCAAATCCTTTAGCTAGATCCCTATGGCTATCCATAAATTCCACCAAAACCTTGAATTGCTCGGATTGGTGTGTAAAGTTTTGGCTGTATTGCTTTGGATAATGAAATAAACACATTTCATTATTATCAATGCTTTTAACTATAAAATACCTACATTATATTTAAAATTTTAATTACGCGCACACATTCGACAGCAAGAAATTTTTCGAATGAATATCCGTACAAACAGATGACTTTGACACATACTATCGCAATTCAAAATGCTAAATTTCTGAAAAAGAATTGGTTAGACATTTACTTTCCAAATTCGTATTAGTGACGTTTCCTATAGGATTAGGAAATACCAATTTCCGAATTTCGAACAGGCATCAGGACTGGCTTCGGCCAAAATCTGAGCCAGGAAAGGAATGCAGTCGGGTCTTCACGGACGTCTCCAAACCAATATAGGATGTGTCTTTCTGAAGAACTACGTTAGATTTCACTTCACATTAGGAAAGCTTGCATCTGTCTTCCAAGCAGAAGTTTACGCAATTCTAATGACAGCGAACTATATTGTGGAGAACCGGCGGATGGGGCGAAGCATTTGGAACTGCAGCGACAGCCAAGCTGCGCTTAGAGCTTTACTGAACTCTCTTAGGACTTCCAAGCTAGTTCGAGAATGCAAGAGGTCACTGAACGCAATCGGAAGGCTAAATTCAGCAACCCTTGTCTAGGTTCTAGGTCACAATGGGATCACGGGAAATTAAATCGCTGACGAACTTGCCAGGCACGGTTCAGAGAAGAGTTTTTCAGAACCTAAACATACGTTGGGTCTGCCTGCGTCCAGACTAAGCGAATACTTCCCGACGTCTCTAGGAAGTCAGCAGCCTTTCTCTTGTCTCTCAGCAGAAAAAACTGCTGGTAGCTTACTGTCGTCATGACAGGATATTACACTTTTGCAAAGCACTTAAATGTGCTGGGTATAAGCGACGCAACATCCTGCGATGCTTACTGCGGAGCACTATCTCTGTGAATGTCCGGCTTACGCTCGCATCAGGCTGCAGGTATTTGTTTCTGACGTGGTGGGTGCTGCTACTGAAGGCACCTTATCACTGAAGTGCTTACTCATCTTTCTTCGTAAGACTGAAATATTTCATTAAAAGGAATTTTACAAGGAGTACAATGAACTAGTTCTTTGCCTGAGTGCTCTGTTCCGACATTTTAAAAAAAGTGATTGTATTGAAGGAATAAGTTCTATCATTTATACCCACACAAAAATTTCACATTGTTGTCAGAAATGTGGTATTTTGTGAGCAAAAACTATAATGGGTCGAAAACTATTGCAGTTGACTCTCGTCCAACTCAAATCCGAGTTGAACAAGAGAAACCTCAGCACCAGCAGAGGAAAAGTTGACTTGGTGCTCCGACTTCATGACGCTTTGAACAACGACTAACATGATTCAAATGTATTAAGAAGTATGCACCCACCAACCAAACCAAATGAAATTAAACAAGAGCTTGAGGAGCTTCACATACATAACATCCAATAAAAACTACAAATAAACACTGGTTTTAAACTACAAAGTTTTCTTTGAATCTCCCCATTACAAGAGAATAATAACTCTATGCACAAACTATTAAAGTATGGACATAAAAATGGTTTGCACAATGGATCCAGTTTGCGTCAACTTTAGCCATTACCAACAATATGTAAACAAACACTCGATCCAACCACCTCGATCTACATTGCCAACAGCAAATTAATCAATCATATACATGGAGCAAACATCTTATTAAAAAGAATTAAAAGAAATTATGAAGCAACTCATTACACAAATGACGAACATGTTAAGCATCCTAACATTGCTGGACAAGATGAAAGCAGACCATAAATCTCTCAAAATCACCATATAGAATGCAAACAGACTGCACCAACAATACTTAAAAGACAATCAAAACGACGAAATGCTCATTGCTGAAACCCATCCAACAGCGAGGAAAAAAATAAAATTCCTTAACTTAAACATCAATCATCCAGATGGAGCAGGACATGAAGGAGCCGCAATAAAAATCAGTTAACAGATGCAATTTAATGAATTTAATGAATTTGAAACTGACTACTTCGAATCTACATTTATTTTAATAGAAAATATACATGCGCCCATGATATCCTCAATAAGTTGCCCACCTAAGCAACGTTTAACTACTTCCCAAAATGAAAACTATCTGAAAACTGTAGACAAACGCTTTTTAGTGGCAGGCAACTTTAATGCAAGGCATACATACTAAGGCTCAAGAGTAATCACTAAAAATGGCAAGAACTTACTAGACGCAATCAAACCGAACAAGTGTAAGCACATCAGCAAAAGAGAATCCACCTACTGGCCCACAGACATGACGAAAAACTCTGACCTTATCAACTTCTACATAGTCAAGAACATAAACACAGTAAACATAAACATAACGTCCTCTTGATCTTTCCTCAGACCTTTCACCCATAACCATTGAATACTCCTCACAACTCATAAAAGTAACTGAATCAACCAAGTTCTACAACTCGAAAGTTAACTGGGACACCTTCCGACACCACATAAATATTGAAAGAGCGATAATATACCTGATCGACATAATCAACGAAGGAGCTCATAGAGAAACGTAAACCTTACCATATTTCTTCGACTCCACATGTAAAAAAAGTCACAGTCAAAGAGAAAACCAAGCAAAAAAAAAAAAAACAGACGACTCGAGCACCAAATAAGAAAACCAAATTAAACAAGATAACCAAAGACCTGAAACACAAACTTAGGGAAATTCAGAACAAGATCCTCTCCAACTACCTCAGTAATCTAACGCCAACATCCGAGACAAATTACTCCTTATGAGTAAATAAACAGAACCCAGCCCCACTCACCCATTAAGAAACTAGACAACACATGGGCTAGAGATAACCAGAACAAAGCTGCACTACTTGCCAAGTACTTCGAGGCTACTTTCACAAACACCGACGGCGACGGGGATATTTCACCACTTAATCAAAACAATGATACAGACATGGGTAACCGTGGCTCAAGTGGTATCTGGCATCCAAATCGAGACGTTTGGTGTTCAAACATCAGCCTCGCCCGAAAGACATTCTTTTTTTTTTTTTTTTTTTTTCAGTTAACAAAACTCAAGTAAGATGAGTAGTTGATTGGAAATCACAAAACAGCCAACTTCCACTAATAATTTAGTCTCACCATTTAATGTTGGATGCAGTGAAATTAACCACTGAGCCCAAACATCTGTGTCCCTCTCTTTCCCCTTTTCCAAAAAACTTAACACATGATGATTCATTATAAGTGTATTCATACCCACTTGAGTGTTAAGTTCTTTGCATCAAAAAAGAGATAAACAGCAAGGAAGCTCCTGGATTTTTTCTTTTCAATATCGATTGTTTGTAACAATTCTGCTGCAGAACCGTGTAAGGCCATTGCTAAGACAAAGCACTTTTTCTCATTGTTCCAAAGGTTCGCATAAGTAGCCATTTCAAACTGCTTCTTATACGCAGACCATGAGGTCTGGGCATTATATGAGTGAGGCTTCAATTCTTTTATCCTTGGAACGCTCAAAGGTTCCAACTGTCCAACTTTACTTTGAGACAGTTCTTTTGTTCATCCGTTTTCGACAAGATGAGCTGCGTCATCGCAGGCATGTCGTTGCCGGTACTTATCTGATCTTCCTCGTCAACGTCTAAGTATGTATCTGCTTCATAATTCCGTTGTTCGAAGCATCATGAGGCAAGTTACTTTTTCCTCCACTGTCGCTGAGGTTTCTCTGGTTCAACTCGGATTTGAATTGTACGAAGGTCAAGTGTAATAATTTTCGACCCACTTATAGTTCTTAAGAATTAAAACACTATTTCCAAGATATTTTACATTTGATTTTCTTACTAACTTTTAGCGTGACTTGCAGCTAACAGTTTTACAAAAAAAAAAAAAAAAATAAATAAATAAATAAATAAATAAAAAATTCTTACGTGCTAAATAAAAAAGAAAGAATGATGGCCAGTAGTTGGCTGCAGTTGCGCCTTGTAATTTTAAGTTAAGTTTTGGCCAAATTCTTGACAGTACGAATAGGGAATATTTTTTGGAAATTATAACATTCTACATCTCGTCCAACTTGACATTATGATCTACTCTGATAAATTAGTATCATTATACAAACATAACTTTGAAAGAGCTCTATTACAGACTATAAATATAATATACTTCATCATACAATGAAAATTGCTGCATTGACACAGCTGTTACCTTATTGACTTCTCCACAGTCGGATGTTCTTGGATTCAACCACACCACCATATGGTATCTGAGTGATCTGACAGTTTTTTATATCGCGGACTATAAAACGGTTGTGTGGCAAGGTCTTGTGGATAACGTCGTCTAAATTTTTGAACTTGTTTCTTATTGGTCCCAAGGGTGGTATCAACATTCTTTATTACAACGTAGTCACCCACTACATATGTTTGCGCTGGGTGACAGTGTTTCTCAATTGATTATACCCTTAAATCTTGACCATTGTTTCTCTTAGTTTAGTAAGATCTCTCTCCGTGTTATCTAACCCCTTTTCTTCAAGAAATTCTTTAAGTTTGTCAACAATAACAGCTCGACCTATTTACTGTATTATTCAAGGCGTATTCTTAGTTAGTTTTGTATACTTAGTTAGCCCTAAGTCCCCAATTTTCTTATGCCTCTAATAAGGTTTGACTCCATATCGGAAAGGACATACAAACAAAGTCGACCACATTTAAGTTTCCTAAAGACAATACCATCTTGGAGTACATATAACCTTGAGTTTTCCGAACATAATTTATCCTTGAGTGCTGGAATGATTGAATCACGGTTTTCCGGGGCTTTTATCTGAATATCGATATCCAACAGATATCAAGTGATACCGACTCATGACCCATATTAATGCCACTTCTATGTTTGGCCTTGCAATTGTAGTTTTTAAGCTAGAGAGCCCATCTGGCAATTCGTGGTTTGACATTTTTTTTTTATTCAATGTTAGGGCTGCAATCCATAACTATGGTAAGGGGAATCTCTTCCAGATAGACTCAAACGGCGAAGTGCGGATATTATCGCTAAAGTTTCAAGCTCAAAGCTATAATACCTAGACTCTTCTGCCGTAGTACTCTTCGAAAAATAAGAAATTATATGAAATTTTTTATCATCGTGTCTCTGAAGGAGGACAGCTCCATATCCCAGTGAGCTTACGTCACAGTGGAGCTCGCTTTCAAGTTCTGGGTGATAAATCACCAACACTAGGGATGACATCAAGGAGCGTTGCAACTGTCTGAAGGCATTTTCGCACTCTGCGGAAAAATAAAAACATTTTTCCCCTTTTTTTACAAGGTCGTACAGCGGCCTAGCTATACGGGAAAACGAACCACATAAAGTATGAGCTTAAACCCAGAAATGAATGTAGCTCTTTAGTATTTTGCAGAATAGGATATTTTTGTATGGCCCTTATTTGCGAATCACTGGGGCGAATGCCCTGTTTGGTTACGTTATTACCTTGGTACTCTATTTGTGTACACGCAAAACGGCATTTGGATAGCTTAAGTTCAAGTCCATTTTCTGCAAGACAATACAAAGTTTCGCGCAGTATATTAAGATATTCAGAAATATCAACACTAGATATAAATATAACGACTTCACAACTTTTTTTTTTTTAAATAAAAGGCAAACCATTTGAGATATTTCAAAAACTTTATTATTGGCTTGAAGTACAATCAAAACATTTATGAATGAAACTCGACTTCGTTCATATGGCTACTGCGGGCACTTTTGCAGCGGTCGATTCGTTGGACCCAATTTTCAACGACTCGGCCACACATTTCGGCTAAAACGGCCGCTATTTCGCGTTCAATGTTGGCTCTGAGCTCTTCGAATGTAGTCAGCGTGTTGGCATTAACCAATGACTTAACGTAGCCCCACAGAAAATAGTCAAGCGGGGTTAAATCGCACGAACGAGATGGCCAATCGACTAGCCCATGTCTTGATATAACACGCTCACCATACTTACTCTTCAATAAATCGATTGAAGAGTGTGCTGTGTGGCTTGTGGCACCATCCTGTTGAAACCACATGTCGTCCAAGTCCATATCTTCCAATTCGGGCCAAAAATAGTAGGTGATAATGGCGCGATAACGCTGACCATTCACAACGATAAAATATGGCTCAATAACGCCGCCGGCATGCAAACCTCACCAAACAGTTATTTTTTATGTATGAATTAGTGATTCATGAAACACATGAACTGCAGCGATATTTTCGACACTTCGACCAACCCGTTGTCTCACACAATCCCACACATCACACAACGAATATGTAGACTCAAATTTTTGCACTAAACTTGTTGTTGCCTGTCTACTAGGGCGAGAATTACGACCGAAAATTTTAGTTAACGCTCTTAAAGTTGCAGTCACCAACTCCGAATATCTGTAAAAAATTTTTTTTGTAATTTGCTAACGTTGCTCGTTAGTGTACTTTACCATAGTGAAAATGTTGAGTTTACTGAATAAATTGACAGTGACAGTTTGATGATTAGTGAAAGAGTGCGTTTACAAATTAAATTCAAAGTTGCCAAGTACCTATTGGAAAACCCTAAACGTCATCCATATACCATATACAACAATTTGTTTTTTTTTCGACAGACCATCGAATTATGCGGGTGATGAAACGCTAGGGGCGTTCTTAAGCCCGAAAGGCATTCTCAAGAACTCGTATTGGCCATCTGATGTAACGAAAGCAATAAAATGTGTTAAGCTGGGAAAGACTTTTACTTGGTGAAACCCGCTCTTAAGGTCTAATAGAGAAAACAGTTTCTCCCCACTTAAGTATTCTATACAGTCTTCAATCAATGGAAGGGGATAGTTATCACGAATAGTGTATGTATTTAAAGTACGATAGTCAATACACATTCGCGTTTTACTCGACTTTTTCTTAACTACAACTAAAGGTAAGGCATAAGGGGATTCACTGGGCTTTATAATTTCTTAACAACTTTGTTTACCAATTGTTTCTTAGCGAAAGAAAGCCGACTTAGGCGACAATAGATTGGAGTATCTGTTATAAGTTGGATTTCCATTTCATACTCTAAGTAATGCTTTCTATGATTTATTAAAATTTAAATAGCAACCTTTAACAACAGTACGAACCTCATCAGTAGTGGGTTAACCTCAATACTATCAATCGGTTCTATCTTTATTGCAAAAATTGCATGCTCATTCGCATTGCGGGATTCTAGATCAGACGCATCTACAACCTCATCCATAAGTCCGGTTTAATTACGGAAGTTATGCAAGTATTATTAACTAAAGCTTCTTTTTTCGAATAAGTTTTTTTTTTAGCGCTCGCGATCAGAACTCAACCACAAGATTCATTGTCCACTCTATTATCTTTATCTATGATAAAAGCTGTTTCGTCATCTAAACAAGTCGGAAAGTAAGTGCACAAACTATAAAATTGTTTTCTTGTTTTTATCCGATACAAAAAGTTGCTCTGAAGACTTATTACTTTCATAATTCACTTGTAAACTAATATCAAAATCTTGGACAATCACGGCCAACTAAAAAGGGTATAGGTGTTATTCCATCTACAACGATCAAAACTGAAACTGGTTTTACTTGAAAAACAAGTCTAAGATAGCAAAATATATTACCATATGTGTAAAATTTGAAATCTCCTAGGCCCTTGTAGTTCGAATAAACTAAACTTCTAACTTTGATTTCTTCAGGCAACGCAGATTTCTGTACAAAACTAACCGGACTACCGGTATCCAAAAGAGCACTAAACTTTGTGCACATACGAGGGCTGTTGAATGTTGTAACAACACGATTTTTTTAGGTTTTGACAATTTATTTTTCAATATAATCCCCTTTTAACTCTATACACTTTTCCCAGCGGTGCTGCAACTTTTTTAACAACTCCGTATAGCACGACTTTTGTTGGCGTGCAAAATACTCTTCCGCTGCGGAGATGACTTCCTAGTTCGACACGTACTAATAAAAAAATATCACAAGGAGCCAAATTGAATAGCAAAAGACCAGTCTCAAAAGGTGTTACCAGCGACCAGCAACTCAAAGATAAGACTTACATATCACTGCCATGAACCACTGCTAATCCAGATACCTTAATGAGTGTTCGCCGTTGATGAAGCCCTAGCAATTGTACAGCTGATTCGGAAATAAACGATGATTTAGATCCAGGATCGAATAATGCCCTAAGATGAAAATAGTGCCCACTGCCTCGAACAACTGCTGTTGCCAAAAGAACACTTGGCTACTGAACCTCAGAAGAGAAATGATTGTGTACCTGTATTTGTATTTGTATAATTAATGGTAGGTTTGGACCTGTTGTTGATATCATGCTGCATGGAGTGGCGTGTCTCCATGTCAATAAGCTTTTGACAAGTCCTAAGAGAGTGTTGACCTCTACCACATACCTGGCATACCTAGCATGCAAGTTGCTTCTTCCCGATGTGAAACACCGTTTTCTTTTCTACACCAACATCTTTGTGTGAAGAACCGCTGCCCTTTAGGCCACTCGTTCAAGTTACTGCTTCTAAGGTCGCGAAAACACGTTTCCAAGAACTCTGTAAATTGTGTTAGTGTGGGTTACCCCTTCGAACTACATAAATTTTCCTCTTGCAAACGCTGAGTAAAACCAGGTAATTTTTGTTCCAATATGTAAATTAATATGTCATCGCAAGAACTTACCGGCAATCCAAAATTTTTCAGGGCATGAAAATATTCCTGGAACGTGTCCAATAGAAACTTTATGCTAGTTGCAGTCTCCTTTAACCGTTTACCAACACTCGCTTGTGATCGTATCTGGCGACAAGCTGTTTCCATGCTTTGTCATAATTGCTAGAATACAAACCTAAACGCAACAAACGAGTAGCTACACCAGTAAGAGATGATTTTAAATAATGAAGTTTTTGAATTACATCCAACTTTCTATTTGTGTGGACTAATAAAAAAAATACATCATAGCAAACCCGCAATGTTGTGTACGAGCCATCGAATTGCAGAATTGCGGAACAAAAGCTCATTACAAGAGGCACCTGCGGATTCACTTTTCACAATCTTTTCCCTAGATGCTGACTTTGCCTTGTCGATAGTTCATAAGATAAGTGAAATAAATTTCTTGCAATCTATAAAATATGTCATCATATTCTTCTTCTTACAGACCTTCTTCTACTTCTCCTCGTCGAATCTTCGCTTGGAGACTAAGCGCGTTCTTGAAGTTCCTTTCTAGTATAAGAAGACGACCTAAAACATAGCTAGCTGAACGACGTGATGCTGCAGTCTTTTTGAAGTTGAAGTGGTCACGAAGAATCTGCTTCAAAGCACCTTTCTAATCCGCACCCGATGACAATTTCGACATATTTAATGGTTTTTATTTGTAATTAATGGTTTTATTTATTTTATTATATATATTTTTTCTTTTTATATGTGTATATGTATGTTTTTGCGCTTGCACTTTGCAAATCTGAGTTTTTATCATTTAAGACAAATGTCTTTTTTTGTGACGAACTATCCGGTTCGAAGGACCAAATGTTGGGGTATGTAGGGTAAAATCTTTGTGTTGATAGGTGTAGATAAAATAGGGGTCGAAAAATGCGGTTTAAATTAAAACATGTCTTTTTGTCTTAAAGTATCTATCGGAAATATGGTATCATCCATTTTTAACCTTAAAGTGTCATACAATACATTTGTATTACAATCATAGGTTTACGTTATTCGTTTACATTTAGGTCAAGCTGTTACATTTGTTTAGTTTAAGCCTAGTTTAAATAAAGTTATTAATTATTCAAAGATAAAATGGGATTGTATATCCGAACACCTCGTATTTTCACGTTAGATAAAGACAACGCTTACCACTTGTACGGCGTTAAGTTTGTATGTAAATTGCCGCTGACAGTTTTACACACAAAAAAATTAATAAATAAAAATAAAGAAAACTGAAATTAAAAATTCTTACGTGCTAAATCTAAAACAAAGAATGATGGCCGGCACTTGCTTGAAGTTGGCTGCGGTTGCGCCTTGTAATTTAAGTTAAGTATCGGCCAGTACGAGAATACTCTTTGGAAATTATAACCTACTACGCATTATTTATATATAACAATGGTTGATGCTTCTGTTATGGTTGAAATGGAAACATAGATGGAGAACCCTCAAGAAAACAAATCTGAACATTATCCAAAGACAATAAAACATTTTTCTAAGGACGATTACCAACGCTGAATGATATATCTATAACGATGATATTTATTGTGATTTACAAGTAAATACAAGTAAAACCTGACTTATAACACACTGCAATAGCCATGCAAACACTTTATTCGACGCATAGACTTAACAAGAAGAAGACCCAAACGTAGAGGATCCATCGACCTAGCGCTTCAAACATAATATTATTATTATGGTATGTGTTGCATTGTATGCATCTCTTTAACATAAATTATATGCTTTATCATTTGATGAAATTAATATTAGCCTTAACCTAAGATATGGTAGACGGTTCTTTTCTTTGTAATATAGTACTGTTTAACAAAAGACATTGTTTCTCTCTTTTTCTCTTCTAATTGTTCTGCCATTTTCTTCATGTGTTTCAAACTCAATTACATAAATGTAAAGCCTTGTATGTTATATACTACACACCATCAAGTACTCAAAAAAGGGCGGCAACAATGAGTGACTAAGTAGAAGAGTGAACACAACTTCCAACATTTCGGATGAATTAAAACTCATCTGTGATTCAATTTTTGATATCAAAGGTGATATAGGACACTGATCCAAATTACTTGATTTTTGACTTGATGTTTTAACCTGACAAGTGTAAATATAATACCATATGTTTTAAGAAATACAAAAAAAAAAAAAAAAAAAAAAAAAAATGGATCGAACCGCAAGACGGTAATAAAATTAGAAGAGTTTGGGGTTCTCGTTTTAGTTACCTATCTTTGCTCATGGTTGGACGTCGTCGTTTTTTTTCATTTTTGGTACATATAGAGTCAGATTTTTCACAAAAATTCGATTAATTGCTCTTCGTAGAAGATTGATGTAGATAAATTATGGAATTTGGTATTCTGACGCGAGAATTTGATTTCCAAGAAAAAATAAGATAAAACGGTGCATGAAAGACCGTTAAGACAAGAAATCTATTCTTTAACTGTCTACGTAGAGGTCAAATATATCGATACAGCGATACAGAACGTGAACAGCGTCATCTATATTTGAAAAGTAGAAGATTTAAATATTTGAACAAATAGAAGATCCAACTATTGGAGAACGGGTAATGAAATCGATGTTTCCAACAAAATGGAAATTTTTATAGAACGTTGGATGGTACAGAATATTCTCGTAAGATGTCAGGGGAGTATAAATATCAGCATCCTCCAAGATGTGCAAGTCAGTTCTAAAGAGAAATTTGAAATGTAAATTACGGGTTAAGATAAAATGGTTCAAGTAAAAGATAATGGATAGTTAAAGGGATTGAGAAATGCGATTCAATTGCAAATTGTAACTGTATTGAATAAAGTGATTGTATTGAAAGGCATAAGTTCTATCATTTGTACCAGCCCACATTATTGTCAGAAATGTGATAGGACTTATTGTGTGTAAAAAAAGTATTTTGTGATCGTTGAAAAATCTATAATGGGTCTGAAACTATTGCAGTTGATTCTCATCCATCTCAAATGCGAGTTGAACAAAAGAAAATTCAGCGCCAGTGGAGGAAAAAGTGACTTAGTGCTCCGACTTCACTACACTTTAAATAACGAGGAACATGACCCAAATACATTCTGCCTTGACGTTGACGGGTAAGATCAGATAAGTAATGGCAATGATATTGTGACTGCGGTGATGGCTGGAAAAATCTGGAAAAACAGCATTGAACAAAAGTTAGACGAACAAAAGAAGAGTCTCGAACAAAAGCTGGACTAACAAAATAACAACCTAGACGAACAAAAGAAAAAAAGCCTACATGACCTTCAACAGAAAATTGTTGAACAAAAGGATAATCTAGAAAAAGAAAAGAATAATCTGAAAGAACAAAAAGCCGGTCAACCTTCCCGAAGCCATCATTCAGGAAATGCTTAACACCAACTTCGTAGGGCAGAAGTTGGTAGCAGAAGTCGACAGCCTTAGAAATAGCATCCAAGTCTCATTAGCAAAACCATTGCAATGAAAGCCTTCCAGTAGAAGTACTCGGTGGAAAGCAAAAATGGTTGGATATTTGTTATTTTGTTTGATCTTTCTTTTTCGTTTTTATTTTGTGTTTGACCCCATATCGACATGGAAGGAGCACCAGGAAAGGCCAAGCTGGCAGGAGATATCGGACCGGACAAAAAATCAGTAGGCATATTGGGCTAAGTGGGACTCGCTTTTTGTGCCAGATGGAATGCTAAAAACAAAATGGAACAACGTCTCGTATGCAGCTAATTCTGCCAGGGTCCAGAGTCAGCCAAGTGCTCTATGAAATACAGAATGGAATATCAGGAGGCCATTTGGGAATAAACAAGACGTTGGAGTACATTACGGGTACATTTCTGTTGGCTAAGCGCAAAACAAGGTGAAGACAATTGGTGTAAAAAGAGATTTATTGCCAAATGAACCGAAATGAACCGAAATTCGGATCCCCACCTACGAAGCCCGAGGAGGTAAATGACTACGTGGACGACTTGTGCTACAGGATACGTAAATTGCATGGAAACACCCGAGAAAAAATTAAGCTAGCGAATAATCACATGAATCGCATCAATTTTCCTCACCGTCAAGTTCGAATGTGTTTTAATTTCGCTCCGCTATAATTTGTAAATATTTGGTTACACCCTAATTATTCAGTGTTATCAAAACACAGCAACTTTGTTAAAAATGTTTATATTTTCTCAGTGTAATTAAAACACAGTGTCTTTATTGAATAACCTTCTTGCTAACATATTTATCTGACCTAATTTAACCATGTCTTTCTGTGGATTTGCTGACGGCGCTGTACCTACAAATTCAGTGAAAATGGTTACATGCAATAGGATATATGGAAAGAAATTCCATCCCATATGCATTGGCTTGATCAGAAATACGAAAACTCATCTCGATAAGTAAAAGCGCATATTCTGTTTCTTCTGTGTAGAGTGCCGGACTATCTCCCTGACACATATAATGCTGGCTATAAAATATAATAACCAGCAACTAATTGGGCTTTCAGAAAAAATACAATCAAACTTATTTCTAAGAGTTATGATACTCTTAAATGTTGAAAAGATAACAGCATAACCAACATTAAATCAGCTGTTCAATCCCTGCACTCAATAATCACCAAATTGGCAGATTCTGATAAGTCTCACTGCTCAAACACGTTAGCAGCAATTCAGTCAACTTTAATTCATTTGGGAAAAATTATATCAACGCTGGATGACCAATCCACTCTGTTACATCTCAAGCATGCTAAACAAACCGAAAACATCGGATCCATTCAACATGACAATAATTTTCTTAGCGTGGAAGCAGCGTCTACTAGATCAACCACAATAAAAAAGATAATGCACCTCCATCTAAAGTAAGCCCGTGTAACAAATCCTTACACGATGAGCTATATCTATCACTTTTAACCACATAAGCCTCGACTCATTCAACAGCCGCTACCACCGAAGTCCCTGGTCAACTCTCTAATGTTAATGCAACTTCGATCCGTCCCAAGACCAGGTACATCCTGGACTATCCTTGAATGGAACAATAGACTATAAAAATTAACCACCAGCAAACCGGAATTGTTTACTTTCTTCCTCCAAGCTCGTCCTGGATCAAAGATCTTTTAAAGAAAAAATTTGGTATACAAAACGTCGAATGTAAATTAGTTGGCAAAGCCAAGAGCAAAAACGGCTACTGTTTCAAAATATGTATACCCACTTAGTACGATTGGATGTTCAAATTTTCGGATAGAATACTTATCTCGGAAAACTCTGAATAATCCCATCAACATCCCGACCTAAACTGGTATTTTAAGACCCAAATCTTTCCAAGATTTTCCTCAATCTTTATAAAAAAAACTAGAGCTGCGACACTTAATCCTCTCCCTGCTAATACCAAATCTTTAAAGTCCTTTCAAAACAGTTTCATTTAACCTTGCTCCTGCGCCTTCTAAGTTCCAACTGACGTTGCCCCATCGGACAGATATCCTCACTTTATTAGCTCCCATATACCAGGTTTACCGGTTGCTATGATACCCGTCAAACATATTTAGTATACATCAAGTCATTGAGCAAACAACATCATATTTTTTTATCGTGTTAAAAATGTCGAATGTACCAGAAAATGATGACTAGCGGAAAGCATTTATTTTTTTGTTTTCATTTGAAGAAAAGTCGAGGCATATGGTGACCATGCTCTACCAGAAGCAACATGCAAAAGATGGTTTCAATGGTTCGGAGATAACGATTTTGATGTAAGAAATGAAAAACATGGAAGACCGCCAAAAAAGTTTGAAGACGCCTAATTGCAAACAATATTGATCGAAACACAACCAGAATGGGCTAGAAGACACTCCAAGGTAATTTTGCTCCATGACAATGCACCTGCACACAAAGCAAAACTGGTTTAGGATACAACCAAAGCACTTAGCTGGGAGCTGCTAGCCCAGCCGCCGTATTCACCAGACTTGGCTCCTTCCGACTACCATTTGTTTTCAGCGATGAGACACGCATTAGCTGAGCAGCACTTTGAATCCTACGAGGAAGTCGAAATTTGATTGACTTTTTATTGGCGTGGAATCCATAAATTGCCAGAAAGATGGGAAAAATGTGTAGCTAGCAATGGCCAATACTTTGAATAAAATCTTTTTTTACTGTCCCATTAAAAGTTAGTGTTTTACTTTCACAAAAAAGGCTCACTTCATACCGGTACTAAACTGAATCACTTCTTCCTCCTACCAATCCTCTTGATCCAACTCACCACACTAGTAAAAATTCTAGATCCGAGGTGCTTGGCCAACATGTTCCTTATTCATTCAATCGTTCTTAATTCGCCTGCCCCCGATTCTCACCCGAAATATCTGACCAACTCCGTCCACCCACTGTCAAACTCACTAAAAAATTTACTGATATGTACTCGCTATATAGTATATCGTTTGAAAGACCGCCGCATTTATGAAAATGTTCGGCTCTACCTTACCTTCTTGCACGACAAACCCAACTCCGTTTGCATTGATGGCATAACCAAAACCAATATTATGGTTTAAATCCAAGAAGAAAATCTTTCTATTCAGCCAAAGGAACTGATGCAAACTTTCGTTCGCTACCATGAGAACTTTGACATCTCTTCCGACGAAGTTCATAATAATCTTTCGACGCTGTCTTCCCATGTCAATTCTAAACGTCTTTCCAAATTACAAAGAACTCGTACAAAGGAGTAAACGGGTAACATTCCCGTTAGCTAAAATGGATCGGTACACCATTGCGCAACGTGTTTTTATTATTAAAACTTATTTTAAGTATGGTGAAAGTTTTGCAGAAGTTGAAAAAGATTTCATTCAAAATAATGTAGAGAAAATGCATATCATTTATAAATTTGAAGAAACTGGTTGGGTTCAAGATCAGAGAAATAAAGTCTATCATCGTAGTGGAAATATCGCAGGTGTTAGCAAAAGTGTTGCTGAAGAACCAAGTACGTCAATTCGTCGTCGTTCACAGCAACTAAACCTCAAACTAACAACTTTGTTTAACATTTTGCAAAAAGATCTGTATGTAAAGGCTTACAAAATACAGTTAACACAAGAGTTGAAGCCAACTGACAACGTATTGCGTCGGAAATTCGTTAATTGGGCCATAGATTAGCAATAACAAAATGACATTTTTTAAAAGCAATTTATCTTCAGCGATGAGGCTCATTTTGAATTTGGCGGTTATGTCAATCAGCAAAACTGTCGTATTTGGGCTGAAGAAAATCCGAGAGGATTATTTGAAAGGTCAATGAAACTAAAAAAAAAAAAAAAAAAAAATACTGTATGGTGTGGATTTTGGTGTGGTGGCGAAATGGGTAAATTTTTTTTTCGAAAATGGAAATGGCAACGAGCTCGAGATCAAGCGATGATTAGAAACTTTTTGTGGAGTCAGTTGAAAGATATTGATGTGCAGAATATGTGTTTTCAACAGAATGGTGCAACATGCCACAGAGCAACAAGCTAAATTGATGTTTTGAAAGAGAAATTTAACAATCGCATAATTTCCCGAAGAATAGACGTGAATTGAATACCAAAATCATGTGATTTAACACCACTGGATTTTTTCATATGGGGTTTCTTGAAGAGTAAAATTAATGCCGATAATCCTCAAATTGTTCAACACCTCAAAGACAACACCATCAAGCAAATATCACTTATTGAACCATCATTATACGAAAAAGTGATTCAAAATTTTAATAAAAGGTCGGCAGTCTGCCGAGCTAGCAGAGGAGGTCACTTAGATGACATTCTTTTTCATAATTAACTGGAACCAATGTACATTGATTTCTAATAGAAATAAATACAGATTTCACACAATTTATGTCTTTTATTCAAAATTTAGAATGATACCTCAAATTTGAATACCCTTTATATATCATTGGGAAGGTATTTTTACAAGGATTAATGATAACCAAGTCGCTGTCTCCATTTGCTGTCGGAACGAAGTTATTTTGTGTTAAGTATTAAATAATTATTTTAGTTTATTTTTTGTTTTTGTTTGATTTTGTTAAGATAGGTAATGGTGATAATATTAATCGCGACTGTATGCGTCCGCGTGAAAGCCAAAAATCTTCGTTTATGCCATATTGATTATTGGAATGCGCTTTCTCTATATATTTCTAAAATGTACAGTCCATATGATAAATGCTCGTTGCAGTAGGACCGGGCTAGCTTCAGCTGAGAGGTGCCCAAAGAAAGTAAAATAATCTGTTCTTTCGTCAGTAGTGGGAAGTTCTTTATTTCGTGACTTTCTATTCCTTGAAAATCCGCTCTTCAGCTATTGAAACGTTTTCTCTCTACATAATCATAAAATAGATTCGGGGAATCTATTTTTTCCCTGATAATGTTTGGGAAGGCCTCTGCGTGAATTTTATCGTCGATGGGTATATAAAGTTATTTAACATAGCTGTGGCGATTTTGAAATCAATGAAGATTTTTGGTAGTGTTTTATTAAAATAATTTTGCCGCAAAAGCTTGAAATCTCGTTTAAACCTGCTGTTCACCACTTCCACTACCCACCGGCATATTGTAACTGATCGAGCTTCATTACCTTGCTCAGTAATTAACTTCTTCCATCTGTTTTTAGATGGTGGAACGTAGGATTCATATCCACATGCTTCGATAGGTCATAAGTTATTAATCATAAGTCCACAGGCCAAAAGTCTTAAAGAGGAAGTGGGTCATAAGTCATAAGTGGTTCATTTCAAGTAGAAAGTATAATGCATAATAGTCAAACACATATAATAAATATAGGCAAAATAAATGAAAAATAAATTCTGTTTTTGAAAATTAAGAAAAATCTTGCATATAAGTAGAATACAATATACACAAACATTATACGTAAAAATAAGTACAAACATGTTACAAAAAAACGTTTGAGCTATTAACAACAATTTGTTTACAAAAAGAGCATAAGATTTCGTTTGTGTTTCGTTTGGCTGATTCCACTACATTGTTGAAACAATTTTCACAAATTTTAAAATGATTACAACAAATGAGGTCGTTGCCTGAAGTTTGAACTTCGTCTTTAAGCTCGTTATCTTCTCTTTCAACTTCATCTTTTGTAAAATTTTCTGTCTTATGGCTTTAAATCGTTGCCAATTAATTTATTAATTCGGTAAGAGTAATTTTATCATTTTCAAATTTTGACGTTATGCTTTCTATTAATTTATTTCGATGTTGAAATTTAACTCTTGGCCGTTCAAACATTTGCCATGTTTCCCCATCCATGGACGAAGACAAATTCACGGTTATACTGAATTCTTCATTCAACAAAACTGAAAAATTCGGGAAGAATTTTTCCAATTAACCTTTTTTAATAACCGAGAATTGCTTAGAAATCTTTATTTAAATAAGTTTAAAATTGTTGCATGCCAAATACAAAGGTTCTCACAGACATCAGAGATGACTCCTAAAGCTAGGAGAATACCAATTCGAAATTGAATATTTGAAAGGTAAAGAAAACAGTAGCGGGTTTTTTAAGTAGAATTAAACCAGACAAGGACTTTACTCATAATAAGGAAGAAGAAGAACAATCCCATAGTACAGACAATTTTTTACTTGAATGTAATGGAAATTACTCAATATCCGATTTTGTATTTAATACGGAAGACAATAATTCAGATGAGACGATTCATTCAGCAGACGAAGAACTCATGGACCATACATACATACATACATACATACATACCAATCAAAGAAGAAATAGTGAACAAATACAAAGCTCAAATAATTCTAACTAATAACAAAACCCAAGAGATTGAAACCATTCATGGAAGCAGAATATGACTTTGATAGGCAAACCGATATTTTTAAAAAATTTTAAAGAAAGGAAAAATAGGAATTTTTTCAGATTTACCAGATCAACAATATAACGTAGTTCAGGAAAAGTTAAGAGAAATGTTTTTAGACAATAGCCAAATTAAGTTTGTTAAATGTTCTTTTAGAGCGCAAGATATCACAACAGAAATAGAAATAGTAAAACAAATATCACTCTATCATGTGAAGGAAAGTTTACATTCAGGAATTTAAGAAACAGTGCTATTAAACACAAAATTTACTATCTTAAATTAGAAGAAATAATTCAAATAGTTATAAACCAATGTGAGATATGCCAACAAGTTAAATACGATAGAAAACCAATAAAAACAAAACTTCAATTAACTGAAACAGCAACAGATCTTAATGAAATAATCGATTTAGATACATTTGTCATAATGACAATTATTTGGATTAGCGTACTATCTTTCAGACAGGAACCATATAATAACAGTAGAGGAATTAGAGATTCACGAGTAGGAAATTCGTTAATATATTTTAATCATTGTAAAATAGAAATTCTAGACCATTATTTGTCAAATTTAAAAGAGAGTTTCCAAGAGCAATTTTACTATTCAATGTACAAAAATTTTACAAATTTTACTTATAAAATAACTTTATATGAAATTATATTTGAAAATGAAAATACTTTTAATAAAATAAAAGAATTACAATACCATAAAAATGTTATATACACTTAATGTTAGCTTTGTCATAATTTCAATTGTTTTAGTAACCATAGTTCTTATATCTTACAAAATACAGCAATCTATTAATGTCAAAGTAAAAAAACAAAATTCAGGAGAATTTTAAAGTAAAGGACGGAGAAGTTACGTATAAGTCAGCATACTCAAATATAGAAAATATTTTGAAAGATATTGGAACCAGTAGATATTAAGTTAGTTCCCAGACTTTTTCCGTGTTGCGTACATACAACGGACTGGGGTACTTCGGCAAAAGATTTTACGTATCTGATTTCAAAAGCAGGTATCAAACGAGAACACACTGTAGCGTACACACCCCAACAAAATGGGACAGCAGAACGGATGAACAGAACCCTGGTCGAGATAGCCAGGTGTATGATGCTGCAGTCAAAACTGCCGCCAAGTTTCTGGGGTGAAGCTATTGCTACTGCCGCATATATTAGAAACACATGTCCTACGAAGAAGTTAAACAACATGACACTCTTTGAAGTCAGATACGGGTACGAACCGGATGTGTCGCATTTCAAGATTTTCGGCTGTAAGGCATTTGCACTCAATAAAAAGCCAGGTGAAGACAAATCTGAATCCAAATCAATCGAATGCATATTTATAGGATACTCAACCACATCCAAGGCTTACCGTCTATGTTATCGGTTGCAGATGGGTATTAAGTACAAAGTTCAACGCAGACGGAAGTGTTGAAAGTTTTAAGGTGCGGTTAGTAGCGCAAGGTTGCTCTCAGCAGTTAGGTGTCGCCTTCCAAGAAACATTTGCACCGGTAGCCAGGCAGAGTTCCATCAGAGTTCTTATGGCCCTTGCAGTTGAATTTGACTTAATACTTTTCCGCTCTATAAGTTGAAGCAATCAGGAACAAGATGGTATCTTAAGCTTGACCCAAAACTTTTAGAGTTGGGAATGACGCTACTAAATACTGAAAAATGTGTATACATTTTAAAAAATGAGGACGCTTATATGCTTGTAGTTAGCTATGTGGATGACTTAATCGTCGCAACAAATAATTTAGGAACCTACGAAAAATTTAAAGAACAAATGTCGCTTTAATTCAAAATGAAGGACCTTGGTAAGTTGCATTATTGCCTTGGTATCGAATTCAAACAAAATATTTCCAAAAACTTTGTGACAATAAACCAATCTAAATACATTCAAAATATCTTACATAGCTACAGGATGAAAAATTCGAAAGCTACCATTCAATGAAAATGTCAAATTAAACAAACAGATGGGACCAAAGTCTGAAGAAGCAAAATACGAAATGGCAACTAAACCGTGTTCATCACTAATCGGTTCACTAATGTATCTTGCAGTTTCAACACGTCCAGACATTGCTTACACAGTCAGCGTCCTAAGCCTATATAACTCATATCCAGGAAGGAGAAGCCTGTCGCGTTATCAAGTACTGAGTTGGAGTACTTGGATTCTTAAATGGAGACGGAAAAATTAAAGTGGCAACACATGTTTATTAACATCCATCTATATTTCTTTTTCTAATTCATGTTTCTGTCAATTTCTGTTCATTCACGTTATTTTATTTTATTTTTTTACTTCACTTCCAAATAAAGTTGTTGCTGCGTAGATATTTTTTAAATAGTCGCCGCTTTTATTTCATTTTTAAAATAAAAAATATCAACAGTATTACATTTGTAGTATTACTGTTTTTACACACATATGTTTATATGTACATTGTACATTTTTTTTTTCTATTATTATTGTATTACTTTTCCAATCTTTTCGTTTATCGTTTATTGTTTTGTTTTTTTTTTTTTTTTTTGTTATTACATTTACAGTTTTTATAATTATTTAAATTGTTACTATTACTGAAGGTATTTTTTGCTTCCAAAATGAAATTGCAAATTGAGAGTACAAATTGAAAACCTCAAAAATAAATGATCCTGATGTAAAATTATTTCGATTTTTCCCTCTGGCAGTAGGACAGATTTGACGGGATGCATGCAGTATTAAAGAACCAATAGAAAATATTTTAATTTGTCATCGCCATTTTAACCCTTATGTTTTGGGTAAAGGAAGATTAAAGTCTGGATCTATTCTCATACTCCACGAGAAGGTAATCCCAAAGACGTGATAACTAAGAAGCTAAATGTTCCAATTGTGGAAATTATGTTATCCAGAAAATAATTATATTATTAAAAAAACGAAATTTTAAAATAACAACCAATGTGAACAACTTCAAGAAATGCGTTTAGCCATGATTAAAAAGTTTTACATTTGAAGATTTAAGAAAAAAATGTTCTCTTCTAGAAGAACGGGATAGAAGAAATGTTTTATTAATTTAAATAAAGGGAACCACGATAATATACTTAGATTTATTAGATGAGTTTAAAGATTTAGGTTTATCAGAAATAAACAAGTTGGAAAACAAGATCAATCAGGGGATTGATCAATAATATCAAATACATGTTAAATTATTTTGTATTTAAAAGTGGGTTACCTGCGCAAACTAAAATGAAAATAATTAAAGAAAATATAAGCATTCTCTTCGAAATTGGCATAAATATCCGAGCTATTACTTGCGATCAAAGTTTGTCCATATTTACGTTTAAGATAAATTAGAACGTATTGCTTGTATGACTGTCCACAATTAATCGAGTCACTTATAAATGGGTTATTAAAATATAAAATAAGTACTTTTAACTGTGTTATTAGTTTTAAAATGGATGAGGAGCTATATCAGCTTCAGTTTAAGTGGAAAAGTGTAGATATGTTTTCTGTAAAACTGTTCCAGCAGCAATTCTAACAGTCGGGGAAACTTGTGGTTTTAAGGAAAAAGTTCAGCGGATATTATACTTGCAAAAGCCTTTTTTTTCTTTAAAGAGGACCAAATTTTCGAATATGTGGACAGTGCATAATTAAAGGGGGATAATTTGTATAGGTCAGCTATTTAAAGCAATAATGTACCACATGATCTCATTAAAAGCTTGTAAAATATGTCGAAGTATTGCTTCTGGTTGAAGATAGATAGGTTTTTTTTTAATGATTAAAGGGCTTAGTCAAGATAATTTAGAAAATTTGTTTACCATTGTTCAACAAAAAGGTGGTAACAACAATATTCCCTCTTTGGAACCTATGCAATCTTAACCAAAATAATTGCTACAAATATAAGTATAAGTATAAGTACTTTGCAAGCCAACTGCGAGGAAGATAGTGATATCATGCCTGTCATAACATATAATTATTAAAGAAAAATTTACCAAATTTAAATGAGCTGCCCGAACAACATCTGAGGAAAGATGATACTGTAATGGATTTACACGAGCTATATCCAAAATATTTTATTGAAGAGCATTTTAATAATTCTTCACAAATCAATATTGACTACTAAAGATTGATTGCGATGCTGGTAGTGATAGCATCAGAAAAGTTATGAAATATTATGGTGTCCATCCGAGTTGTTCATCATCCAAAAAAATCGTTTCAGAAATTTAAATGCTCCGTCAGGTATATTCGTTGAAACACACTTTAATATTTTATTGTGTTTACTAACAGCCCTGAAATAGTTGGCATAAAGGCAATAATTATTGCAAAATGGAAGGAAAGTGCACCTGATTGGTTTTAATCTGATATTTCATGCCCTGAGCATAAAATAAAAATTGCAGAATAGATTATTTTAGCTCTACTGCAAGAGCATTGTTTTTAAGTGGTTAGTTAAAATGAACTTAAGTGCAGTAAAAAGGTTCAATTATTAACCGACTAAACTAAAAATACATAAGGATTACCGATATAACTTCAACCCATGTAAAGAAGTATAAAAGATACTGCAACATCACTGAAAATCCTACGAGATAATGAATGTATTGATATATACCTACATACCTAACCGAACACAAAAAAATACAAAAAAATACAAAAACTTAAAAACAAAAACGAAACGAGTTTCTGTTGTAAATAGTGAAATTCTTTTCTTACAAAGCCAATACTTTTAGTCTTCAGTTTTTTAAGCAACATTCTTGCTTTTCAATAAAAATTGGTTAGGGTTTTAATTGAGAACTAAAAACTCACCCCTTCACTCCTTTCTCATTATATATGAGGATCAAAATGTTTCTTATCCCAAGTTTCTGTCCGCCTGTCTCATCACAAAGCATTATTCGAGTTTTAGCAACGTCCAGGGGTGTTGTAATTGCTGCTGATACACCACCAGCCACAGCGCCACACGCAGCTACAAAAAACGGTGAAATCGGCGCTCCCGTCCTAGCTGAGCACTTAAACTTCAAAAATTCCCATAGCGGAAACTGAATAAAAGAAAATGGGATTTCGCGGCAGAGTGTGGAACAATAACCTCGATATATTCCCTTCCGTATGCCATTCTTCTTGAAAGACGTCAGAAGAATGTCTAGCGCAGACTTATTTATTTGACAATTTAAAACTTGACGTCGTTGTTTTGCAATTTCAACGGGTACGCGTATTAAACAAGCTGACTGAATGTTAGCATTAGAAATAATTTTATATTGTACTCATAAAATTACATACAATTTCTGCTATTGATGCCGAAACCATTTGAATTAGGACTGAATCTCTGCTTCCCGTCGCGGATGACAGAAACTGTTTACAACTCTCATAAGACCAAAAAAATATTGCAGCAGTAGGGGCGCTCCCCGCAGCGGCTGGTGCTATTCCCCTATAAATACCATAAAATCCGCCAGATCTCCAAAATCCATTTTCACTTTGCATTCGAGTTTTAATGGCATCGATAGGAAAAAGAGCAACATCTACTACCGTTCCAGCTATAGCGCCGGACTTAAAAATATAATTAATAATAAATTATAACTGCAAAAATGAATTATTTAGTTACTTACAATCAGGAATTTAGTAAAACCAAAATCCATCCAATTTTTTGCTAAAGATATATCCATCTATGGGTTGAAAACACAACTCAAAAAATGATAAGATGGGAAATGTTCCAACTACAAATAAATACAGCAAGCTCTAATTATGTTTTTCAATTTGATTATAAATCGGCTGTCAAAATAAGCAGACTGTAATGGCATTTTCCATTGGCAACAAAATTTTCTAAAAATGTTCCATGACACTCTTCTCCATTTTTCAGAAAAAAATTTTGCTGCTGGATTTCATTTTAGAAACAACATTTCATCTAAGAAACAAAAGTTCATTTCCAGAGCAAACTTTTTCTTTTGGATTTTAAGTCAGAATGTGCTAACCAATTAAAATATAAACGATGAAATAGTATTGTGTCAAACTAGATATGTATTTGTTTTCGATCTATGGACTGTGTTTGGCCAATTTGTTTTAAATGTCCCAATAAAAAATTAAATAATATGTCAGCACAAATAAATATCGTATTTTGTTGAATTCTGAACTGGATTTTGAACACATAGAAATTGTGTATGAGGATACAGGGCTACAATTTTTTGTATTGCGTCAGACAGCGCATCAAATTTGTTAAAGGTCGAATTACTGTCTAGTTTGGGGATTCTGTAAATAAAGAAATAATGGATAATTTTTTTATGAAGATGAAATCTTAAACATAAAATTGACTTCCGTAATGGGACAATGATTACTTTGTGGTGAAGTTTGGTAGGTTACATCACTACGCACGTAAATGGCGAAACCCCGGCAGTGAAAAAGAAGAAGAAGAGAGAAGAAGGAGAAGAGAGAAGAAGAAGAAGAGAGAAGATGAAGAAGGCTCTAGTGCGCAGTCATGAAGCTTGAGTACAAAGTGCTCTGATAGCTGTGGGCCGGGATCGACCTGTCTCACTAAGTGCCAAAATAGCTGTTCTATATTTGCAGACTTGAGTGTTCGCAGAAAGTGATTACTTTTTAGTTCGCGAAGGTAGGCTATCCACTCTACATTCCGGTATCATTAATAAAAAAAGCCAAAGACACAAACAAACACAAGCAACCATTGCGATATGCTGGACATGAAGCTAATAATCAAAGCAAAGTGTGACCAGATAAGGTCGATAGGCAAACAACTTTAATAAAACAACAACGGTGTGAGATATAAAATTGACTGGCTGTATTTTGTAGCTACGTTCATAGCATAGATGAACTAAGCTAGATGGCAGATACTAATACTTTTGTAAACTCTTAACTTTCGCTCAGACACACTGTAAGTGAATTACCAACACGTTTACATCTCTACAACTTACCAAATTTGCTAGAATGAGAGCGATTTGCACGACTGTGTGTAATGTGGATGGCGGTTTTTTGAGTAAAATGGGTGGGTTTTGTGTAAAATGCAAGGTTAATAGCCATTGATGGCAATTCACACGTATTCGTAGACAGGGTTACTAGTGGCAAGCAATAGAAAACCGGTTCTGGTTTTTCAACATCTGGGAAGTTTGTCATCTATGTTAGTTCATCTTTGGTTCATGCCATTATACATATGTGGAATAGCACATCACTTAAATAGCCGATTTTGCTTCGCTGACAGTGCTTCAAGTGGTCGGTTCGATTTTCGATGACTCTCGGTCCATTGTGTGCGGCGTTATTCCGGCAATAGCGTGTCAAATGTTGGCCTCGCCCTCGTCCAATGGTATTGGACTGTTAGCGTAGACTAAGGACTTGACGTAGCCTCAGAGAAAATAATCAAGTGGTTCAAAAGCGAATGATCGCGGCGGCGAATTAATAAGTGTACGCACGAATTGCCTTCACACTGATCCATTTACAACTAAGCCGGAATTTCGATAGAACTATATATTTTTTAATAATTTTCGCACATTTGTAAGTTTGACAGCTTCTGAAACATAATATGTGGAAGACTATCATTGCTATCTGGTCACCCAGTAGAAGTCGTTCCGAAAGCCATCGATGTGTCCGAGAACTCAATTCAGCTAGGAGCGTGGAAGGATTTTATGCCCTAAATTACGTAATGTTGTAAGAACGAGATTCAGATGATGATTTTGTTGTAAACAGTTACTTAGATACATATACATAATGTATTTATATAGAGTTACATTGTTTAAATGATCCAAGGTACTTATCTTTAGGAGTTCCACAAGTCTTGTGAATTTTTCGTATGAGCCTCCACAGTTACAAGAATGAATTACGAATATACATATATGAAACTTGTGAAATTGGGTATACCACATTGATGGCATTGATTGATAATGTGTTTTTATCTCCACCATCTGAAGCAAATTGTAAATAAATTAGAAGAGATTTGAACAGTGTACGGAATTTAGCAATGCGTTACAAATATTGTTGGATAGCACATAAATATTCATTGTCCACCGAACGCTGGCTCCGAATTCTTTAATTATAAAGACCACCATTCAATTGTGCTTCTTACTGTATATGACGCCAACTATACTTCTACTGCAGTCGACATTGGTGCGAAACCAAAGCCATGGTGGAATATTCGCTAAATCGTCTTTTGGAAGAAAGCTTTTAAAGGACGAGTTAAATTTAGCATCGGTACATTACTTCCGAACTCTAATACTATAATTAACTATAGAGTGGTTCGACGTGAAGTTTGATTTATAATGTAAAATAAAATACATAAATTTGAAAGTAAACTTAAAATTTTTATTATTATATAATATATAATAATATTATAAAAAAATTTATATATATATTCTTTATTATAGAAGAACAATTCATGGCATTTACTTTTTGAAAATTATATCATGTAAATGTTGGCCACGACTACGTCTAAGGTGGTTAATTCCGAAGGTCCAATTTTGGGCGACTCGTTCGAGCATATCGTCTAGTATCTCGCGGATAACACGAGTAATGTTGGCTTCCAAAGGATCAATCGTAGCTGACTTATTCCTAAAGATCTGAGACTTTACATATCCCCAGAGAAAATAGTAACAAGGTGTGATATCGCACGATCTATGCGGCCAATTTACCGTAGCAAAACGTGAAATTAAGTGCTCACCAAAATGATTTCTCAACAAGTCCATTGTTTCACGCGCTGTATGGCTCAGGAAGCACACAGTCCGTTAACATGGCGCGATAACTGTTACCATTTACGGTAACATTCTGATTTGCCTCATTTTTGAAGAAATATGGACCAATGATTCCACCAGCCCATTAACCACAACAACGTTGTTTTTTAATAAATGTAATGGTAGCTCTTAGTACTCTTCGGGATGCTCATCAGCCCAAATACGGTAATTATGTTTATTAACACCGGATTTTCATTGAGTTTTTTCAGAACCCATTCACTGAATATATGACGCAAATTCAAGTCGCCTGGCTTCAGCTCTTGCACAATTTGAATTTTGTACGCTATTAGGTCGAGATATTCACGTAAAATGCGCCAAGCCGAGCTGCTGAGAACTACGCGTACACTCTCAGCTACAGCTGCTATAATCTCTTCACTACGTGCTGGATGTGGTCTAACCGGTCAAGTATCATCTACTAATGTAAACTGGGACTCAAATTTCCGAATGGTATTGGCAATAGTGGTTTCAGTAGGTCGATTATGTGCACCGTAAATTCCTCGAATCGAGTCTTTCCATGAAGACTTGTCAAACGATACTGAACAAAAATGACAAACCAGGAGTCACGCGTGATCTGTCAAAAAAAAAACCTATTGAAAATCAAACCTCACAATGAACCACCCTATACCTTTATAATATAGGAAAATGTTATACTACTAAAATATGTCCAAGACTGACATCTGACATGAACGTGAACTTAGTTTTAAGCAGATCTGTATTCTTTGGAGTTGAAGCCTTAATAGAATTAAACAAATTCCCGTACCATATAGCTAAGTTAGAGAAATCAATATCTGTATTCATAGAAAAAATAGACAGGCTTTTTGACCTTTTAAATGGAAAGCCAGCACTTGTACGAAATGATACAAATGTAGAGTTCTAGAAATGAAGGACTATATATCAAACCCATAAATGTCCAAAATAGATCATTCTGGTAGCTGGGAGCTGGGAATATAAATAAAAGCAATCCAAGTGTTTCTGAATCGGACTCCCTGTTAGCCAAAGTTTTATCGATTAAATTCTTATTTAAATAGAAATTTTCGAACTGCAAAGAAGATGACTCCGAATACCTACAAACGGCAATATAGTTAACTCACCAGATGAAAAGGCAATATTAGTTGACGTATCGCAGGTTAACGATTTAGCCACAAGATATTGTGCAGGATACTGCTTTTTAAATCAATGAAAAAAATTAACTAAATCTGAGAATATTGTACAGAAGAAATGCCAAACGATAAACAAAATTTTGATATAACAGAAATACTAATAAAATTAAATGATTATGAGAACTCAAAAGAAACTACGATTCTCTTTTGGCCATCAGAAAAATATTTCAAAGTCTGTAGTCTGTAGATATTTTCCTTATACTTTAAAAAACTGACTTATGTGTCTAATTTAAAAGAAAATATAATCAAAGAATGTTTAAAGAAAACAAATATACATTTATCAAAATGATATCTCTAGTGAATGCTACGACCACAAAATCACTCCTCGCTCACTCCACGTCCTCGTTCGTGTTCCTAGGAAACTACTTTAGTTAAGGTGATAACATATAAATTATATATGTTTTATTTTAATTTTTACCTTCGCTTAAGTAGGCCAAGAGCAGTAATAAGTTATTATTAATTAGCAATCCATTCAAAATTGAAATTTTGCATTTTTTGTTTAAAGTCGAAAACGAAGTTGTTACTGACTTAAAAAGGTCTCAGAACATGTGGGCCTTTGCTAAAATAACGGTAAATGTGTAGATGATAAAACCGTCTGGTATAATAACTTTCTGCATAAACACTAGCGCCGCCGCAGCCTTGACTAGATTTGAACCCGTCCGTGAATATACGACAACATTCCCTTCTACGCTCGGCCTCTGATCAAAAAAGGCCTGAATGTGCGGAAACGCATTAATGTATTTGTGTATTAATTGAATTTCTGGTGTAATTGCAAAACATAGACGACGCGTAATTTATAAGAAACTCCAATGGGAATTATTATACCAAGGAAGATATTTTTTATAGTAAGCCCACATTAAAACATTAGCCACATTATTTCCAAAAATTGGGAAAAAAAAACAAGCCCGAAAATAAGAATATTAGCTCTATCTGCCCGTCCAAAAAAAAAAGGCGATCGTATGTCTTGCAACAAAATCTTGCAACATATCCTTTCTTCATTAAGCTTACTAGTTTATTGTGTGACATCTTAAACCTTTTTAAACCACACAGTTCGCTTCCGGGCCGATAACTCGACGATCTTCCAAATTTTCACACTTTACACACTTTAGTGAATCCTGCCAGTCCTGTTTTTCACGCCAAATGCTCGCTGACAAGCAAGGTGGCAGAGCAGACCTTGAGTTCCATTGAAAGAAAATCCTGTGAGTGATATGAATTGCTTGAAATTGAATTGCTTTAAATATGGTATATAGTCAAAATTTCCTTACGGACCCAAGGCGTAGGTATATGCGTGTATCTTTAACCCCATGTACACCAACTACATACCAATCACTTTTACCGTGTTGTGCAAGGTCAAATCCACCAGTTCTTTCACGTTAACCAATCTTCGGTTCCATTATGTTCATATTTTCATATTTTCAAAATAATATTCCGCCAGATATCGAAATCTTAATACAGAATGCCAAAGATCTTCCATTCACATTGCATATAAGAAAATAAACGAAATGCAAGAATAAGACTAAATACATATGTGTATAATTAGCTGCAACCATGCAAAGTGTACCTTCACCCAACTATGTACATCTTCAACATAAACCTGTTGTGCAGTTTGAACCGCGTTCGCAGTTTTGCCTTTCAGTCAAAATAAGCAAACAATTTTCATTTATTTATTTATTTATTTATTTTTTTTTTTTTTGCAAGATAAGCAAACAACTTTACGTGTGAGTCTGTGACTCTGTTGGTGAGCATGGCGAAAAGCGAGAAAAAAACCGGTTTTATTCCTCTCATTTGCAAGAGCTAGAGCTTTTTTTTGTCTTTGGAATTTTCATACATCATATTTCTCCATAAGTGTGAGACATCTGTATAACTAATTTGTCTTTGCTAAAAGGTTGAGAGAATTTTGGAATTTTCATACATCATATTTCTTCATAAGGATGAGACATCTGTATAAATTACTTGCAGGTTGAGAGCTGCAATCGAGACCGCCGAATAGGAAGAAAAACTACTTTGCTAAGGGTACAATGTAAGGCCCACAAACCTTCTTGCACGGCCACTCACATACTTATGTCTGAAGTTGAATTCACATTTGAAAAGTATTTTGAATTGGTTTTTGATTGGCCAAGATGTTTATTAAACTAAATGATGATTAGAAATTTTCAAATACTGAAAACCCTATAATTTTTGGAAATTTTTTGAAAACTCATCAGGAGTTACATATCTATTTTTACTTTTATGACTTCTAACTTTACAAAATCTACGTAATTCTAAGGTGTTTTATGAATAGGTACAAAAGTTCGGATGATATAATATATTTCCGCAAAAAAGTGAATGAAAAAATGTTAAGCTTTCTACTCTTTATGAAATAGAATTGGTTGATTATATTTTTGCCTTGAGGATCTAAAAATTTGATTGATTGAAGAAGTTTTTGGGCCTTTGACAAAAAAGGCGTTTACACTTGATTTTGTCTAAATGATACATTAACTTAAATTGATTTGCTTCTTTAAGCCTAGAAGAAAAAGGGATATCAAGTAACAGTTTTGTTGCTAATAGTAATGTGCCCTTGACCTTTGAAGGAGCCTTTGTTAATTTCGGAGCTGATCTATGCCTTAATTTAGAATCGATGTCGCAAGACCTAACGACATCTTTCCAGGTATTCCAGGAATTATAAAAATAATTACAACTATTGGCATTTTTCAACCAATGAGAATACTCAAAGAAGAAAAATGGCCTAATTCTGTATACTATGAATTAGGGCTTTACATTATCTACATCTAGTAAACGTGCTAAGCCTCTGGAATTTGTTCCCTAGTCACATATAATTGGATTAACCCACTCTAGCGCACAAATGACTTCAAAAAGTACTTTTTTTTTTTTTAAGTTAATGCTGCTGAATAAGTTCGAGTACAATTATGGATGAAGGGATGTTTTCGTTTCTTCGTAATGTTTAAAGCCACCAGCAGCAAAACATTATGCGCAGAGTATTTCGAAAAAAACTTGTTAGCACCGAAGTTTTCCGAACCAGTTGCAGCACTATTTTTTTTTTTGTAGTAGTCCAAATGCGGTTTTAACGACATTTCATCAGTCGAAATTTAACAGTTTTTAAGATATCTAAGTTTTTGGTGATTAACTTTATGTCGCCGAGTGTCTTTAGTTACGATGAAATATAGGATCACAGAGTGACAACCGAAAACAGGTTGAAAACTAGCTGCAGCTACCTGACATTTATACTCCCTGGCATCACTCGAGGGTATTTTGTACCATACAGCGTTCCATACTAATTTCCATTTTGCTTGAAAATTCTAGTTCATTCCCCGCTCTCCAATCGTTGCGTCTTCGTGTATATTCATATACGGAAATCTTTTGCTATTCAAATATAGATGACGCTGTTCAACTTCATACTGCCCCTCTCAAAAGTTGTTCGTCCCGAATACTATATACAATTTTTGCACCAATTCTCGACATCTTGTTTTGCGATTAGCCAATATAAACGTTCCCTTACCTTCTCCAACTTCTTGTTTCTTATATATTTTCAATGACATTCTACAACCTAAATCCTTATATGTTTTAAGCAGAATTGTCGGCTCGATGATTTCCTAAAAACCGGTTTATTACAACTTCAATGATGTCTAAGCTGCTAGTTCCTTTGAATTTAGTTTAAGGTCAAGATTGACATTATTTATAATTTTTCCTATTTGTGTACAAATATACCTTCTTTAAGGGGGTATTCTAGTCTACAAATTTAAAAAAAATTTTTTTGATATTTCCAAAGTTTAGACATTCAAGAATATGCCCTTAAAAGGATTTTTTAAAATTTCAGTTACTTTATGAGTAAGAGGGAGACTAGAATACTCCCTTAAATTTGCCATCACTTAATTTAGGGAATACAGGTTTTAAATGTAAAAAGCCTCCACTAGTTTTGTCTATAGCTTTTACGAAATTCTTCAATAAACCCAGCTTTATATGTTAATGTGGGATTAGGATATTTTGTGGCTCAATCAGAGGTGAATATTCGTCCGGCAACAAATTCCGATCTCAACGGGAATTCTTTAACGAAGTAGTATTTATTTGTAGCTCGACAGTCCCACATACACAAAAAGCAGCAATACTTTGTAAAGCTACTCTGTCAGCATAAACTTTCCAATATAAATAAATATACTATACTATAAATTGCATAATATCGTATGTTTCTTTTAAAGTGATTGAATATGCTACAGGTATGGAGGGATATTTGCTACCATTATTTAGAAGAATTGTTTTTAATCGATCAATAAGGAGACGCCATTCATTAGTGCTGTAAGTGATCCGTAATTCATTCATCAATCCGTTAATATCGTTACAGTAGCATATGGATTCGTTCTGTGTAAAGAAAGTAGCTAAATGTTTGTTCCTTTTAGGTGGCAAACTTATCTTACTTTCTGGTGATAACAGACTACATTATTATAATCAAAAACTGAGAATTTCAGACTGTGTGATGGATAAATTTAAGTGAAGGAACAATCCATTCAAATCTTGCTGCTGAATCATGTGTGGTTCATTCAGTGAACCTCCACATATTCGGATATTTCTTTCTCTGGCGCATAATTTTCTTCACGGTTATCTTCATAGTTTGGTTCTTGTGTTCTGGATTCGTCACAGGAAATTATTTATATGATTATTATTCATGCCAAATGATGGATTGACATGGACACAGAAGGTCCATGTCCAATTTAGGGTTTTCTGTTTTGTTTTTATTATTATTTTTTTTACTTTTTTACCCAAAATCATTGGACAAAGAAACGGCATCGATTTCTTTTCCGCATTTAAACATTCGATATGTGTAACATAACACGAGATAAAAAACAATTTCGGAATCCATTCTTTGTCTTGTTTTATAGAAAGATTAAATTAAAGTTGATAAGCCTGCTTTACTTCTTCAGTTACAGCCCTTACTTGGGCCTTTACAATATATTTGCCAAACACATAACAGCATTAATTGGGAAATTTTCACAAGTGCGACTACCTATTTTTTCCATATTTAGTTTACAAATTGTATTGTACTTTCACTTAAAACTATCTCAACACGACTTAAGTCACTTTTGTAAATTATTCCAGTTGCCAACCAACGGAGAAAGACCACAAAATTGAATTATTAATGCACTTAATACATGAAGGTAGCTTTCATAAATACGTCAATAACACGAGAAGTTGACGTGATGGGACCGTTTTGTCTTCTATTATTATTTTATATTAAGTAACTGTAAAGAAATAGTTACACATATGATCACCCATGTTAACAAAACCCTGTCAAGCCTTGTTAGTAAGCACTGCCCCTTATACATTAATGCCGACGACACTAAATTCTCCAAAACTAATTCTTCACACCAAGAATTTATTGTCTTTCAATAAGGCCTCGATAAGTTTTCCATTTGGTGTCTAAAAAATTGTTTTGGGATTTATGTCTCCAAATGTCAATCTATGACATTGTCACGTAATTTCAATTAATCTTCTCCTGGACTTTATTTTCTGCATTGATAAACTTATCACAGGTTCAATCCCAACGCGACCTTTTAATATTACACGATAGAGAATTAAATTTCCATTCTCATATTGACGTGATTTTCCTTAAAGCCAACTCATCACTTGGTTTTATCAAACGAGTATAGTCCCTCTTTCAGCGAGTTCATATATCCAGAACTGACGAAATTCAACGTCGTTTCTTTCGACTTGCCCTTCGAGGACTACGTTGGGATGACCCCTTTATCTTACCTGCTTATCAAACTTTTTAACCTGAATACCTTCGAAAAGCGCAGAAACGTATCTGACATTCTCTTTATTCATCAACTGTTCTTTGGTTTTGTGGATTGCGTTTGCATTTACAATTTTATTTCCTTCAACACTAACCTTAGTAAATTACCCTGTCCCCTTCTCTTCTATACTCCTACACATCGCACCACTTATGGTTCCACCGAACCAATCTCTCGCATTCGCCGTAAAGTTAACTCAAACCTCCCCCTTTTTGAATTTAACTTGAGCAGTTCTCGTCTTAAACTTCATTTCCTCCAACATTCCCTTATTTCAAAACCCTTATTTTTTATTAGTTTTTAAGTCGTAGATTTAACTGGTTTAAGTTTCTACTAAGCGAAATAAATGGGGGCATGAGCCCCCACCAAAACTGAATTAAATTAAAAAAATTTATTCGACGGTATTGCTTTGTTGGTTCGACGCTGTTCTTTTGGTTATCGAATTAAAATTGCCGGTACTTATCTGTTCTTCCTCTTCGATGTCAAAGGAGTATGTATCTGGATCTTGTCACCCGTTGTTCAAGGCATCTTGAAGTCAGAGCACCAACTCACTTTTTCCTCCACTGGAAACCGTGAGGTTTCTCTTGTTCAACTCGGATTTGTGTTGGTCTAGGGTCAACTGCATTAATTTTCGACCCTTTAAAGCTTTTTCAAACAATCACAAAACACTTTTTTTTTAAAGACCTGTTCCATTTCTGACACCAAGGTGAGATAGACGGGTGACTCGCACCGGTTGCATCAGTCGTCTGAAAGTCGCCGACGACGAACGGTCCTTTAAGGCCAGACACCGCAACATTATGATGACGAGTGGGGGAAGACGATCCCTGTAGCCTACACCCCAATGAAAGCCAAGTAACATGAGGCTTAAGAAACACCACATCCTGCAACCGATGTGGGTACGAACACTGGCATCACCTCCCATAACTGATGTGGATGCCGCTAGCCAGAGAGCCAGCCTAATCGAGAACACCTTGACGACGTACCAGGTGTAAAAGGCGGATTCGATGGGTGAAGGGAAGACGACGCCTTTATTAGCCGGCACCACAGCGATGGAACCCCGAAGAAGCGGCACAGGCACGCTTGTAGTCCAACAGTAAAATAAGCCGGATTGATTTTCTGGCAATGCCCGATTCAGCTGATCTGCACCGAATCGACATTTCTGGGTTTTCTTCGATTCTTTCCGATAAGGCGGCTATGTTTTCTTCATTTGGCACCAATCTCTGTTTGGTTGGTGGCTTAAGATCCAAAAGAATGTACGCACGAATTGCCTGCACACTGAAGCCATTTACAACTGACCCGGAATTTCGATAATAATTTTAAACAATTTTCACACAATACATGATGAAATGGCAGACTAAATATTTTTCTGAAACATAACAATTGAAAAAACTATCGTTGCTATCTGATCACCCGTTAATTAGACAAAGCTAAGACCCATAACATCCATAAACTCTCTCAGTGGAGATACCAGTTAATACTGGAAGTGGGAGCGAACTCTGAGACTGAGGAGTTTGGTATGATTGAAAGGCATAGCTGGACATGGGTACACACCCTAGCAAGGCTTTCTAGTGTTGTAGCTAGTAATCCGGTAGAGCTTAACGCATGTGTGAGTGAATTTGTATGCGAGTCTGGCGGGAGTTGTAAAATGAAAAAGGATTTGGAAGTTACTTTTTAGTTTGCGAATTTTTGTGAATTGCGAATGACAATTTATTTTTCTCGAAATTTTTTAAGTAGAAAAAAACAAAGTAAAATAGTTGAAAATAGAGTTTTACTGTGACAAAAAAATATATATATATGATATATTTTGTTCTTACTTCGGGAAAGTTTTTCTTTTTTCGACTTCGGTTTTTCTTTTTTTTGCTTTTCAAGTCGTGAGGATTTCGTGATTCCTTCAAAATCACGTAGTCTATATATAACTATATAACTTTGTTTTCCCTTACCCAGGCCTAGCTAACGTCCAAACACTACCTCGATGAACCCACATCTGGGATAGCGGGAACTCAGAGCATTATATTTGGTTCAGGGCATCTTTCTATCGGTGCCGGGAATCAAACATAACAATGGTTGCCCAATGAGAGGCAAGTTACCTTCCTGCACCATAACGACCACAGGTTAAGCTGAACTAGCACTTGGTACCAGACCCACGAGTTTAATATCCATGCCAACATGACACTCGCTCCACATGCCCCGGCGATAAACAGTATCAGTTTCCTCCACTGCATTTCTTGTGTGTAATTACTTGGACGCAATTGCTTCATGGCTTTTATGCTGGTTTTACATCCACCTCGTTATGTTGGATCGCCAGGCGAGTGACCGACTGTGCGTTGAATCATTGCGAACAAATAAAATTGATACGCCGGTAGTCTGGAAAGATTTACACATTGGAACAATAAAATATATTTCAAATAGATGTGTATAGATGTGTATAGATCTAACAAACATATATTATATACATTAAATTATTTTCTTCTAAATTCTTAATCTTAATCTTAATTAACATCCAAATTATAACTGAGCTTAGTTAGAACTGAATCTTAGAATCTATGAATAACTCCTTAACACCTGAAGCTACTTTTTCGTACGTGAGAAGATGCGCTTTTCTTCAGATGCTAAATCAGCATTTTCGTTGCAGGTGCATTGTAGGGTGATGCGCGTGCAAGATGTCAAATTGAGAGACGTGAACTGTCGCAATTATGTTGTTTAGAATTGAGTTTTTTTTTCTCTTACTGTTTTTTTCTTTTTCTCTTGTGTCTAACTTTCATTTGAAAATTTCAGTGTGACCATCCTTTTTCCCGTTGCTTTGGTGGATTTAAGGGTGTCCATTCTATTTTTTCGCTGGTTTCCTTTTATAATATAGGGTTTTCTAATAACGACTTTGCAACTTTTTTTGGCTTGAAGTGCAATCAAAACATTTATGAATGGAACTCGACTTCGTTCATATGGCCACCGCGGGCACGTTTGCAACAGTCGATTCCTTGGACCCAATTTTCAACGACTCGGCCACACATTTCGGCCGAAACGGCCGTTATTTCGCGTTCAGTGTTGGCTCTGAGCTCTTCCAACGTCGTCGGCGTGACTTAATGTAGATCCACAGAAAATAGTCAAGCGGCGTTAAATCGCACGAACGAGTCAATTCGGGTCAAAAATAATCGGTGATCATGGCGCGATAACGCTGACCATTCACAGTAACGTGACGATCGTTATCGTCGACGAAAAAAATTGGCCAAATAACGCCGCCGGCATGTTAACCGCACCAAACAGTTATTTTTTGTGGATGAAGTGGTGATTCATGAAGCACATGTGGGTTTTCACCCGACCAATAACGCATATTTTGCTTATTGACGAACCCATTGAGCCAAAAATTAGCTTCGTCACTGAAGATGATTTGCGATGAAATTCATCATCTTGGTGCATGTTCTCCAGAACCCAATCGGAGAACGTAGATCGTTAGTGTACTTTACATGTTGAAAATGTTGAGTTTACTGAATAAATTGACAGTGACAGTTTGATGATTAGTGAAAGAGTGCGTTCACAAATTAAATTCAAAGTTGTCAAGTCCCTATTGGAAAAATCTATATTTCTATTGCAAATTATTTTGTTTACTTTCGATATTTTTTACGTTTAGTTTTTTACTTCGACATCGTGGATTTAACTCCAGTTCTTATGTTTTTTTTTTTTTTTTTTTTTTTTTTTTTTTTTTTAATATTAGGTTTTAGCTAACATGGAAATCAATAGGCTCGCTGTGGAAAAGATGGCTTGTGAGATGGAAATCCGCGGTCTTTACACCGCTCCGCTCGTATTGGCTCGAATTTGGGCGCGGCCTAGAAATTTGCGTTTCTAGAGTACCGAGATGCCGTACTGGCTAAAATAAAACAAATTGAAGAGCTCTTGGAAGAACATCCAAGTAATACTAATCCGAAGGAATACTTGAAGATTCTTAGAAAATATAAAAACCGAATGGGGTCTTGGCTGGTTGGAAAAAGCGAAAGACACTCCTCCTGAGCAAATCGAGGAAAAGTGTTATCTCAAGGATAGGGTGATCGTACTACCCGCAGAGTTAGCCGGATGTACGGAAGAGGATTTGAACGATGAGAGCGAGGAAGGCTACGAGAATAAAGAGGAGCCAACGTGCTCGGCTCGTCAAAAACCGACGACCACAGCCAACGGTGTGGTCAACATCAACAAAGTAGACAAAAATGGTTTTCCCACAAGCAGCAAGGAGTGGACAGAACACCAGTCTGCGCTGTGAAATCACCACTGACGCCTGCCGTTGAGGAAGAAACCGGTTTCTACGAAACCACCAGTAACCACAGCGATCACTTGCAGTATGCGAGGGTGGAAACCTAGCCAAGTTGGATATTAAGTTCACGAGGGAACGTTTTGTTGCGTTGTTGAATTCGTTTGTGGAACGGGAGAAGGAGTTCAGTCAGGGTGACTGAAGCTTACTTGTTTAGGGCAGCAGTTGAACTTTTCTCAGAAAAGGCCTTAATTTGGACAGTTGGAAGCTTTGGTAGGCGGTATTTTTAAGTCAATGCCAGAGGGATTGAGGTGTACTCATTTAGTAAAACATAAAATTAGGTATAAGCAATTAGGACAATTTTTTGGTATAGACGTTTTGTGGCAAACTTAGGAAATTTATATGGACGGACGAGTGTAGGAAAAGTTCTAGAAAGGCGAAACAATACTTGCAAAATTTTTCAACAGGTGAAACCTGTGAACAGCGACCCGCTGGTCTGATGGTCGAGAGGCTAAATGTATCAAGTTTTTGTAGATCTGGTAGGCCCACTTCACAAGTCCACTCTGAGTTACACTTATATTTTTACCATGGTGGATTATTTTTCCTAATTCCCTTTGCGCTTTTCTCTATGTTTGGCAAATGCAAGAGCAGTGTGCAAGGAACTAGATGAAAACGTATTTTTACTCGGTGTACCCAAGGATGACGTGTGATACAAGGGATCTCAAGCTTTCTGCGACTCTTACGAGTCACACATTAGGTTCACGGCCCACTACCATCTGCATGCGAATCTCGCGAATTATATAGACAACGCTCAAAGCGTATGTCTCAGAGAACCCCCAAGGTTTGGATTCGCATTTGGCGAAGGTAGCGTGAGTGATTCTCACAGCTCAACACGTGGTACTGGGAGTATTTCTATACTACTTGAATTCCGAAAAGGAAATGGTGACTCGCGGCATAAAATTTGATGCCTCGTGGGATTATCTCCAGAGTAGGATAGGTAGCGAGGGTAGTATGGTAGGTAGTAGGAATATAGAAGCAGGTAGAGAGACCACAGGTACTATAGGTAGGGACTTAGACATCGACAAAAGGGAAAAGAAAATTATGGAATTAGATATACCGGATATAGGTAGGAGATTTGAAATATTGAGGGAAGATATACGCAGTAAATTTACGGCAGCAAAGACGTCAGCGAAAGCCTACAACTTAAGACGGTGAAATTTCCAATACCTCCTTAACGAGTTAGTATGGCGCCGTAATTTCTTGTTGTCTGACGCAGATAATTACTATGGAGGCTAGCGCTGAGATTCGTGGGATTATTTAAAATCCTCAAACATGTGTCAGCGTGGACATATAGTGTAGTGGGTGCGAACGTTAAAAATAAATGTAGCTGGCACGCAAGGGTTTGGTTGTTCTTCAAAGACTGGTGGTATTGGCCTTAATGGAAACGTCTTGCCCATTGGATCTTTAGCTTCGAGAAATGGGTTGAGCTTCTTAGGAATACTAGCTACGGTAAAAATGTTTGGCAACAAGTTTGACTTTCTTTTCCTTTGTAAGGCCTCTTAGTTCCTCTTTTCTTTGAGTGGGAACACCGAGCTCTGGCGGAGGTGGAGGGCAGTCATGATCCCATCAGTCAGTGGTCCACCAACCCCAGATCTTTGAAAATGACCCACATAAGTATATGGGCGGTTTTCTCTGCAGAGCAGCACGAGTGGGTTCGGTCGGTGAAAGCCTAAGGACAGTAGGGAGATTCACAACGAGTCAGGAGCTCAAAGTGCAACAGAAGGTTCACCAGGAACATCCTTGTCAGAGTCCGCAAAATAGATGGGAGACTCCAACGGGCCGCATCAGATAGTGCGCAGACACTGTACTTGACTTTTATTAGGGGCTGCGATCCAGAGGATGGTTAGATCGAGATACAGTCCCTTTTGGATTATATCTGCAGTCTTGTGCTTTTGTCCCAATACTCCAGCTACCTTTTCATCGAGTTTCCTTTCTTCTTCGCAGTTGTTTTTATTTTGTAAAAATTCTTTTAACATAATTCGATCCGGGCATCAGAAAAGAAAGAAACACTGCTTTACGCAATTTCGTTGCAGAATCCAATGTTAGGGGAACTATGTAGTTAGGCAAAGCTGGGATCAACAACTTCCCTAAACTCATTCAATACAATTCCCAATTTTTACTGAAAAGGGGAGTGAACTCCAAGACCTAGAAGTTTAGTATGAATATGTAATATGGAATGATTGGGAGGGATAACTGGAAACGGATGCACACACTAACAAAGTCTTCTAGTGTTGTAGCTAATAACCCCGAAGTACGGCCCGCTAGAGCCAAATGAGTGTGAATCTGGTGGGAGCTGTGAAAAGAAAAAAGGTTTGGAAGTCACTTTTTTGATGACCAATTTTGGTTTGTGAATTTTTGTGCGTTGCGAAAAGCAACGTAGAAAGTAGAAGAAAATAAAGTAGGTAGTTGAATGTGGAGAAAGGGAAATAAAAAAAGGGAGAAAGGGAAGAACGAGGAAATAGAGTAATAGTATCAGGATGAAATATTGTGGCAGGAAAAAGTTAAGTGAATCGGCAAGCTCCAACGGAGCTTTTACAACGTGAGGACATTATTTATTTATTTTTTTTTTTTTTGTTTTTCTTGTATTCGTTTTTTTGTTCCTGCTGCGGGAAAATAATACTTTTTTTGACTGGGTGTTTTTGTTTTGCTTCTCAAGGTTTTGCGATTCCTCCAAAATCACGTCGCGCCTAAGTTTGTTTTTCCTTACTACCACTAGCTGGAGGAAAACACAAAACTGGGATAGCGGGATCCTAGAGAGCTATATTTAGTTCGGGGCATCGCTCTATCGGTGCCGAGAATCAAACATAGGAAACTGAATAACATATCTTCCGGAATGCTGATATTTATACTCCCCTGCCATGCTTTGAGAACATTCTTTACCATCTAGCACTCCATATAAATTTCCATTTTGCTAAAAAATTCGATTCCGATCTCCATTCTCCAATGCTTGAGTTCTCTGCTGTTTGAATATAGAAATGTCCTCCATTTCAAATGACGTTGATGACGTTGTGCATATTCGGATATCACAATACGTATAAACTCCTTTTATTTTAAAGAGAACTTTCTTCAAAGCAAAAAGACCCGTTATTGGTAATAATATTTTTTAATGTTCTTTTTACATGCTTTCAATTTACTTAACTGTTAGTTACACACAAATTTTTAAATTTATTTTTCATGACGTGGATATGGCCAAATTATCACATGTTTGTGTTTGAGAATCCTTTTTATAATTGCTTTTAAATGTATTTTTCAAACGGACGTATTGTTTCATTATGCTCGGAAAAGGTTTCCTCTTCGCCCGATCATGTTACCAGAGTGGAAAACCTGCAGTTGGTATCTCAATGTCTGGGTACAACTTCTACTAGTACTTTCTTGCTGGAGACCTCCGAACTTGGTACCTCGCTTTCGAGACTATCAGGTTCAGTATTTTTGGTAACGGCATACTGTAGACTTCAATAATCTGACTATGAGGTGCAACTTTAATTGGTATGTAGTACCGTGCCGGCAAATATTTTATACGTGAGTTGATTTTCAAATATTTGATGCGACTTATTAAATTTGCTTACGTTAAACATTTGTGGCCATAATTCTCTTATGGAGAAAATGATTATAAGGTCTAATTTCCCAAATTGAAACAAAAGCATGCATAAAGGCAACAGTGTGAATTAACAAAGTTTTCTATCTAATAACAAATAAAAATGGAGCTAAAAATCGTACATATCTCGCTCCCAATAATTTGACTTGGTATAATTACTAACATTTATGTATGTATATAAATTAATTAAAATTCTCCACTTTTATCATAAAAACAATTGCAATGCAGAATGCCTTAACCTTTATTGTTTCTCGGTATCTTAGAGCTATCTTAAAAATTATTGAATTTCTTATACTAAATTTATAGTCTAATTTCCCTAACTTAGATTTTGCTGTTAATTGTTATGTTATTTTGGAAATTGTTCGATGTGCATTGATTGCACCAGTTAATAGGTCAGCATTTCATTTTATTGGGGTTCGCGCGTGCAATCGTGATCAGCATTTCTTGTAATTGGGTCTCGCGCGTGCTGGTTTTGTTTACCTCGTCTGCTGGTGTTAAGTCTTCGCCTCTTAAATGCGATTGTCCTCAATCGCTAAAAATATGGGAGGTTATTGAATCTTTGCTGCTACATCTCAAGATGTTGTGGTGCGTTGGATGACTTCATTGTTCTTGCCTCGGGATGCTTTTCGTAAATCTTGTAAATCTTTTCTTCTGGAATTTGGACGGTGACCTTGTTATTGTTTCGTTTAGGTAGAAGCCTATAGGCGGTGACTAATGTGGCGAGTATTTCGAGACGGGAGATGAACAAGTAGGTGGTTATTTGATGCGTTTTCTTCTCTGTTTGTAAAATTAATGTGAAGATCTTTCATCATCTCTAAGCATAATAATTCTCTGTACGTTTTCTCCTTTGGACTTGGTTGAAGTATTACCGGTAATGCTCTAACCATTGACATTTCTTTGGAAATGAATGATCTTCCATTGACGGTTACAGTGGTGTTGTGGAATTTTATAAGGAATGTTCCATTGAGGTTGTGGGTAGTATTTTCGAATTGTAGGGTTCCATTAAACTGGTTTAGCAATATGTTGCCTGTTGAAATCTCGTTTTCGGTTGAAATATGCTGACTGTTGACGGTGTTGCAGATAGCTGATAGACTATAAATCAAGCATGCATGTATCGTTCCTAATAATAACAATGTCTTTAGAATTACAAATAGATTATAATTATAGATTTATAATTTCTACATTTTTTTATTTTCCATACATTTTTTCATTACTTCTAAGGAAAACGTTAAATAAAATTTCGCTTATTTCGGTTGTTAAAGGAATGTTTACAATATAGAGCATAGTTGAACTATGCTATGCTAACTTTCGTTTCTGAAAAATCTAAGGCTTCTTCTATAGTGTTGTAGGGCAAAAGTTGTTTATTTCAAATATTTGCAGCAAGTTTTATTACGTTTTTTTTGACAAAATAAATGAATTGATCGTGCACCTATGATTTTTGCTTTAATGGTTACATAGTCGTCATGGTCTGGGTTGCCAGCAATCTATACCCATTCGCTGCCAATGAAATTTAAGGACCGTTTTGTTTTCGCGGTTTCAAGTTATGCAAAAGGTTTATCATTTGTGTTAGTAAAGGAAATATGTTATGGTTTGGATTGATTCAAACTTAAGGACTGCAGTTATTTCCGATATGAATTGTTCGTATTGGCCTAAGTTAATGACGTGTATTATTTTAAAATTTGAAAAGTCCAACATTGGAACTGTCGCTTGACTAGTGCAAAAAGCACATCTGGAAAGATAAAGGTTAATTTTTTAATATTACTTTTGTGCACTATTAACTATTTCTTGTCGATATCTACCTATAAGTTTCGTGCATATTCGTTTATTATTCTTTACATAACACTCTACCTGTGGTCGAGTGGATAGATAGTGAAGTTGTAATCGTTGACTGTTCGTTCCACGAACTCTTCAAAGAACCGTGGAGGTCCGTCTGATTTTAGACATGATTTCATGATTTCAAACAAAGTGGAGTGAAAACTTTCAACTTGACCGTTCACTTCACTTTTATATGGTGAGATTTTGATTTCAAGGTCGTATTCCATCGTTGAAGTTATTGAGTCTGAATTCAGGGCTTTTTAAATTGTCTATTACAACAATTTTAGGTACGCAGAAGAAGGTGTAACTTGTTGGGATGTCTGTCGTATTTGTTTTGTTTACAGGTTGCACAGCGGTTTACTATGACTTTAATTTTTGAAGACATTTTAGGAAAGTAAAAATTCTCTAACAACTGAATAGCGCATCAGTGTGTCTTTAGAATTATTTTTTTTGCTCGGTTTCGCTGGGTACGTCTTCTACTAATTTTTGGGTAAATTTAATACCGTAATCCTTAAGTGGTAAAGTGGAGCGGATATATTTCTTGAACTTTTCCCATAGTTTCTTCGTTTGTAAAAAGTCCGTTTGTAGTGTTAGGATTCAGATATCCCTTAAATGCGTTTATTTAGTCTGTTGCTGTGTACTCTGGTTTGGTAAAGATATGTCTTGTGTACTTTTCGAATGGTTTTCTGATTTGGTAACTGTTTTCTTCGCCTACTTTAAGTATTAGTTGGTTACGGAAAACGTTTATGGGTGTTTCGACTGCAGGAATTAAATTTTCAGAAGAGCTATCGGCACTATGTTCGGTTGGGGTCATTGAGTGAATTTCGTTTATTTGAGGAGGATTTGAAAGAGAATCGGCGACTACGTTTGCTTTACCTGGCTTATACTTGAGTTCACAGCTATATTCTGCTAAGATGGCCTTCCGTGTTTATATTTTGCTGTTAGTGTTCTTATTACTCAAAGCATTAATGAGAGGCTGATGATCGGTAAAGATTTTCATTTTTCTAGATCCGTAGAGGAAGTTCCTTAATTATTTTAATGACCATATAATGGCAAGCATTTCCTTCTCTCGTAATCCTTGATGAAGAGGCGATAGTATCCTGACATACCGAGAAATGAACGGAGATCTTTAAACATTTTAGGAGCTGGTCGTTCAGCAATCGCGTGGACTTTTTTAGGATTGTTTTTAATGCCATCTCTACTAATGAAAAAGGCCAGGAATTCTATCTCTTTCTGAAAGAACTCACATTTGCCCAATTGTATTTTTATATTAGCGGCTCCTAGGGTTTTAAATACCCTTTCCAGATTCTGGAAATGTTCAATCTCGTCTTTCCCGAAGATGACGATGACGTCAATACTAACATGGCAGCACTTCTCTTTTCTTCTTTTCTTTCTTTCTTTATTCTGATTTTATAAAATATTTCGAGCTTACTATGATATTACACAATTGCTTTACACAATAGTGTCATAAAATATTAAAAACTATAAATTGATGTACATAAATGCCACTTCAAAGCTAAATTATTTATTTATTGTGGGGTGATAAATAATTCAATTAAACACTTAAAAAGGAATATAAATGAACAGGAAGCTTTAGAGCTGTTAAAAAAAAACTAAAAATCAAGCAAAACTTTAATATCAGTATGATTAAAATCAAGGAGCCATACTTTCAATTTTTTTAAAAATGCATTTAATTGGGTGGTATGAAAAGTAGGTATTTCGACAACAGAACAGGGAATACTTCTTAAATTGTAATTGTCAGAGATTGGGCTTTGCATAAAACCCCTTATAAGAAAAATCTTTGAAACTTTAAAATAGTATAAATGCCTAACAGACAGGTTTTTTAAGGACCTAAATAACACCATAGAATGGGATAAGCGGTGAGCATTGCATGTTCTTCGGACAGCATACTTTTGCAACACAACAAGTGGTTGGAGATGGGCGATGTACTATATGTACCTCCCAAACAGTTTATACCATATTGTAACTTCGAATGAAAAATTGCGTAATAAACTGTTTTCAAAGTATGATTCATACTACATTCTCTGAGTCGATAAAGATTTTCATCTATAACAACACCTAGGTACCTAAACTGTTTTAAGACTTCAACTTTAAAACAGTTTACCTTGCATGTTACGCTGTCATTATACATGATTTTACAGGCTTCCGTAGTACAAGTACAATTTATCATGTTTTGCCGACAGTAGCCAAGTGCATGGCTATATTCCTTCAGAATATCATCTACAACTCTTTGAAAAATAGAAGGGGCATTCTTTAGCCCGAAGGGGAGACGAGTAAGTTCGAATTTCCCATTATTCACGGAAAAGGCTGTTTTTCCAATATCAGATTTCTTGAGGGGGATTTGATGAAAGCCACTTTTGAGAATTATTATAGTAAACCATTTATTTTTGCCAAAGTTAGCAAGAGCCTCATTAATACCGGGAATCAAATATCTGTCTGATGCGGTTACAGCGTTTAGCTTACGGTAGTCGATGCCGGATGCCTCCATTTTTTTGTGAACGACACAAACTGGAGAATTATAAAGTGATTTAGATGGTCTAATTAATGATTCCATCTTTTGGTAGGTCATTTATTTGCTTTTCGACTTCTTGTTTTAGTGCCATCGGGTATGGGTACGATATAGGTTCGTTGGTTGTCGTTCGAATTCCCCCTTTTTTGGTGGTGGTGTAAGTCAGTTTGTTGTAAGGATCAGAAAAGATGCTAGGGCAGTCCGTTATTATGCTAGTAAGTCTGTCAGCCTGTTCTTTACTCATGTGAGAGGTTCTTAGCGTAATGTAATGCTGTTTAAGTGGTATTGATATATTTATGTCACATGACTTTCCCTAGTATGAATAACCGCGTTTAACCTAACGTGTCATTGTCTATTATTACGTCAAATGATATAAGGCTGGGGAGAATAAACTATTTTTATTTATCTGTATTATCGCCCAATAATTGAACAAAGGATTGGTGTGTAATTTTAACGCTCCCTCTTACTGATTTAACGTAAAAATGTCTTTTGTTCGGGAGAAGGTTCCTGATATGATGGGGTTGAATATAATCTTTATTGAATCCTGTGTCTATTAAAAATCTTAATGTCCCTCCGCTTCTTGCGGTATATTCAAAGTAAGAAAGCGAAGTGGGCCTTGGTAAAAAAAAAATTAAACCGTCGACTTGCTCTTGTTATTGTTCGTCAAGATCAGGGTCATCTCTTGAGTCAATGTAGTCTGCTAATGTCTAGTCTTGGTCATGGTCTTCTTGATTTATTTCGATTTCATATTCCTCCGATGTCTTCTCATCTGGATCGGGCCCTTCAGTGTGGTAAACTCTCTGCGGTTTGTGTGGCTGACGGATCTGCCGTGAATGTTAGCGTTTCTGTGGAACAAACTGTTGGTTGCGAGGTCGGTTCTAATAGTTGATCCTTTGGGATTTGATGGAATCATCAACGTCCATTGGCTTCGGAAGAGGCGGGCGCTGATTAGGCGGTGGTTGCTGGTGTGGATAATGGTATTTCGGTTGGTATCGAAATTGCGGTGGTTCAGCACTCTGAGGGTTATGGAGTAATTCGGGATGAAATTCATGTCGGGGTGCTGGAATTGGTGTTGGTGCTGGATGTGAAAAGTTGTTTTTTCTGGGGGGAACTGGGGGCGGTGTTTGTTGGAATGTTTTCCGGGAACTATATTGTGAGTTGTTTGCATGTTGTGCTCGAAAACCGACATTTAACAATTTCAAGCATAGGTGCAAGGCTTGTGGTAGGTCAGCAGATTCACGGATACTGAGTAACCTAGGTAAGTCGCCTTTCAACCCTCTGACGAAGGTGTCAAGTGCCTTGTCCCGGTAACACTGGGTCATATTATTCATGGACTCTTGACTCATATTCATTGATCGTAACTTGTTTAAGATAAGTGAAAAATGGTGGTAGACGGCCTGGTAGAATTCGCGGATCGTTTCGTTTTGTGCCCTGTACCAAAGTCGTCATTTGATACTCGAGGGTTCCTTAATCCCTCTTATCTGCATAGTGCAGAGTAAGACATTTTGAATTTTTCTCCCAGTTTAGCGGAGTATTATAAGATTCTAGGGCGACGCCTGTGTAGCCCGTTATCTTATTTCTGAGAACCGAGAAGATCCCATAATAGTTCGGGCTACCTTTTAAGTGTTCATAGATTTTAAGTATCCTGTCGAAACTTTTTTTCCATGAGTTAAATTCGTGTGGTTGCCCAGAGAATTCTCTAGGACTTTTGTCCATGTCGGACAAATTCCTATCATTAGTCAGGTTTATTGGTAGGTCTATTTCGTTGTTACTGTCGGACGCGGGATTCATAATGGAATTGAAAATTTGGCGTCCCTGTATTTGAAGGGTTTCAGTCACTAGTTGAGTGATTATTCGAATCATATCGTCACTAATAGCATTAGGAGCGGGAGGAAGAGGGGGTGTAGGAGGTTGAAGAGTTGCAACGTTCTCTGCAGGCAATTCCAGACGAGCTGGTCGTATTCGGTTATTTGGGTTCGGCATATTTTTTATTTTTTAAGATATTTGTTTTATTCAGATTCAGGAGAATCAATAATATTACCCGTTTAAGTAATTATAGGTAAAACAGATTTATTTAAATTTATATTGTAACTTAGAACATAAATGTACGGTTCACTATTTTGACAATCTTTAAAATAGTGTGCGTTTTAATTCAAATTGATAGATAGGTTTGATTTATTCCTTATTATTATTGACTTACAGTAATTGTAATACACTGGTTACTTCTTATAGCATTTCTGCTTTACACTTTTATATTTGTTGTTAAGGTGGTGCCGGGCTGCTTGCTACTGGTTAGGGCGGCTATCAGAATTTCCTGACTCCTTTTTGTTCGTTTGGCTAGAGAACTACTCGGGGGCCTTTGTTTTTCCCTATCACTACACTGTTTGATTGCTGGCTTGGTTGTCCACTCTTTTTATTTACTTTATTGTTTGGTTAGTGGCTTGATTATCCACCCTTTTTATTTACTTTCCTGTCTGGTTAGTGGCTTGTTTATCCACTCTTCTATTCACTTCATTATTTGGTGGCTTGGTTGTTCACACTTTTATTCACATCACTGTTTAGTGGCTTAGTTGTCCACGTTGGGCGCCAGTTATATAAAATGCTCCACTTTTATTATAAAGAAAAATTACAAGGCAGAATGCCTTAACCTTTATTATTTCTTAGTACTTTAGAACTAACTTAACAATTATCGAATTTCTCATATTTATAGTCTAATTTCCCTAACTTAGCTTTGCTGTTGTTTGCTGTTTTGGAAATTGTTCGATGTGCATTGATTGCACCAGCTAATTGATCAGCATTTCATGTTATTGGGATTCGCCCGTGCAAGCGTGGTCATAATTTTTTGTAATTGGGTTTCGCGCGTGCTGATTTTGTTTACCTCGTCTGATGGTGTTAAGTTATACTCTAACTTCCTTAAAACTAAATGTGTTCATTATTTTTTTATATTTATTATTCTAACCCTTCAGCAGATGAGTTCTTTTCCTTATGGAAACAAAATATATACTTATATATACAAAAAAAAAATCTATAAGCGAATGAGGAGGTTCAATACGCACTCAATAGTATAAAAGTATGTTTACTACCTGATCAGCGCGTCATCAAAGAAACGTTTAGGTAGGCTAAACAAGCTATGTAGGCTTATTAACAGCAATATAAGCATTGTATTGTATTTTATTTATTACTATTTTGTATATTACTACTTCTTACAAACAAAGAAATGTTTAGTTAGGCACAATTAGCGATAAGGAAAAATATGCATCGGTAAATCCTAATGGTAATAGTACTATATATTCATTTGTATTAAGAAAATAAGATATCTAACCTGCGCGTTAGTAGTATAAATAGTAGGATTCGAATCAGAAAGCAGAATAAAAGTTACCGTTAAAGCACATTGTGCTGATTATAATAATGATTTTCACTGGCGCCCAACGAGTATTCGTAAGTCTGTTCCCAAAATCCTTATGTTAGGATAATAGAGCTGCAGAATAACACACAATAACATGGTATATACCTTTTTTTTAGTAAAACCACATTGCACAAACATTACAAAAAGAAAAAAAAATTGCTTAGGAAGTGCAAAACTGTCAAAATTAACGATCAACATCAACCGGACAGAAATCAACTCACACTTCCACAGCCGAGAAACAAGGATCAACACAATATTATGAAGCTATTTTTTATAGAAGTGTAATATTAGTTTAATATTTGTACATCTAGTTATAATAAGTTAGGTTAGGTGAGAGTGGCGGTTGGAAAAAACCAAGCCACTTAGGCTTACTCATGGAACCAATTTGAGCTTATGGTGAAGCGCAGGAGACTGTTAACGTCCGTATTGAAGTCGTTGTAGAAGAATACTCCTAGGTGGAGTTTTCTTCCCTTGGAGAGAGCTGGGCATGTACAGAGAAGGTGGAGGATTGCCTCCTCTTCCTCCTCGCCCATTTAGATTCTACAGAAGTTGTTTTGTAAAACCGCCAAGCTTTCTTACATGATTGCCTATAAGGCAATGCCCAGTGATGACCCCTATAATGGCGCTGAGATGTTTCTAATTTAGAAGAATCAAACTCTTAGAACGATTCAGATACAGCTTTGGACAGATCTTTTTAGTCACTAGACATGTTGGCCCACTGGTCTATCTAAGGTCTGTTCTTTTTATTAGCATCCAGCTTAAATAATAACTTGTACGTAGCGATTGGTTTACCTATGCTACCCTTTTCCGGTAGAATAGGTAGAGTGGTTCCAATTTTGGTGAGTTCGTCGGGCCTGCAATTCCTAGGATTTTCCTGTGGCCCGGTACCCAAAAAAGGTGAAGGTTGAAATGTTCTGCCATCTCCATAAGAGATGATCGGCATTCAAGGGCGGTTTCAGAATTTAGTGAAACCGAGTCTAATGACTTGATAGAAGCCTCACTATCCAAAAAGATGCAGATATCCTTTGGAGATATGACGTTTTTCTTCAGCCACGACAGAGTTTCTTTAGTCGCCAAAATTTCCAGTTCCTAAGAATTCTACAGGTGAGGAATTCAGACCCATCTCAATACTACCTTATTTGTGCGAAAATTGAGAACGAATTATGCACAAGTAACTTAGCGAGTATCTTGTAAGTAATAACTTATTGGTTTCCATTCAATCTGGGTTTCGTGTCAAAAATAGTTGCATCACCGAACGTAGTAGAGGATATACGAATGAAACAAGACGAAGACCATGTCACTTTTCTTATCCTTTTTGATTTTTTAAAGGCGTTTAATAAGATTGATTACTGTATCCTTATTAGTAAGTTACGTCAAGGCTTCAACATGTCTTCTCCGGCTGTAAAGCTACTCTCGTCGTATCTTAGAGAAAGAAAACAGGCTGTGTTCCTGGGTGAAAACTTATCAGAATTTTTTCCCATAGTGCAATGCGTCCCACAAGGCCCCTTATTATACATGCTTTATATAAATGATATACAAAACATTATTTTAAACTTACTTTTAGCTACTCTCGTCGTATCTTAGAGAAAGAAAACAGGCTGTGTTCCTGGGTGAAACTTATCAGATTTTCTTCCCATAGTGCAGGGCGTCCCACAAGGATCGATTTTGGGCCCCTTATTATTCATGCTTTATATAAATGATATACAAAACATTATTTTCAACTCATCGAAGTATTTTTATGCTGATGATATTCAGATTTATAAAAGCTGCCTTCTTGGTCTTATTGATTTGAACGAAGACCCCAGAAGAATTTTGAAAAGGTCAATATACAATGGTCTCCCGCTTAATTCAAATAAATGCAAATGTTTAGTCATTTCAAGGAAGCAGTTAGAGCTTTCTTATTTTCCAGCTATTAAATTTGATTGTTCACAAACCGAATTCGTAGATACTGCGAAAAATTTGTGATTGGTATTCAACAGAACACTAACATGGAATAATCACATAAATCAGATTGTGTGGAGTTCTCCGAACTTGATGGGCTGCTCAAAAGTTTACACCATCTTAAACAAGATCTATTCTTGGTAAGGCTCTAGTTATTCCAGTACTTATATATGGTTGTGAAATATATTACAACAGTGATACTGAATGTAAAAGGAAGCTTGAAGTAGCATTTAACTACTCATCGCTATATTTGTAATCTAAGAAGTTTCGTACCCTCTTTTTATTATTTACAATACTGAAAGCAAGGCATATCTTTATAATACATATCTTTATGTTTCGGCATTAAACAAATCAGCTTGTTTAATTTTACCACAATTTACCTCGCTAACATCCGAAAGATATTTTTTTATTTCTTCTATCCGCCTTTGGAATACACTTTCGCGCAATTTGAGAGAGCTAAGTGATACGCATCGATTTAAGAAGCAGTTAGCGCTATTCTTTGCTAACCATAGTAACTAATGTTGATTTCCTCCTCATAACCCTTCTTATCAAGCAACTTCCTTTACGAACTTAAATATAAGTAAAATAACTGTTTTTGTTGTCATAACATCATTTTATTTTACAATTTTCTTTTCATTCTTTTCCTTTATGGTAACTTATTCAATAACAGTAATATCTTCAAATCTATAATTGTTAACTTTTAACAGATTTAAAAGTGTAGTCTTATTGTGAATTGAATATACGTTGAAATTAATATGTATTGAGAAAAAAAAAAAAACTCCCCAAGTGAGTCGTCTACCTGCTGATAGCACAGTCGTGATTGCGGATGTGTCGACGTTGTTAAAGGCGCCCTCTATATCTAGGAGAGCGACCATTATGTACTCTCTCTATTGTAGGGATCATTCGACGTGGCTAGTGAGCGAATGCAGAGCCGTTTCCGCCGATTTTCCTTTACAGTAGGCATGTTGAGCCGATGACAAAAGTCTTGAATCAATTTTAGCACGAATATGGATATCAATCAGACGTTCTAGAATTTTCAGAAGGAAAGATGATAGATTTATAGGTCGGAGGTCCTTTGAGACATCATGAGAGCATTTTCCGCCCATGGGAATGAAAACTTCATTAACTTCTCTCCATGACAGTGGAATGTGAATCAATTCTACACAGCTCCTCATGATATTATCTAGTGCGGGCATGTTAAAATCTGAGGACCTTTGTAGTTCGTGCGGTATTATACCGTTCAGTCCCCCAGACTTTTATGGATTGAAGCTATGCAGCGCATAAAGCAGTTTGTCACTTGTAATAAGACCATTTGTTCACGGTTGCAGTAGTCCTGTTTTGGTTATAGTTGGCCGCGAATGAGAAGCTACCCGGAAAGTAGGTATCCAGTAGCGAGTTAATTGATTCGTCACTTGAGGTTGTTCAGAAGCCATCGGTTTTTTTTCCAAACAACAAGGCATCATAGGATTTGTAGAAAGGATTTTTTTTTTAGCCGCGATGCCTTAGAGGTTTCTGTGAATTTGTTACAGAATGATCTCCAAGATTGACGCTTTGCTTTCTTCAGTTCTTTTTCATATATTTTGAGGGATTCTTTGTATGAGTTAAAGTCAGTCACTTTTTTTGTGCTTTTTGCAAGATTGAAAAGTTTTCTGCAGATGTTTCTAAGCGGTCCTAGTGCAGAAGTCCACCAGTGCGGCCTTTTCTTGCCCCAAGATTGAACCAGAGGGCAGGAAGAAACCATAGCCGGGCTACTGAGCCTGATGATCTCCATTATGTTTTTTAGAGAGGACAGTTCGGCTGGAATATAAGTAGCCCGCACCTGTTATAGATATCCTTCCGAGGCATGACTTCGAGCTTTGCTCGAGTTGCCCGAATGCTTCAACTTGACCAATTGCCACCGTTCAGGTGTGATCGATCAACCGGTGTCGTTTCTATCGATTACCACGATCATCATAGCGTCTTTTAGGACATCGCTAAAGAACCTCAGACATGTATTGTTGGATGGCCCAGGGGTGTTTCCGGTTTTGGGCATTTCGCTCGTGATTTTCGCATTTCTTTCCACCTTCGAAATAAATTCGAAGGCCTTAATAATGCGTCTTGAGCAGAGCGCCGATGTGGATACCAATGCGGCTGAGCCTGTGCATGATAAAAGGCAGCATATCGTCTTTAATTAATTTCAATCGATATAAATATAGATTGGCATTAAGGAATTTCCAAAGACAGAATAATAATAGACATAATAACAATAGACATAATAATATTGTAATAGACATAATAATAGAAGACATAACAATTCTGGTCATCATATGAACCATTACCAACACAACTCTCAAAATAATTACAAAACTTATGAAAGTGAAGGAAAGAAGAAGAAGAAGACAAGTCGTTCTAATGCTAAATAAAAATACGTGGCGGAAAAGAACTTAATTTATTTATTGACACAGGAACTTCGAAATTTATATACATATATAACGATAAATTTATAACATCAATAAAAAAATTGGAAAAATATTTTAATTTATCAATTTATGAAAAAATATTAATAGAAGTATTCGGTGTAATAACGGAATTCTTTATTCTAAAAAATCTTAAAAGTTTGATAGAATTATAGGATTTAATTTCCTTATTCAAATTGGGGGAATCCTAGATACAAATATAAGATATCTTAGTTATAATAATGGTAAAAAACTGCTAAATTTTTTGGAATGTATTCAAATTAATGAATTACAAACTATTGTCGATAATATTCCGACTCAATCCAACTTGAAATTGCAGAATATGTTGAAGTCATATGAAAAAATTTTTGCAGACGCAGAAAAGTCTTTACCGTATATACTAAAATAATGACAACAATTAAAACAACAATTAACGAACCTATATAAATCGAAATCGAAATCATATCATAACCAAATGTCGGTAACAAAATTCGTAAAATCCGAAGTCAAGTCACTTCTCAGTAATGAAATTATCCGCAAAAGTCATTCAAAAAACTACTTCTGATCAATTTCTAAATCCAGGCACAAATGTCATTCTGTCAAATTTCGTTAAATCCAAGTATTTTACAACGATCGAACTAAAGTCTTGGTCTCACCAAATTCTTCTCGCTAAAAAGGATCGGAAGGAAACATTCTTTTACGTAACTAACAGAAAATACGAATTTTGCGGGTTACCCTATGGGTTGAAGAATGCGCCGAATATTATTCAAAGAGCGATAGACAACATATTAAGAGAAGTTATAGGAATGGATTTGCAAAAATTGCAAAGCCATTACATAACATAAGTATTAGGGGAGAAAACGGCTATGTAAACATAAAAAATTGCCTCTGAGGATGTTACTCTTTGCTTTCCAGATTTTAATAGACCCTTTGATTTAATTGCAGATGAATCTTATAGTTGCTAGGAATAGGAGCAATACTATCGCAGAAGAAAAGACCTATCGTATTTACATGTTTTATATTGTCTTCCAGGGGCAAAACTATGTTTGCGATTGTTTGGACACTGTAGAACTTACGAAATTATTTGTACGGCGGTAACACCCTTAATATATAGGGTTTTCAAAAACTATGTTTGCGATTGTTTGGACACTGTAGAACTTACGAAATTATTTGTACGGCGGTAACACCCTTAATATATAGGGTTTTCTAATAACGACTTGAAAACTTTTTTTTTAAATAAAAGGCAAACCATTTGAGATATTTCAAAAACTTTATTATTGACTTGAAGTACAGTCAAAACATTTATGAATGGAACTCGACTTCGTTCATATGGCCACCGCGGGCACGTTTGCAGCGGTCGATTCCTTGGACCCAATTTTCAACGACTTGGCCACACATTTCGGCCGCTATTTCGCGTTCAATGTTGACTCTGAGCCCTTCCAACGTCGTCGGCGTGTTGACATAAACCAATGATAGAAAATAGTTAAGCGGCGTTAAATCGCACTAACGAAGCGGCCAATCGACTGGCCCATGTCTTGAGATAACACGCTCACCATACTTACACTTCAATAAATCGATTGAAGCGTGTGCTCTGTGGCTTGTGGCACCATCCTGTTGAAACCACATGTTGTCCAAGTACATATCTTCCAATTCGAGCCAAAAATAATCGGTGATCATGGCGCGATAACGCTGACTATTCACAGTAACATGACGATCGTTATCGTCGACGAAAAAATATGGCCCAACAACGCCGCCGGCATGCAAACCGCACGAAACAGTTATTTTTTGTTTATGAAGTGGTGATTCATGAAGCACATGTAGGTTTTCACCCGACCAATTACGCATATTTTGCTTATTGACGAACTCATTGAACCAAAAATGAGCTACGTAACTGAAGATGATCTTGCGACTCCGAATATCTGTAGAAAATTTTTATAATTTGTAGTCGTTACTCGTTAGTGTACTTTACCATGATGAAAATGTTGAGTTTACTGAATAAATTGACAGTGACAGTTTGATGATTAGTGAAAGAGTGCATTTACAAATTAAATTCAAAGTTGTCAAGTCCCTATTGGAACACTGACCGCTTACATTTTCGATTTCTGATCGTAACCTTTACACAAAACTAAAACGTTGGAGAAATTTTATTGAAGAATTTGCGCCCAAATTTCATTATAAACCAGGTACTGAAAAGTGGAGAATAGTCACAGCCTATCATAAGCTCAATAAAGTTGCTATAGATGACAAATTTCCAATTCCCAACATTAAAAATACTTATGTTAGAAAAACTAGGTAGGGCACAGTACCCTTGACCTAGCCAAGGGTTTTCATCAAGTACTGATAAAAGAAAAAGATCGGAAGAAAACAGCATTTCCAAAACTCTAAGGATACTATGAATTTATAAGAATATAGCTTAGACTTAAAATTTAATTAATTAATTAAGAGAGTTCATAAATAAAAGCTGTATAGTATATCTAGCACATTCAGCACAAACATTGAGGAGCATGAAAGAAGTATAAGTAAAGTTCTTGACCAACTAAGGAAACACAATCTTAAAATCAAAATAGATAAGTGTTTATTGAAAAATAGATTTTTCGCTGAAGTGACTGAATATCTTGGCCATACACTGACAACAAATGGAGTAAAACCTAACACAACAAAAATAGAAAATATTTTAGACCTTAAGATCTCTGAAACAACTAAGCAGATTAAAATTTTTCTGGGCTTTTTTCGGATACTACAGAGAGTTTATTAAAGACTATGCCAAAATTAATTATCTTATAACTAAATATTAAAAAAAAAACCCAGAATCGAAAAAAATGATTCGAATTTTATAAACGCTTTTGAAAAACTAAAACGACTCCTAACTGAAGCTCCAGTACTTAAGTACCTGGATTTTAATAAAAAATGTAAGCCTATAACAAACGCTAGCGACTATGCATTAGGTGCTCCTTTGACACAGGTTAAGTATTCAATATGCTATGCTAGTAGAACCCTGAACGACCACGAAAAGAAATACCGAAAGGGAACTTCTCGGGATTGTTTGGGCTGTAACCTTTTTTCGACTATATATATATATGGTAGGCAATTTGACCTTATGACTGATCACCAACGCTTAAAATAGTTACAGGCTAAACACAAAGCAGGGATATAAGTCCACGATTGCAACGATGGCTTTTAAGGCTAGGTGAATATGACATAAATATCGATTACATAAAAAGCAAGGAAAATATAGTAGCCGATTTTCTAAGCCAAGTCAACCCAGAAACAGGATACATATATTTGACAGAGACGTCTGAATTCAATGGGAAGGAAAAAACACAAAACGACAAGGACACAAATCAGCTTATACAATATGATCCATTTTCAAGAAGAGGAGCAATTAGACCATTTCCTAATTTTGGATACCGTTGTAAATAGATTTAATACAAAAATTATTTTAACGAACAATAAAACAAAAGAGACATGATTAGTTAACAAAAAAAGAAAAGTTATTTATTCTCAAGATAAAGAGACTAATGAAATGACTATAATATTTAGAAAATACTTAGGAAAAGGCAAAGTAGGAATATATTCAGAATTAAGTGAACATAAGTACAATCTGTTCAATTAAAACTTATAGAACTTTTTATATCGTGTATCAAATTTGTAAAATGTGTCTACCATGCTAGAGATCTAAGAGATGAAAACGAAGTCTATAAGCAAATCCCTAAATATCATCGTAAAGAAACAATGCTTGCAGGAATTGACAAAAACTATGAAGGTCTAAAAATAATATGTATACATTAAAAATCTTAAAGAATTAATACAAAAGTATATTTACAATTGTGACATTTGTAATTGTTCAAAATATGACAGAAAATCAATTAAACCTAAATTTCTTTTGACTGAGACTCCAGATTGGATGTAGATGTAGATGTAGTTATTTATACCAACCCAAAACATAGTTTTACTACGTTCACAGATAAGTTTTCAAAGCATGCAGTTGCATTTTACTTAAAAAACAGAAACAGCGTTACACTCATCGAAAAAATAAGACTTCATACATCAATACAAGGAAAGTCTGGCAAGTTTGTTATGGACAATGAATTTAAAACTATAAATATAAAAGTCAAGAAAAAATAGATGTCCATTTTACTAAATCCAATTGTCATACCGGAAATAGCGACATTGAGAGATTCCATAACACCATCAGTGAGAAGCTTAGAATCTTATACATAGAAAACTCGAAACTTACAATTCAGAAAAATTGTTCAAAGCTGTAGAGTTTTATAATAAATCAGTTCATTCAACGACAAGCAATATTGAGGCAATAAAAAAATATAAAATAAGAACATTGGACAAGGCAAATAGAAATAGGAAAGATTTCATTAGAGCAGATGAAAAAGGTTATGTTAAGAACTATAAAGCTCTTAGACATAAAGAACAGACTAAATATAGAAAACTTAACCTAGACAATATTCACATGAGTAACTTTATTAATCTCTTTATTTAATCCAATTAGAATTCACAATTCAATCCCTTATCTTAACCTTTTCACTGCTATTTATCTTTTGCTTAAGCCACTTAATCACTGTCTTAATTCACACTTTTAATTCAAATGATGAACTGATTTTTATATCTGGGGGATGCTGATATTTATACTCCAATGACATATTTCGAGAAGAATCTGCGCCATCCAGCGTTCCATACATTTTCCAATTGCTAGAAAATTCAATTCTACTCTCCACTCACTAATGGTTGATGCTTCTGCTATCGAAGTCTTCTGCTATGGAAACATATTCCGACCCCAACATTGCTAGCGTCTGCGTCAACGATGAACATTTTGCTGGATTTGGAGTATCTCAAAATGGGGGCATTGCCCAGCTGCCGCTTGAGTTCTTGAAATGCTATCTCACAATCTGCAGACCACCTGAACTGTCGGATTTTTTTGGTTAGTTGATTCAGGCTCTTGGCAATACCAGAAAAATCCTTTATGAACCTCCTATAGTATGTGGCAAATCCCAAGAAGCTTCTCAGTTCATCTTCGGGGGCAGGCCAAATTTTCATGGCTTCGATTTTGTCAGGATCCATCCTTACTCCTTCCGCTGATACAATGTGACCCAGATATTTCACTTCCGGACGGAACAAGGCACACTTTTCAGCTATGACGTCTCTCACATTTATTGGCTCCATCAAATAGAATCGGTGGCTACCAGGACCAGCTTCAACTTTTGTTCAAACAATTGCTTCTGACGAAGGCTTTAGAATCTGAATTCTGCAGATAACGACTTTCAAGGCTGAAGTATTGGCGTTTCCGTATATCATTGGTATCTCCATGTTTCCGTATTTCAGGGTTTGTGCCCTTAAGTCCTCAACTAGTCCATGTTATCTCATGAAGTCTGTACCAATGATACATTCGTCGTATATATCAGCCACCAGAAAAACGTGAAAGAAGGCTATTCCGGCCAGGTGGACTTTTATACGGATTTCATCATATACCTTAGCTGTTTCAACCACGATTTATGCACCAGATCCCTCCTGATGATTGAGGCCGTGGCACCGGTGTCTATTGTTGCCATCCATTTTTCCCTACCACTAACTACTTCTACTAGAAGGCTTTCATTGCATCGTTTTGCTAGCGAGACTTTGATGACGGTCCTGGGGCCGTCGATTCCTATTACCAACTTCTGCCCCACGAAGTTGGTGCTTAAACATTTCCCGACTGATGGCTTCGAGAAGTTTGACCGGCTTCTTGATAGGCGTTTCTGCTGGTTTCTTCCTCTATTTGCTTGTTACTACAGTGAGGGCACCTTCGTCGCACCGGTTCTTTACACCGCCTTTGAAAATGTCCAATTTTGTTGCAGTTCCAGTTGTGCATTTTTTGTCTACTCCGTGGAGTATCTCGTTCCTCGGCACTAATTCTTACGCAAGAGCATTCAACAGATGTTACTTCCCTAACGAAATGTGTTCCCTTCGAAGCCTGATTGGCTGCTTGCATCGCCAGAGTGAAGGCAAGTGCTTCAGCAAGGATTGTTTTCCCGGTCATACTTACTGCTGATTGTAGCTTCGAATCTGCAATGCCTCTGATGAATGCGTCCTTAGCCATTTCATTGATAATATCCTGGACAGTCTACTTACATCTGCTTGGAGCTGCTGCTGTGTTTCTCCTCTTTTCTGCATTCGGCTTTGCAATTGGACCTGTTTAAACTCCTGCATGTGGCTATCTCCAAACCGTTTCTGGATAGCTTGTACTAAAGCCACATAATCTTTATGTTTTTGGATGTCTATCGTTTGCAACAATTCTGCTGCTGGACCGTGAAAGTCCATTTTTAGGGCAAAGCACTTCTCAATGACCCAGTGGCGCACAGGCAGCTATTTCAAACTGTTTCTTATAAGTAGACCATGAGGTCTGACCATCCAATGAAGGAGGCTTCAACTCTTTTCTCCTTGAACCGCTTAAAGAATGTTCTCGAAGTTTCTGTTTCCGCACGGTGTCGAGCTCTTTTGCCAGTAGCTCAACTTTGCTGTCCATTTGTTTAACATTCTTCTCTATTCTTTGAAATTTGTCATTAATTTTTTCGAATTTTTGTTGTAGAACGTTCCTTTTCATTCATTTTCATTCATTTGTTCGTGTAGATTTTTCTTTTGTTCGTCCAATTTTTTCTTCAGATTTTGTTCAAGACTATCTCTTGTTCGTCTAGATTTTTCTTTTGTTCATCGAATTTGTACTTTAGATTTTGCTCGAGACTATTCTTCTGTTCGTCTAGATTCTTCTTTTGTTCGTCAAATTTTTTCTTCAGATTTTGTTCGAGACTATTCTTTTGCTCGTCCATTTTCGACAGGAGTAGTTGCATCATCGCAGTCATATCGTTGCCAGTACTCATTTCATCTTCCTCGTCAACTTCAAAGGAGTATGTAGCCGGATTATGTCCCTCGTTGTTCAAAGCTTCCTGAAGTCGGAGCACCAAGTCACTTTTTCCTCCACTGGCGCTGATGTTTCTCTTTTCCGACTCGGATTTGAGTTGGACGAGGGTCAATTTAAATAATTTCAACCCATTATAGCTTTTTCAAACAATCTTTTTTTTTACACACAATAAGTCCTATCCCACATCTGACACCAATGTAATATGTTTGTGTGTGTACAATGATATAACTTATTACTTTCAATTCAATCTCTTTGTACAATCCAATTAGAATTCATAATTTAATCGCTTATCTTAACCTTTTCACTTTTATTTATCTTTTGCGTAAGCCACTTAATCACTGTCTTAATTTAAATTCAAATGATGAACTGATTTTCATACCTTGGGGACGCTGATATTTATACTCCAATGACATATACTCCATCCAGTATTCCATACATTTTCCAATTTTCTAGAAAATTCGATTCTATTCTCCACTCCCTTATGGTTGATGCTTCTGCTATCGAAGTCTACTGCTATGGAAACACAGATGATGCTGCTTTGATTCAAATGGATATCACAATACATATTCAGGCGATAGCAGCATTTGTATATACACGTGTGTACACATAAAATTGCTTAAACAAGCAGCATTTTGTTTGTTGAAATTATACACAGCCAGTAAATTAAAAAAAATAATCACCGCTCAGACTGCGACGGATAATTGAGGTGACTGTTTAACGAGAGACGGATAATCGAGGTTCCACTGTAGATGTTATATTTGCTTGATCAACGAAAAAATTCGGGAGCTTCTACTAAAAGTTCAAAAGCAACAAAATAAGGTTCGCAATAAGAACTGCACGAATAAAAAATTCTTCTCAGGACATGAAGTTTTTACTAGGTTAGACAACAAAGAGGTACTAAAGTAACTAATAGATATGTTAGGAAAACAGTACAAAAAACTACATGAAACATTCATTAAATATCTTACTTTACAGGTTTTTCAATATGGTCACCATCCAGGCTAAAATCCTATGGTACATTCATGTACCATATTCCGAACGCATTCCCATTCTATTTCAAAAGGGAAAGATAGCTACTTTTTACTTTTATTTATCTTTTACTTAAACTACATGGAATGCATATCATAGTATCGTCAAAACCATTAAAGGTGACACACTGCACTACGTACCATAGTTTGACAACAGTCATGTTCTGAGAGACAAAAATTGTCATTTTTTCAATTTGGAATATTTTCGTTTTGTGATGGATCTTTTGACCTTAATCACATCAACTTTCAAAAAATAACTTACTTAAGAAAAAAAAAGAAATTGTATTTTATGCTAGCAATGAGAGCAAGATTAAAAATGATGAGATATTGGTATTTGGCTTTGTGTGAAAATCAAAATTTAAAGTCACGTTCAATTTGGAGCCAAGTAAGTCATGAACATATTTATGTTTGATTTAAATTAATACGTTCTTTTTACATGTTGAAAATTCGTACTTTTGGGAAACAGAAGTTCCTGCCTTTTCCGATGAGAAATTTAAAAACACGTTTAGAGTTGATAGGGCAACTTTTCAATACCTAGTTAACAAATTGAAGTGTTTAGAATAGAAGAATACATGCTGGAGACTTGCTATATCATTGGAAGAGAGAATTGCTGCAGCTTTGTATGCATTGGGTCTTCGGCAGAGTATAGAACCGTGGCCAGTTTATTCGGAATTGGAAGGAATTTTTTTTTTATAATCCCGCGCGCGCAAAAAGGGGATATGAATACCCTTTTACTGGTTTTCTCCAGGGCGCGGGCGGGTGGTGTAGTATTTGAAACTCAGGTGTATTAGGTTTCGATATTCTTCCCAGAGGTGGTTGTCAAACTGGACGGGAAGAGCAAGTGCATCCTCAACCAGTGGTTTTCAGTACGTGCTAGTTGTTAGTTCGTTACATTTAGCCCAGCCAGCAACCACACCAACATCAGTGTTATGCTTTCATGTCAAAGTTGACCCCGACGGGATTCTCATATAACTACATGCAAATTCTACGAAAAAACTTTTTCAGAGAATTGTCTCGCATGGGATTCGAAACCGCAGCCCTCTGCTTGAGGAGTGTATGCATATACCACTACACCACGGCCACCCCCAATTACTAGACAAACACAGTAATATCGTATAATTTTAAATATAAGAACTAATTGAAATCAAAATGTTATCAAATTGAGATCAATGTAATTTAGTTAATTTCTTTGAGATTAATTTAACATTTTAATTATTTATGAAATAATGAAATAAAGTTTTTGTCTTTATTAAGACAGTGTCACGTTAAATTTATGGCAAGTAACGAACGACTTCCCTTTATAAGCTGGCAATTTGCAACATTATCTTGCATTTGACCATAATGGGAAGTGGTCGATGCTGTCAGTCCCTTCGTCTTTAGGTGGTAGAATGGCTTTTTATTCTATTTAATATTCAATATTTCCACTATTGCCATGACTATTTCAGTCTCAGTTTACATTAGTGAGTGATACCTGACCGGTTTGACCACATGCAGCACGTAGTGAAAAGACTCAAGCAGCTGTAGCTGAGAGTGTATGCAAAGACAAGACGTGACTTGTGCAAGAATTAAGGCCAGGCGACTTGAATTTGCGTCATATTTTCAGTGAATGGGCCCTTTTAAAAAATTCAATGAAAATCCGGTGTTTTATCGTAAAATTTTTTTCAGTGATAAAGCCTATTTCTGGCTCAATGGGTACGTTAATAAAGAAAATTGCCATATTTGGGCTGATGAGCAACCCGAAGAGTACCAAGAGTATTGTGTGGCTTATGGGCTGGTGGAATCATTGGTCCATATTTCTTCAAAAATGAGGCAAATCAGAATATTACCGTCAATTGTAATCGTTATCGCGCCATGTTAACGGACTATGTGCCTCCTAAAATTCAAGCACATGGACTCGATGAGCTTTAATTTCAACAACATTTGAGAAATCATTTTGTTGAGCACTGGGGATATGTAAAGTTTTAGGTCTTCAGGAATAAGTCAGCTATGATTGACGCTTTGGAAGCCAACATTAGTGTTATCCGCGAGATACCAGTCGCTATGATTGAACGAGTCGTCTAAAATTGGACCTTCCCAATGGACTACCTCAGATGAAGTCGCGATCAACATTTACATAATATTATTTTCCAGAAGTAAATGCCATAAATTTTTCTTTTAAGCGATAGTACAAATTTTGAGTTTAAATTCAAATTTATATATTTTATTTTACATCATATATCAAACCTCACGATGAATCACCTTTTACCTACTAGTATACCCACTGAAGTAGCATGCCATTAGCTCCTTCTGGCATTTTTTCTCAATTATGTTACCACAATATACTATGACAACTTATAAAATAAAAAATCTGGGGATTTTATAACAATACAAACTGATGGCGTATATATAAACGGATAAATTTCGCAAGTCACTCCACACCTGAGATGTAATTTCGTTTTATTCTCATCTCTTCATTCTGGTCTACAATTTAATGCCTTTTACAATGCTCGCGGCATCTAGGGGTTGATAGCAGTATTAAGCAGACAGGGTTGCCATCAAGCTTTATTTAATTAAATTTCAAAGTAATAACATCGCGGCAAATTTGACATTTTGATCGTCTTCCTCATCATTGTAATTAATTAACATGAATTTAGTTTAGTAAAAATAAGGCCTACATATGTACATAGGCTTAGGCGGTGTGTTGCTTTTGGCTTATAAATACAATAATTAATCAAATGAGAATACTAAAATTTTATTTGTTTTTTTCCAAAGTCTCATAACGGACGATTTTACTATCCTATCGTAAGGTAATTTGGCAGTTTGTAATACTCTTAATGACATCATTTGGCAGAACCATTTCTATAACGTACGGACCACTATACTTTAGGACTAGCTTGTTGTTTGCTCCCACAGTCATATCAATGTTTCTGATAACTACAGTCACTAGGGTTGTAGACTTAGCAGGTTAATGGCTATACTCGAGCAGGCCCTGATTGCGATGATGTGATACCTACACGTATAACTCTTGATACTTTCGTCTGCACTGATGCCAAATCACGATTTGAAACTGGGTATTTTTCTTCAAGATACTCAGTTAGCTAGCTACAGCTGGTCCTCGTTCGATAACACCAAACAACAAAATAGGAGTTTTGCAAGTTTAACTTTGAACAGAGTTATGGTAGCGAATTTAAATTCAGACAACCTGTTGACCCAATTTGCGTGCTTGACAGGTTCGCTCAAATTTGCTACCATATGTAGGAGTAAGAGTACGGTTAACTCATTTTACTTTCCCATATGCCTGCGGTGAAGGAACGGCTAGCTTAACATAAACTATATTAGTCTTTATCAAAAATTTATTTTAATCTCATCAAGTAGAACATATTACAGGGGACTATAATATTCAAACTAAGATATTTTTTTAGTGCCAGAATTACTTCCCTTGTACTAGTGATTCACTGGATATACGAGTAGTTTTACAAACTTGGTAAAAGAATCGATACCAACTAGCAGATATTAGGCCTTGATTTGGTTGAGGGTAATCGCCTTAGGTGATCTATATGTATAGTACCAAGAAGACTGGCCATTCGGAATGCTATACAATTTTTCTCAATGGGCTCAGAATACAATTAAGGCAATTCTTAATAAATTTTTTCGGTTTCATTTCAGGGAACCCAATGACCGATCTTTTCTTAAATCAATCGAATTGCGTAGTCTTCTATTTCTTTCAGAACGTAAATTAAATAATTTGCAGTCCCTTTTCGATAAACAAGACCATCTTAGAACTCATGTTGCCTATCTACTTCTTTTTCTAACTTATCTCGTAGTTCTGTTATATTAGGATCTCTACTATGTGAAGTTAGTAACTGGGATTCAAAATCAATCTCGTTAACTGCTGAGATTATTTGGCAACGACTCAGCGCAGCAACGCTGCTGTACGCTGTAGTTATAGTTTCGTAGCTCAAGAGTGTCATGGTTAAGTGTCGGTCGCAATTTAAAAAAAAATTCCTTCAAGATAAACACGAAATCTTCTTAAAGCATATATGTTATAATAGCAAGTATTTCCAGCTCAAAACTATGATAGCGAGCTTCACCTATGGAAATCCTCTTAGAAAAATAAAAAAACAGATGGAATTTGGTATCCTTTAATTTTTGAAGCAGAACAACAGCGCAGTAACCACATTAACTGGCATCGCAATGCAGCTGAGTCTCTTTTATAGGAATATAAATTGCCAATACTAATAAATTAATCAGCTTTTTTTCCATCAACTTCGTACTTGCAATTTTATTTCAGACGATCGTTGAGACGATCATATACAAGTATTGAGGAACAAACTTCCGGAAATATGAGCATAGATCAATTAATGAATGTTTAACAAACAAACTCTTAAAACAAATGAGATAAATTTCTGAAAATCTTTGATAATGCCGACAGTGTGTTTATAAGTATTCGAATTGACCACAAGGTGTGACAAATGAAGTGAACTTAATCGAGTAGTCTGCCATAGTCACTTGATGCAAACCACTTTTTAAATCCAATAGTGTAAACCGTCTTTTACCGTCTTTTACCGCCGAGGTATTCCAAACAATCTTCTATAAGAGGTATTGGATAATTATCATTTTCTTTTCATGTTATCTTTTTATGTTCTCCATAATCATACGTGTTTCATAAAAATGCTTGTTTCCCCACATTCGCCAACGAGGGTTCCTTTCTAATTGCCTTGGACAACCTTTAGAGCTACTGTGATTAATAAGTCAAATTTGATTTCGCAGATCTTTGTGCAAGAAATTATCTATCGCGATAATGTCATGTGTGCTGGAACTATTCACATCAATTTTGTCAACGGAAAGATAAGCATTTGCAATCAATTGACAAAAAATCGCAACAATTATCAAATATATGACACACGAATATACGAATTTACCAATTTAGTATTTTTTATATTGTATTTAATAAAAAAAATTTATATTAAATAATTCAAGAAAATCTCTGCTCAGAAATAAAGGTTGACGAAGAACGTTTTCAACTACAAATAAAGAACAAAATTTAATATTCTTTATCAAAATTTTCTATTTTACGAAATACAGATATTTTGGAATCTGTGATGCCGCAAAAATTGAAGCATTTTTAAACATCTTAAATGAGATTAAAAGCGACCATCTTCTGGAACACAAAGCTTACTGGGCTATCTTTATCAATGAACGGATCTTAAAAAAAATTTAGATTTACTCAGACCACGATATAAAAAAGCAACACCCATCTGTTGATATGGATCGAGTTCTTCCAAGTTGTCGCAACTCTCTAACGGCTAAACTGTATGTACTCTGGGTTTTTGTGTAAGATCCTTTAGTCGGTGACTACTATTGCTATTGGTATTTGCTGGTGATGGTGATGGTAGTAGAGGTAAAACGCTTTGCCTTGTGTTCTGTGGAATGAGTTGTGACTGTCATGTTTCTTCTTATACTTGATCAATAGCTCCTTTAAACTTTCCATGTTCTTGGCAGTGTGAAGCATCGACGTGTAAGTGGTTCTATATTTTGATCTCTCAATTATGGATGACATGATTTCGAACCTACCCTGCACAGTTATTTCCTGCATTGACAGCATGTAGCTAATGATAGGCTTATTTGGAAGTCGTTGCCTTCTTGGAAGCTTGCAATATACTTGTTCAACGGGATGTTGTTTGTGAATTATCTAGACCGACTAGCTTCCAGGTCAGTATAGTTTGAAGCATCGCACATGCGCAAGAAAATTACAACAGTGCCACTAAGAAGTCATCAGAGACACATGTATTTGAACTGGTCATCATATTTTCCGATATTAATGATGTTTTCGAAATACATCAGTCCGCTTAGTAGGCGTTAAAACCAGAGAAGTGCAGTATTAGTGAATCAAAGTCCAAGAGCGAAAGCCTCTGAAATCTCTGAACAGATTCTCAAGTTCTTTAATTTCTGTTCTTTAATTTTTTATCTTTTCTCCAGCTTGCAGATGATTGCCCGGAGACCGACATCACTCTTATCCACGTGTTGCAATGCTTCCAATTGTTCTGCTCCTATTTCAACCATCTGCTCCTGTTGTGTTCCGTTCGTTCACTCGATTATGTCTTCTGCATTAGATTTGACATCGTCTTCTTGATTCTAGGTATTTTTTAGTATCTTCCGCAGTTGCTCCACAATTGCATTAATCAAATAGTCAACGTGGTCTTCGTCTAACGCCGAAGTCAAAATTGCCTTCGCACATTTGGGTGGCATTTTCAATATTTTTGTATTAAATTATGTTCCACAATATATTGTGAGAAGTTATAAAATAAAAAATCAGTAGATTTTATTACAATACAAAGTGATGGCGGTTATATATTAAATTTAAACGGATTAAATTTCGCGACTCACTTCACACCTAAGATGTAATTTTACTTTATTCCCTCGTCTTCATTATGATTTATAATGGGATGCCCTACTTTTCTTTTTCTCGCATTGAACAATCCTACTTGACCAGATTCCGTTGCCAAATGCTGCTCGCGACATCTACGGGTTGACAGCAGTACCAAACAGAAAGAGTTGTCAATAAAATATATTATATTCAATTCAAGTATATTACAATGTCTTCATGGAGTGTGTGAGAATCACAACAAGCTTATAATAGACTGAATAATCAATCCAAATAGAAGAAAAAATACTTAGATAATTCGGTTTCGAAGGACTCTCCCGAATACTACATATATTTTGACCAATATACTCTTCGGAAACTTGTTGCAGAAAGTCTTCATCGAAAAATGCGAAAAGTATTAAATTCATTATAAGCTCATCTAAATTGTCATCATCTTTGAATGACGCAGGTGTCGGTTAAAAAGCAGTCTTTCTTCAGATATTCTCGTTTTTTTATTAACTTTTAAAGTCGGATTGGCAATAGAACTATAGAAGTACTAAGTTTAGACTGTAAAATCGGTACTCTAGTTGAATCTACTTCTGGACTTGATAAAGACCTTGATACTACTGAAGCATCGATATGACCAGACACGTTGGGCTGAAGCTCCCTAGTGATGTTGTTAATAATTATTGATGAGCTACTTTCCCATGAAGTAATATAGTTGAAGGTCTTGCCCAAAAAATCATCTTGAAGTAGTTGAAGTGTTTTATCCACTTCATTCAATCCCAAATCACGGGGTCTGATCATGTCATCATCACTATCCTCACCAGACACTTCGACCACACTACCTTATGGTAGTGCAGCACGGTATCCGACATCAGGTACATATGAGTGCAATAAAGTCTTAATATTTTATTTATTTACTAGTATCATATAGTATTATTGTAAATATATTTAATTTACAACAGAACTGAAACAAAAACTTACTTCCAGTAATTATTTTTGTAGGAAAATACTGTATTTTCAGAATTTTAAGAGTATAACTTAATGCAACTTTTTTCAGTTACTGCCCTCTAGCGCCAGTATGTCAAACGGGTAGTTTATTGAATGCTTAATGCAAACATTTTACTTAAAACTATATAATACTTATAGGACTTAAAACTATAAGAAAGGTAGGGGTACATGGAGCTTAGAAAAGAAAATTGAGTTTTTTGAGGGGTTGAAGTTTAATTAGTTTTAAAAGATCACTGTACGAAAGCAAGTTATGGTTATCTTACCAAGGAAGATCCCATAAAGCAAATCGAATAAATCACCTAGAGTGACTTTAGTGGTAAAGAGACCAAACTTGGCAAGCGTTTTCTAGTAGCGAACGGCCTAACGTAAGGCCTTACCTAAGGTAAGGGTTAGACAAATTCCTTGGACCATTGAAAATTGATTAATGAATTAGCTTTGTTTATAATATTGTGATATCCGCTTGAATGTGAACAGCGTCTTATATTTGAATAGCACAAGATTTCCATATTTGAATACAGAAGACTCAACCTGTAGGGAATCGAGAATGGAATCGAATTTTATAGCTAAATGGAACAAAATATACTCCAAAGATGTTAGGGGAATATAAATATCAGCATCTCTCAAAATATGGTATGCAAGTTAGTTCTAAAGTGGGTTTTGAAATGTGATTAGATTAGAAATAAAGTGGTTTAAATAAAAGATTAAGAAAAGTAAAACGGATTGAGAAAAGCGATTGAATTGTAAATTGTGATTGTATTGAATAAAGTGATTTATTGGAAAAAAATAAGTTCTATCATATGTATTAACACAAACATTTTACATTGGTGTCAGCAGTAGGATAGGACTTATTGTTTGAAAAAAAAGAAGGTATTTTGTGATTGTTTGAAAAAGCTATAAATGGTCGAAAATTATTGCAGTTGACTCTCGTCCAACATAAATCCGAGTTAAACAAGAGAAACCTTAGTCAGTGGAGGAAAAAGTGACTTGGTCATCCGGGATCAGATCGCTTTTAACAACGAGGGCTCGGTCCAGATACATGCTTCTTTGATGCTGACGAGGAATATAAAATGATTACTGACAACGATATATCTGCACTGATGCATTTCCTATCGAAAATGGACTAACAAAAGAATAGTCTTGAACAAAATATGAAGAACAAATTCGGCGAACAAAAGAAAACTCTAGACGAACAAAAAAACAGAACAAAGAGAAGAAAAATCAAGACGAAGAAAAGAACAGCCTCGAATAAAAGCTTGACAAAGAGAAAAACAAAAAATGCACAAAAATTCGTCGCATCATCAACAAAAAATGAATGAACAAAAGAATATTTTGGAAAGCAAAGGAACATTCTACCACAAAAGTTCGAAGAAATAGATGATAAATTTGAAACAATAGAGAAGAATGTTGAAGACGAATTTGAACAAATGGAAAACAAAGTTAAGCGGTTGAAGGCGAAAGAACTGAAACCTCCCTCATTCGATAGCCAGACCTCATGGTCTATTTATAAGTAGCCAGTTGAAATGGCTGCCTGTGCCAACAACTGGGACAATATGGAGAAATGCTTTGCCCTATCAGAAGCCTTGCACGGTCCTGCGGCAGAATTGTTGCAGACTTATATGGCTTTAGTACAGGCTATCGAAAACGGTTTGGAGATAGCCACATGCAGGAGATTTATAAGCTCCAACTGCATAAATGAATGTCACATTTGTCATTTTTCACCGCAGGCCAAGAAATAATCGACGAAGTGGTAAAAGACGCATTCATTCTGGCGGAGTAGCATCTGTTGAATGCTGCGCAAGATTTAGTGTCGAGGAAGAAACGAAGAACTCGCTCCTGGAAATGCGATAAAATAGGCAGTGTAGAGAACTGGTACTACGAAAAAACTACCCTCATTGCAGAAACAAGCAAATAGAGGATAAAACCGGCAGAAACGGCGATCGAGAAGTCTATCAAACTTCCCAAAGCCATTAGTCGGGACTTCCCCAGGACCAACATCCAAGTCCCGATGACAAAATGATACTTCTTTCAAAAGTAGTCAGCGTTAAGGAAAAATGGATGTCATGATGTCGGTGTCACTGTCTCAATCCTCTGAACGTATTCTGTATAGGGGTCTTGGTTGCATAAAACCTCAGTTGCAGTTTGCGAACAGCTGCGAGAGCAACGCTCAAGATATACATACGTTAAAGCCTTATATGGATGTAGCTGGCAAGAATAACATTCTCTCATGTGTTTTTGGGATCTGACATATGTAACGAGTGCATAATTGGTTCAGAGTTTTTTTTTTTTTTTTTTTTGTTTAGTGGATATACCACCATTTAAATTTATTAAAATTTACAAACAAAAATTAAAAAAGTCTTATATTGTGCTTAGAAAAAGAACAATCAAAAAGGAATTATATTTATCTATAAGGAAAATTGTATTTTACGAAATGAATCACTTTTCTTTTGAAAATGCCAAAATTCATTTCAATTTTTAATTTATTTAAGCCTCATTTTTAAAGCTTTTATATACAATACTATTTTGTGTAGCATTTGTAAGGCGTAAGTAAGGCGGCAATCGTAAGTGATTTTCATTTCGTAAATAGTTTGGTTGTGATTCTCGAACATATCGTATGTGTTTTTTTTTGTAAAAAGGTAGCATATTAAATGTTATTTTGAATACAAAACATAGAACGTTGACTTAAACTCTTTGCGTGACACTTAACCATTTTAATATATTCAGAAAAGATACGGATGTATATCTGCTAAGTTATCACTACATACACAAAAATAAAATTGACGAACAGTACTCAAAATGTGGCTTGATTATTACATTAAATATATTTATTGCACTTATTACGTATTTTATTTAAGAAGCATTCTTTTTTAATACTTTTTTACTCTCTGGCCTTCTGGGAAATATTCATGATGCACTACACCGTTGTAATCCACGATAACCGTGAATATTGCCTTCTTTTTTGACTGAAAACGACGTGTTTTTTTTATCTTGGCTCATTTGGTGAACGCCATTCACTTGCCTAATGTCTGGATTGCGTGTCGTATTCATAAACCCACGTAGATGTCTTCAGTAATCCTTTTGATGAATGTGGGTCAGCCTCGCAAATCATCTCTTTTGCGACGTCAACACGGTCTCTTTTTTGTATGAAAATGAGGTCTTTGCTGCTACACGAAGAAAACCCAAATCATTAACCAAAATGTTTTGGCCGGATCCATAGGCAATGTTGAAGTCCTCCGCTATCTCTCTGATGATTAATTTGTTGACCAACATTTCTTTTACTTTATCAATGTTTTCGTCGGTTTTCGATGTCGATGGTCTGCCACTGCGTTCATCATCTTCAATTGACTCACGACCACATTTGAACCGCTCGTGCCACTGGTTACCGACCGTTGCCGAAACACTTTTTCAGCATTTCCAACGTTCGCGCACCATTAAGTTCGTTGTTGCACATTTAAATCCATTTCTAAAATTGTAAAAAATCGCCAACACACACAGAGATAGATGTACTCTTGGCTACGTAACTTTTGTAAATGTCAAGCTATGACACAAAGATTTAGAGAGAATGTCAAAAACAGATGTACCAACTTAACAAAAAAAAAAAACCAAATCGGAAGAATGGGAGCGCCGCGCGGTGACGCTATCGGGAACTTTAAGATCAAGGTGGAATATAAGAAATATACACCATACGTACGATGATGTCAGAGCGGAATTAAATTACGCAGTGGAAAAAGTATGACAATTTGAAGTTAAGAGGGTTGTACACCAAGGCAGTGTGCAAGGTCCGTGCTACTGTTTCTCTTCTGTTTCCCGATATAAGATTTCCTTGCAGGAAATGTCGCTTAAATTTAAAGTTTTGTTATATACGATAGTCATTCGTATGCGACTACAATATAGGGTTTTCTAATAACGACTTGACAAAATATGGCCCAATAACGCCGCCGGCATGCAAGCCGCACCAAACAGTTATTTTTTGTGGATGAAGTGGTGATTCATGAAGCACATGTGGGTTTTCACCCGACCAATAACGCATATTTTGCTTATTGACGAACCCATTGAGCCAAAAATGAGATCCGTCACTGAAGATGATTTTGCGATGAAATTCATCATCTTGGCGCATCTTCTCCAGAGCCCAATCGCAGAACGTACGTCGCTTCAAATGGTCCATCGGCTTCAATTCTTGAGTCAGCTTGATCTTGTATGGGTGTAAACCAAGATCCTTACGCAAAATACGCCATTCTTGAGAACGCCGTGATTTGTATCGTTTGCTACGGACGTCTGAACGGCAGCGATATTTTCGACACTTCGAGCAACCCGTTGTCTCACTGACAGGGCAACATCACACAACGAATATGTAGACTCAAATTTTTGCACTAAATTTGTTATTGCCTGTCTACTAGGTCGAGAATTATGACCGAAAAGTCACCGACTCTGAAAATCTGTAGAAAATTTTTATAATTTGCAGACGTTGCTCGTTAGAGTACTTTACCCTGATGAAAATGTTGAGCTTACTTAATAAATTGACAGTGACAGTTTGATGAGAGTGCGTTCACAAATTAAATTCAAAATTGTCAAGTCCCTATTGGAAAACCCTATATAAATGAGGTTATGGAGAATTTGGAAATCTGATTTTATCCCTCTCATCGGCGCTTGTTCATTGACTCTTCTTAAACCAGCTTTAAAGCTTTGTACCTCTTGCCCATGCTGCTAATATGAAAGAAACCTATAAAAACGTGAGGTTGTTACTTGAAAAAAATCAAATATAGTACATATTCTTTTAAAATTTTTGGGAATTTGAAAGTTGTGGCCCTATTACTTGGACTTCAGCTGGGCTATAGCAAATTCCGCTGCTCTCTCTGTGAATGGAATAGTAGGAAAAAAAAAAAAACAATACCATAAGAAAGTATGGCCTAAGCAAGCACCTTTAACCCCTGGACAGAAAAATGTGAAATATTTACCTCTTACGGTTCCGATGGATCGCAATGGAACCGGATTTTTGTATTCAAAAGAAAAATTTCCTATAATAAGTGAATCAGAATAACAATCATTTTAATATATTACACAATGTGTAAAAAAATAAAAATTAAATTAAAAACCATTGTTTATAAATTTGTTAACAACCAATAAACACGGGGATGAGGTACGGCATACCTTGATACTTAAAATTTCAATAAACAAAAACAACATCTCCAACAACCAAATACGTCAAAATATGTCAAATAAAAATCCCAGCGATCTAATTCTCTCTCTTTATATTAACAACTTTTGAAGAGGAAATTAATGGTGATAGCCATATAATTATGACCAAATTAAAGGAAAAAGATCGGTCTGTGCCAGCAAGCTCTTTATAAGGGGCATTGACAAAAAAGCTCTTGTTGATGTAATTTAACTAGTTTTGTACGTAGTCCTAAGTATATAAAGGGATCAACGACCTAATGGATATAAAAATCAGCTGTCCCAGTAGAACCGAGGTGAAAATTTAATTATTTCAGTACACTGACTCACTTACCAATCGATCTCTGAAAAAGAAAAACTAAAATTATAACATTCAACTAACGAAGTTGATAATGGCAATTTATCTAATTGTCTGTTGCAATTTTTAATTTATATTTTAAAAGTAATAAAAGTAAAAAAAGAGTAAATTTTAGCCTCTATTTTTTGAACGATTCAGAACATGGTCCTTCGAAAGTTAAAATAGTCGAACTTGAAGATTTAAACATATTTTTTTAAAAATAATGTGCTGATAAATTTAAAGTGATATCGAAGATTCACGGACGGTCGTCCCCTACCACACCGATTGAAGAATATCCGCAACAATTGCGCTGTTATCCTGCAATAGCATTCTAGCAACGGATTCAACATTTATTATGGGTTATAATGAGCAGGTTTTCGTTCGCTAGGAATTAAAAATAATCTTCCAGCTATATTTAGCACTATCCCTAACTGCTCGTATCTTGGCACCATCGACGGCAGCAGTAACTTGGGTCAGCGTAGCCAACCCGGCAAACAATTTTCGGTGGCCAGGTTCAAATCTCTGTGCAAGGAACATGTTTTTCTTCTTTCGTTTCAATTGTTCTAGTTTCCACATTGCGCGATCCGACCTAATTGTTATCATATGGTAATCCTTCGATTAGGATTAGCGATTTTGGAAAATCAGGATATGTGGTTCTATCTGATGAACGGATCATGGTAACTGGTACGAGTTTGGAGAAAACAGGCGACTGGTAGGGAGTGGGAAAATGGGAAGGCTGCGAATGATAGTGAGGGTCAGTTGATAGGGGTCAACCAAGCGGTTCGGTAATCCGATGAAAAATAGTTGAATAGTCGGGAGTGTAAAAGAAAAGAAATATAGAAAAAAAAGCAAGAAAACGATAAATGAACTAGGAGAAGCGCGAGATTCAATAACTTTTGGAAAGAGTTCTCGGGAAAATAAAATAGAGCTCAATCCCGGGTTTCATATCTGAGTAATCCGCTTATTATTATCAAGCTAATATATAATGTATTTTTTTTTTTATTAATTGTTTTGTTATTATTTTTCTCCCTCCATTTTGTTATTTTTTTTACTATTTCGTTATTTTGCCTTGTCCTCTCGGAGCGCGAATCCAGAATTTAGTCGCGATTCTGGATGTAGGTAGTAAGACGGAAGTGCAATCGCGTGGCGCCCATTTTAACACCTTAACCCACGACCACTCTTGGTGGTGGTCGCGAACGTCGGTAACACATTATCCAGATTTCAAAGCTTTAAGGGTGACAAACTTAAGTGAAGAACAGTAGCCAGTTAAGTAGTAGTTAAGTAGCTAGTTAATTCCGAAGATATTCAGTTAGCTGAGAACAAAGACTTTAATTTATGAAAATGTTGCAACCAGCTAAGTCCATTGAGGGACAAGAAGACATCCTTAATGAAATCTCTAACAGATAAATATGTTGCGGATGAAATATTTTCAAAAACTAAAAGAATTTATTTCACCTTCAGTGGTCAACTGCATAACGAAATCGACAAGTTATTTTAAGATCACCAGTGTATATCAGACACATCTCGTTTGAACACAAAAGTCTTCGTCTTCGTTCCTACGTCTACAACGAATTCAAATGTCAAATTTTTAAAATCGGTGCGAATTTTAAAATCAGTTTCTTAGTATGATATAGGGTGATTCATCGTGAGGTTTGACTTATAATGTAAAATAAAACACATGAATTTGAGAGTGAACTTAAAATTTTTATTATCCGTTAAAAGAACGATTCATGACTTGTTGAAAATGATATCATATAAATGTTGGCCACGACTACGTCTGAGGTGGTACATTCTAAAGGTCCGATTTTAGGCGACTCGTTCGAGCATAGCGACTGGTATCTCGGGGATAACACGAATAATGTTGGCTCTCAAATCGTCAATCGTAGTTGGCTTATTCCTGAAGACTTAAGGTTTTACATATCCTCAAAAAAAATCTTCCAAAGGTGTGATATCCCACGATCTAGGCGGCCAATTTACCGTAGCAAAATTAAGTGCTCACCGAAATGATTTCTCAACGGCTCGTAAAGCCGTCTTGTTGAAACCAGAGCTCACCGAGACCATGGGCTTGAATTTCATTAAGCACATAGTCCGTTAACTTGGCGCGGTTGCCATTGACGGTAACATTCTGATTTGCCTCATTTTTGAAGAAACATGGACCCATGATTCCACCAGCCCATAATCCAAACCATACCGTTGTTTTTAATGGATGTAATGGTAGCTCTTGGTACTCTTCGGGTTGCTCATCAGCCCAAAACACGGCAATTTTGTTTATAAACGTATCCATTGAGTCAGAAATGGGTTTCATCACTGAACAAAATTTCACGATAAAACACCGGATTTTCATAGAGTTTTTCTAGAGCTTATTCACTGAAAATATGACGCAGATTCAAGTCGTTTGGCTTCAGTTCTTGCACAAGTTAAATTTTGTACGCTTTTAGGCTTATATCATCACGTAAAATACGCCTAGCTGTCGAATACGCCAAGCTAAGCTGCTGAAAACGACGACGAATCGATTCGTCACGATCTTCGCCTACACCCTCAGCTACAGCCGCTATCGTCTCTTTACTAATGTAAACTGGTATTCAAATTTGCGAATGGCATTGGCAATAGTGGTTTCAACAGGTCGATTATGCGCACTGTAAATTCCTCGAATCGCACCAAAAACATTTCTCACAGAACACTGATTTTTGTAATAAAGCTAAACAATTTGGAGACGCTTTTGTGCTGTACTGTACTTTCCATAAGATACTCCCACAAACTCACCGAGATTGGAAAGAAAAGCAAGTTATTTCAAAAACGTTGCCTGAGTGGAAAAATTGTATGTCTTTTATTGAGGGTCGATTCTGTTCTCTAGAAAACATTGCAGAAATAAATGAACTCATCGGACAATAAGAGATTAACAAAAAAACAACAGCGACGACAGTACTCCACGTGAACTTACAACCTGTGAAAAAGCAATTCATATGCCGATTATGTAGTGCTTCACATTCTATCTGTCGTTAAAAAAGTTTCTTAAAATTAGATAGAAGTAATCAAGACGAATTCAGTTTGTAGTAACTGCTTAGGATATGACCACCAAGAGTCAATTTGTAAGAGTAGTAACAAGTGCTACAAATGCCATCAAAAACATCATACATAAAGACGCAAAACCATCACCAGAAATCAAAATCAACAAGTTCAATATCAAGGCGAAAATAACTTCCATTATCTAGGTAATACCCAAAATCATTTCATTCAAAACACGAATTAACCTCATTTCTTAAACGTTGGTCAAAATATGATTCAGACTATGCCCTTAAACACCGTAATTACTTCACCTAGGCATCCGACCGCTTCATTATCAAATCATTTTAATCAAACGCGGTTAAAGGTCGTGTTAGCTACTGCTTTACTCAAGGTTATTTCTTCAAATAAAGCTGACACAGGAGGAAGAAAAATGCCAACAATATTTTCAGTGGACAATTCAAAGAAGAAAGGATAGTAGGTACGAAGTCCAAATTCCATTCAAAGATAGAGTTCGACCAATTCTGAGGAATTCTTAGAGAGCTGCGATGGCCGATTTCGGAGCAAGTTCCTGAAAACGAAAGAGAAGTTAATTTGCCTCTCAACTTTGACTTGCCAGGTGCCATTAAAATTTAGGGAATTCAATGGCATCCAGCAATAGACACCTTTAAATTTAAAATAAACCTACCTCAGCTAACTCAGCATACAAAACGATCTGTGTGCCAGATGTTGCTCGTTTATTTAATCCACTTGAATGGGTCGCTCCTTACGTCATTAAAGAGACTGATTTGGGAAACACCACTATCTGAAGACATAAAACGACAAAGGATAGATCTGCGAAGAGGGCTCTTCAAATTACAAAAGGTCGAAATCTCAAAAAAACAAAAGTTGCTCTTTGCTTTGTACAGCAGCTTTGTTAGCAAAGCTTTTGCATCGAATGTAAAGGGTAATGCAATTTTAAAGGTATCAAACATTCGCGTGGTCGGACTTAATGATAGCATTGGCTTGGATCAAAGGAAATCCCGCGATCTGGACCAGTTTTGTAGCCAATCGTATCAGTGAAATACATACATTCATTGCTTGGTAGAGATGTTTGGCGACACATTGGTACTAAGGAGAACCCAGCCGATATTGGTTGAAGAGGATTGTCACCAGAAAAGTTAATTGGTAACAAGATGTCGTGGAATGGACCACCGTTTCTTCAAAGCTTTTCTTCAGATCTCCTTTTAGAAAGCCCGACTGATACCGAAGTGGAAACTAGAGGAATTAAAAAAATTGAAACAAGGCCAACTTTTTATGGGGACTAGTTGTCCAATATATTTACCACTTTCGCCCAGTTAGTGTTTTAGTGTGTCATCATCAAGGGGGCGTATATTGAATATTACTCTACCCTTAATCGACTGATTCGGAGTACAGCGAAGGTTTTTTCGATGTGAGAGCAAAATGTAGAAACATATCCCATAACCCCAGACAGACTGATTTCATCACAAAGGCAGTTGGTTAAGGTTGTTCAGAATGGAATATTCCACAAGGAAATGATAAGGTTGAAAGAGGGCAAACAAATTGGAAAGCGAAGTCGAATTTTAAGCGACTCAATCAGGATTTTTGCAAGCAATGGAGCACGACATACATTCATATGTTGCCAAAAATCAAAGTGGGATAAATGGTCAAGGAAGACAATTTTCCACCAATACAGTGGGTTCTCGCGCGTGTGCTCTAATTACATCCCGGTTCAGATGGTCTGACGAGCTTGCTGACCATAAAAACTGAAAAATTAAAAAGACATATTGGGTCTATAACTTCGAGCGGTTTGCTAAGAGATGGCGTAATTTGTATTATTCCATTGGAACATGCGTTGGAAAACTACTGTCATTGTACGTCATTTCAGTATATGTCATTCATTTGAAGCGTAAACAACAATAAATTTTTTTCACTCAAATATGTCGAACTTTGTGCCTGAAAAAGTGTTTTTGCGGGGGGTTCTTCTTCATTATTTTAATACGAAGAAAACTGCTGCCGAAAGTCATCGTATTTTGGTGGAAGTTTATGGTGAGCTAGTTGAGCGAACGTGCCAAAAGTGGTTTGCACGATTTAAAAGTGGTGATTTTGGCTTGGAAGACGATGAACGTCCTGGGCAGCCAAAAAAGTTTGAAGATGAAGAACTGGAAACATTACATTACTGTTGCCAAACACAAGAAGAGCTCGCAGAATCCTTAGGTGTCACTCAAGCAGCCATTTCAAAACGTTTAAAAGCAGCTGGATATGTTTAAAAGCAAGGAAATTGGATTCCAAATGAACTCAAGCCGAGAGACGTCGAAAGGCGGTTTTGCATGTCCGAAATGCTTCTGGAACGCCACAAAAGGAAGTCATTGATAAAAAAGTTCTTGTTAATTTAATTTAACTAGTTGTGTAGGAAGTCCTAAGTATATAAAGGGGTCAACGATCTAATAATAGAATCAGCTGAACCGGTAGAGCCGAGGTGGTTATCGTTTAACTAACGAAGTTTTCCATTTTGGTGCTCCACAACGGCAATTCATCTAGTTGTCCGTTGCAATTTTGAATTTATTTATATTTTAATAGTAATAATAGTAAAAAAAGAGTAGATTTTAGCTTCGAATTTTTAACGATTCGGAACAATTCGTGATGCGAAAATATAAAAGAGTATTTTCGTTGGATCTCAAATCGGAGAGTTAATAAAAGATCCAGTGTTTGAAGAAAAAATGATCTGGAAAAACAAGCTTGGATATCTTTTAAGACAGTTTTTTTTTTCAAATTATCTAGGTAACTATAAGGGTAACAACTATAGAGAGTGTGTTAGCGAGCTGTTACTGGCTTATCAAGCATTAGGTTGCAACATGTCACGTGTTTTCTGTGGTTGATTAGATGGATTTCACCACAAATTTTCCGCAGAATGAGTCATAGTTAAAAAGACTTGCTTCACCTAGGTCTTCTAAGTATATCCCAAGATTTCCTTTAAAATTGTTGGTTTCTACTGCATATGGTGTTGTTGTTTGGCACACTATAATTCCAATTAGTAATTCAATAATGAACAGTATTTTTAGTGGATTTACTTTAACCTTTTGTTTTGGAGAAACTTTTGGGTATTTTCGTTTGAGAGTTGTTATATCAGAGTAGGATTTTGTTTATGAATTCGAAAAATCAACTTTTAAGGGCTCAGCTATTTCCTTCTTTATTGATGACTCCCCAAGATTTCTGGCGGATCCTTTGGAATATCTGCCTGAATCTCATAAGGTAGGGGAAAAACTTTAGCGAAACTTTTGCTGGTGTCTTTATATCGACTACTAGAGTAATTTTGTCTTGTTGTCTTGTCATTCCGGGCTCCCGGAAACTTTATTGTCGCTTTGTCAGAAAATATTTTTGCTGGGCAACCACTTCGTGGTATAAACCTTTTTAGTGCTTCATTAATAGCTTGGGTTGTTAAATCTGTAACCAGATACATGGCTTCTGTTGCAAAATAAATGAATACTGATATATATGCTTTTGTTGGTCGTTTACCCCGTATTTTGTAGTAGATGTAAACTTGTCCAAGAAAGTCGACACAAATATATACGAATGGTTAAAGTCGTTCTTTTGGCCAATTTCCCATTTATTGGTATATACTTCTTGGTTTTGGTCTAAAACAACGTATACAGTTCTACACGAACACGAATAACGAAAACCAAACCCCCTCAAAAAAATGACGATAGAGGAAGAAGAATCGATAAGCAAAACAGAGATCATAACAAGATAAATATAACATAACATAACAAGATCAAGAATAAGAACGAAAACAAGAATGAGAATAAGGACGAAAAAACGAAAACCAAAAGTAAATAAGCCAACCGAGGTCGAGAAATACACCAACAGACAGACTAGAAAAAAAAAACTACCGCATCCGACGAAAGGACTACGAAGTAGTGATTGTGGCTGAGACGGCTTACCCTCCTCTACCAGCAAAAATCGGAGCCAGAGAGCAACCCGCATAGGCAGGAAAACCCTGAACTAAATGAGTACCACATTTTTAATTAAATATATCGACATAGATACACGTATATATGCATACAGTGATATCCGCGTCCGTAGGCCTACTTTTCGTTGTGTCTTGAAACCGTTCGTGAGACGGTTATTTTATAGACCATCGCCCCTGTGTGGGCCTTACGCTACTTTCGAGTAAAATCAAATTAAAATCTTTAAGCAAATTTTTTCTTTGATTCTTTCAGCTTACCCTGTGATCCCCTTCAAAAAAAAGAAAAACATGTTGCAAAAGCTACATGAAACCATACCGCCCTCAAGGCAGCGCAGTGCTTTATGTCAAATTGCCGTGCCAAAATTGGGAGGATATAAAAAAAACATAAAACCAGCCGCATTCAGTGGGGATGACGAAGGCAAAACTAAATATATGTATATAAAAAAAAACTATGTTTGTTTTCATACGCTCCTCCACTGATCGGCATTCTAAGTAGTTTATATTGGTGTGTGCGCATGTAGTTATGGGTCATACATAAACGGAGCGGGATAAATCTCTTTTTCGCCGGCATTGACGGAAAATCATTGAAGAGTTCAATGACCAGGCCAACGAAGTCAACGGTGGACACAGCTGTCCAGTTGGGCGAAAAGGTTTCTTGAGAGACACAGCTGGACGGAGAGGTTTCGCTTGGCCGCACAACGACGAGTCAAGGCATTCCTAATCAAGGCTTAAATTTAAATTTAATAGTAAAGTTAAATTTAATTTGAATTATAAGGTTTAACAGTAGTTTTTATTTTATTCCTCTTGGCTACTAGATTTTTTATTTAAATCTTCGTTTTACTTTTGTTTGCACTGACGCCTAAGGATTTTGCCGCGCAATTTTTAAAAGAATCGGCTTAGACAAAGTTCCGGTTTTTTTTTTTTTTTTAATATCCTTTTGCTAATGTCCTTGTGATACAATATATGATCTTAAATTCCCCATCAGGGAAAAGAAAAGTCATACTTTTTTCTCATCTATTTTCCCAGTTTAGACCCATTGTTGGCCAGCAGGTGTGTGCAGCTAACACACATTTGCTTGTTATCATTCCGGTTTTTTTTTGCAATTTCCTCTTTGACTCACATTCACTTCCCGCAGTCACTTTATTCGCTCATCAACCACCACCTGTGTGGATGCGGTTCGTTTTGCCTCCTTCCGTAAAGATTACTGTTTTGATGGCAGTCCGAATCCCCTAGGATTTCGCAACAAATTGACGCCTAGAGGTAAGGCTTAATTAACATACGAGTATAGCTGTACAAAAGAGGTACATAGTGATTTACGGGAAGTGTCTTTGTTTTCCATTTTATTGCGTTTTGGGCAGGCAAAAGGCTTTTTTTTTTTTTGTCCTCCGATTTGAATTCCAAAAGTAACAATAAAAACTTCTTCGGACTTATATTTTTTAAATATATTGTACTTGTTTGCGATACAATTTGAACACCTAGAAAAATAAATTGTCCCACACAGAGCAGAATGCACGAAAACAGAAGTCTAGTATGACACACAATAATATTTGACTTTTATACATATTTATGTGTGTTAATGTACAATATTTTGACATACAATCTAAGAGAAAAATTTTGATTCTGAAATGAAAATTAGAAGAAAAATTTTGTTTCTGAGAAAATGAGGGAAAATAGTGTTACGTAACTTCTGTACCTCGGAGCACGAAAAAAAGCACAAACGAAAACGCCATTAAAGTGCAAATAATCTCTGTTGTTTTATAGATTTACATGGAAGTGTTTTTCTAATAAGAAATCGCGAGATTTCAAGACCATCCATATATCCATACATTCATAAATACATACATTTATATTTAGATTATTTGAACTCAAGTTGTGTATTAGGTATGTTCAAAAAGTAATGTGACTTTTAATATTTATAAAAAAATATATTTATTTATTGATCAATACTATATTAATATTGTTTCCTTCAAAGGAGCTCTTTGAGCTTTTCCAGCGATGCCATTTTTATATCCTCAATCGTTGCATATCTCCGTCCTTTCATAGGTCTCCTCAGTTTAGGGAACAGGAAAAAGTCGAATGAGTACAAATCCAGTGAATATGGTGGCTGAAGCATAATTGTCGTGTTTTTTTTTTTTTTACCAATAAATCTCTCAGAAGCAACGATGAATGAGCAGGTGCATTATCGTGATGCAAAATATTGAAAGATTGGAATTGTGTTTTTACAATTCCGGTCGTTTTTTTCGTATTGCTCCTCGCAAACGGCGCTTTACTTCAAGGTAATGCTCTTTGCTCACAGTACGACCTTGAAGTAAAACATCCTGATACACTACGCCACCGTTATCGAAAAAAAAAACAGTGATCAAAGTTTTGACATTTGACCGAACTTGGAGTAATTTTTTGGGTACTTGTCTCACCTGGCTTTCATTGGGAAGATTAGGTTTTGGTATCGACGTCACAACCATATACCCATGATTCGTCGATAGTTATGAGACTTTTGAGCAAGTCATGCAGCGGTTCTTCTGATCAAAATTAAGAAGTTTCGGAACAAAATACGATGACGCATATTTCATACGAAAAACATCCAAAAAATTGCCGGACACGTGCCGACTGATATGCCAACATCCTCAGCAACTTCTTTTATGGTAATTCGACGATTTACCAAAAAAAAAATTTTTCACAGCTTCGACGTTATCATCTTTTGTTGATGTGCTGGGGCGTCTAGAGCGAGGTTCGCTCTTGCCATCTTCTCGAAAATCTTAAAAGAGCTTGTACCATTTGTTAACATTACTTTTACTTAATACATACTCACCGTACGCTATTGTCAACATTTCAAGTATTTTAGAGCACTTGATTCCAATTTTTACACAAAATTTTTTAAAATAATTGAAAACCGCTGAGCACAGCAAAACACGTCTAACCTTTCTATCTGTCAAACTAGATATGCTATATTCTTGATATATATGTTAGGGACATGCGTACCAACACGGAAAATATCAATAATCGAATGTACGTTGCCCGCGAAATTTCAAAAGTCACCTTACTTTTTGAACACATCTCGTATATTTTAAGTTCCAAGTTGGTTTTTACTGTGTTTTTTCTTATATGTACATACAGTACTTATACATGTAGTTTTTACATTTGTTTATAAATTTAAAATATATTTTCACATATCATATATACATTAATATACATATACATATATGGTACATACCTTTTTATTTTTCGGTGAGAGTGTATTCATTCATGGATTTCTGGCTTGTTTTAGTTTTGGCGACATGTACACATAAGCGTTGCCGTGTTGGGATTTAGCTCTTCTTACTAGTAAGAAGAAGTTTCTGATAAACTTTTCGATTTCTTTCTTTTCTGCCTTTGTCTTGTACTTTAGTTCGGCTTTGTTTTAATTTGACCGGTCTGACATTGAGATAAGCCGATAGAGTCAGGACGAGCTATACTATAGGATGAGGAAGTCGCTACGAGCAGCTAGAGCGCATGAGCGCGGTCAAGGATTACTTCACCATGTTCTCCTGAAGTCGGCAAATTCTAGGACCCTTTGAAAGGATTTTTAAGAGAACGTCTTCCTTGTGTTGGATGTATCGCGATGGATCGTCTGTGACGACAGTGCCCAGTTCCACAGTAAGAAATTGGCTGCTCTCGCCGAAATGTACGGGTCACAAATTAAATTCTCTTACAGGATGATCCTGCAGAAATCATTAAGCCATCCTTACGTATCGCAAAATCCTAGGTCTTGGGAAACCCAATTAGCTAAAGTTAGATGCTGCATCCGGACAGCTCAACACGACGTCTTAGGAGTCTCTCCGTAATTCGCGAATTTCGGTAGAGAAATGATAGCCCACGCTATACATATATGGTTAGGGCAAGCGACAGGGGCTTAAGGCAGGTAGATAGAAATGAAAAAGTATGAGATATAGAACTGTGGTCAGAAGCTAGTGACTCAGACGTAGTACAGTGTAGATTAAGACAGCTTAGGGAAGATATTAGTAAAAAGTTAGCGGCGGCAACGTTAAAGGTTTCTACGTCATACAACGGAGATATGTATAATATAATAAAATATATATATAATGTATATATATAATATAATATGAATGTAGTAGATATACTCGCTTTCCTTTTTAACCTAAGTATTTCCACTGGTACGTTCCCTGACAGGTTAAAATAGGCAAACGTTCTACCATTTTTACAAAGGGCAACAAGAGATAAAAACAACAACATGCCTATCTCACTACTCTCTGCCATCTCGAAAATTTTTGAAAGAATTTTGCGATTTCTGAAGAGAATAACTTTTTCAGACCCTTGCAATATGGCCTTAGGGTGGGACCCTCTACTAAAGATGCTCTCATGAGTTTCTTTTCGATAATAAATAAAGGCCTGGACTCGAAAAAAAGCTGTGCCGGTCTGTTTGTTGACATAACCAAGGCTTTTGATATGGTAAACCATACAATTCTCTCGAGGAAATTACATTGGTCTGGATTTGGAGTAGCTGGTATCGTATCTCAAAGATAGAAAGCAAGAAACTTAAATTGGAGATTGTTTTAGTGAAAACAGGATTATGAAACTAGGGGTACCCCAAGGGTCTGTATTGGGCCCTACTCTTTTCCTAGTCTACATAAACTCCCTGTTTCTTCAACCTTTTACAGGAAATGTTACGGCTTTTGCCGACGATCTTGGCATCGCGTACGACTCTGTTAGCCACCTCCAGCTACCAGCTGATATAAACTATGATGTAGACCTACTGAGAAAATGGTTCGTTAAATATATACTGATTGTCAGCAATAAGACGAAACTAATGTTTTTCAGCCATAGGTTGCAGGCTGTGCCGGACCTCGATTTTCACTTTCATGCCGCTAATTGTAAACGAAAATCCAGTCTCTACTTGTTTTACAGAAATGTGCTATAAGAACGATTTGCGGTGTTCCTCGACTCACCCATTCCATGGCACTCTTTAGGAGCCTTAAAATTTTGCCGGTTAGACACCTTTATTATTACAATGTGCTTAAATTTTTCTTTATGAGAAGTGGTTATTTGCAGATCCCGATCTCTGATCACTTCCATCTTAATTCTTAATTATATTATCTACATGAAACTCTGCTGATGTGGCATTCAACACAATTTGAATTCTAAATACGAATGTCACTATATGTTCCTAATTAAATACGTGAATGAAGAAAGTTTGGAGCTTATTGAGTGCAAATCACGCCCCAAAAATCTTCAACTCCCTTGTCCATTTGTTGCCTGTTGACCTCTTCTTTTCACCTCGCCCTTCTGGTGCCGTCCATTCTCTTATTTCTTCCCGTCATGCTCTGGATGCCACGGTACAGGAGGAATTTACTGGATGCTTGCGATTCAGTTCCCTTTTTCGGTCTACCGCTCCAAATATGACCATATAAGTAACCCGGACAAAGTTAAGCCACGAGATGTCTACAACTGCAGCAATAGCCGAGAGCCCACCCTACCTGAAATTGTTTGCTTCTAATGTTATAAATTTGTAAAACCCCGTACCCCCACAAATAGTTAAATACAAAATTGTAGAGCAAAGCCCACAACACCCCGCGGTCGTTCGTTTGCCCCATATGGCTGAAAGAAAGTTTACGGGCACTGTAGTGTATGTACCTGTTGTAAAATAGTTTTCCTCCATGTCCGGCGGTCTCAATGGAAGCTCTCAACGTTAGCTTTGCTTTCGGGTCAGATTTATGGCTTCGAACCAAAGTAATCGCTTGGACGGCAAAACAAACAGAATGAACGAACATGCCCACAAACATAGAACACTGAATAATGAAAACCAAATCCCCTCCGACAAAGGAAAAACAATTAAAAAACAGAGCAAAAATACATAACAAGAACGAGAACGACAATGAGAATAAGGACGAGAAAACAAAAAACAAAATTAAATAGGAGAACCGAGGGCGAGAAACACGTCAACAGACAAATCAGAAAAAAACTACCCCATCCAACGAAAGGACTACGAATGAGTGATTCTGACTGAGACGGCTTACCCTCCTCCAGCAGCAGAAATCCGAACAAGAGAGCGACCCCGCATAGGAAGACAAACCCCGAACTAGATAAGTACCAATTTTTTTTTAAATAAAGGTATCGACATAGATATGCGTATATACTTACCGTTGTGTCTTGAACCCGTTCGTGAGATGGTTATTTTCTAGAACTACGAAACCAGCTAACCCTGCTGTTTTGACAACGCGGAACTGTGGGTCTTTCGTTAACCGACCCTTTAGAGTAATATTAACTTAAAATTTTTAAGTAAATTTGTTCCTTGAGTCTTTTGGCATACCCTGTGATCAGCATAAAAAAAAAAAAAATAAAATCATATACATACATATATGATCTCATTTGTTTTTCCAATTTTTAACATTAAAAAATAACTACCTGCTGTTTGTTATCAGTTTCTCTGTTTTGAGCGATCCTCTTGAATCCACACCCTCCGCCCCTTGCTAAGCAGCCGATGTTTACAGCAAACCCACAGCTGCCTGTTACAATTTTTTTGCGATTCCCTTTTGGACGCACATTCGCTTTTGTGCAGTCCTCTTCATTCGCTCATCAACTAATACCTGTGTGGTTGCGGTTCGATTTGCCTCTTTCCGTGAAGCTTGTTGTTTTGCTGGCAATCCAGCGTTCCCGAAAAATGGATTTTTTTTTTAGTTTTCCTCCCCCGCGATGTTACAACAATGATACAGCGAGCTTAGACGTTTTTTTCGGACACATATCTTGTTTTCAAGAGTAATATAACATTTTTTTGGAAATGCTGTTCCTTGCAGATATATAACTATAACTTTCATTCTCTTGTAATCCGCCATCGAGGTAAGATCTAAAAAAAACTTAGCTGAATAAATTATAGTTTATATATACATATATATTTTGGAAATCTGCGTTTTAATTGTCCTGCATAATTTGGTTGGGTAATTAACCGACATATGATACTTATAAAGCATATGACGTATGCCTACATTTAGGCATATATGACAACATTTCGACAAGTAAGTGGGTGACCGGGCTGTCCAATGATCGAGAATTTTCGCACATTCTTTCTGGTATCCCTAGAGGCACCCGACAACGGCGTTCTAAATAGAATGGTTTCAGACTTTTGAAAAGTGATTTTCAACTCCCAGTCATCGCAAAATCGCCTAATTTGCTCGAAGTCACGTTGCAAAATCATGTTATTGACCACGACTTTTGGACCTGTTCTGTACGCTTTCACGTCATCTGCGTACGTTTTGCTATGGGAAAGTGAACCTATCAAATCGCTTGTGTAAGTGTTGAATAAGATCGATAAATTAACCGCATCAGGATAACAGAAGCCGCATCGCCATATTTCACGATAGACTGTCTATTGATGAGCATATTATGAAGAATATACAAAGGTGGTTTGCTGATACCCAGTCTGGTCAGCTTGTAGAAAAGCCCCTCTAACCATACTTTCGAAGGCCTTTTCCAAGTCAATCAGACAAGCTCCAGTACACTGGTTTTTGCTTTTATTCCATTGGATATCTGACACCAGCTTAGACGCGGCATGTATGACATCATGCCAAGATTTGAAACCGAATTGATTATCCGAAACTATATTTTTGCCCTCAACCCACTTAATCAGGATTCTTTTGGTCACTCTCTCGAAGAGATGTCGAAGCACAATGTTCGGTATTCCACCGATTCGTACTGATTTTTTTATTTCTTATTGTGTCGAAGATTTCATGTAGTTCTTCCTTTGAAATGAACGGGGTCCACTTCATTGGCGATGACATTATTTGCCATATTCTCGTCACTGAACTGGGTGAAATCCGAGCTCTCCAATCAACAGTTCTGTATGTCATTTCGCATGTAGAAATTGTGCAGAAGGACTCGATTCTCCAGGTCGTGATTTGAACCAATGACATAATTGGTTTTATACACTTCCTGAAAAGTCGCTCCTATGGTCTTAACCTTCTCCTGAGGGTCTTCGATCACAAAGAAATTGTCATCATCATGTCAGTATTCATTCAGTATTCATGTAGTCAGTATTCATTCGTTGTCCGTCGTTCGAGTAATCTTAAGACACTGTAGGTCGTTTTGGTTTTTTCTTCGAAATATTTTATTATTATTTTGGAATTTACAGCCCGGATTCTCTTGTTCCAGTACAAATTTATAGATGCCCTGTAATTCTCTCCTATCAATATTTAAAGGTTTTTAATTGACGACCTCAGTGTCCTAACCTCCACGTTATGTCTGTCAATGAACCGCCTGTACAAGGTTCTGAGTCTTGACAGCAGTCAACATTTATGTCGGTGCAGTGCGTCAATGGTAGCATTGGGGAATAAGTCTTCGTGGGGTGTGTATTCATACCGAGGTATTGTAATACATAATAATTCAGACAGTTTAACATCTGTAGATTACTCGCAGTCCGTTATATTCGTACATCGTACAGCAATAGCTCCAAATAAGAGCCGTGTCTGGGAAACAACGGACTGTCCGTCCCTTTTAAACCGAGTCCATACATTACACTGTGCTGACCCCACCAATTGAGTAGTAGGTTCCCTCTAGTATTTTTTAGATGATTTCCCCAATCTCTATATTTGGCATTAAAATCCCCGTCGATTATATAATTCTCTTCCGATTCCATTCTAAGGAGTCGAAAGAGTCTATCGAGCTCTAAGATCAATAGCTTGGATTGAGAAGCATCAGGCGCGTAGACAGAGACCGTGAACAACCACTTTCCGCTACGCAGAGGTATACACACGACACATGCCTCTAGCACCCGGAACCCATGCAAAAAACCTTTGTACATTCTTCTAAATTTAATTTTTTTTCTTATAAAAATCGCGACACCACCTCCTTGTGTCGAGTTGAGTCGGTTTCTTCTTCTACTATTATATTTATTGTGTCCCACATTGTGTTTATCGGTAAGCTTAGTTTCGCTAGCGAAAAGCACATCAAGAGCTTGGTCTTCCAGCAACTTAAACAGCGCGGCTCTTCGCTCGATCCTAATAAGTGAATTGGCATTCACTGCAAGGACCTTCAGGGTTTGCTCCACCATGTGAGTACCCATTACGACAAGAGTTGCGTTAGAACCGGCATCAGCTCGTAGATTTGATATACCCGCTTAGCCTGTTCATGTACTTGACGTTGAAGCTGAGCTATCTGCTCTTGAATAGAGAGCAAGATAGCTAACATGTCGGGTGCAGCTTCCGGTGCTCTCGGCGCTGGGGCCGAGGAAGCAACCGTGGCTTTTTGTACCATTGTACCAATACCTGCTGCTATTTGGGCGAAGGTAATTCAGGGCCTGACGGCTGGAGTTTGAAGCTGAGTGGATAGACGCTTAATCGCTGCTTTCTGCGATTTTGGAACTTGGGACAACCCCGACACACCGCTGTCCTGTGTTCTTGCATAAAGCACATGAGAGTTGACTTTTGTCTGACTCTCTCTCCTGACCCAAAGTACATTCCTGTGAATTGTGGTTCTTTCCACACTTAACGCATCGAGGCTGCATTTGGCAGTTCGATGCGGCATGGCCGAACCTTTGGCAGCGAATTTATTGTTTTGTATAGTCCAGGACTTATATACTCCTTAGACTATCCAGTTTGCTGTTGGGAGTGAGCTGTACCAGAAAGAACGGTAGTTTCCATTTCTCCCTTTTTGCTCTTGCAAATTTGAGATCTTCGCACTTTTCTTGAAGCAGTTTTAAGAGCTCCTCGGTATCAGAACCGTTTTAAATTTATCACCTTTCGGTATGTACGTGAAGTACTCCGTCATCGTTTCCTTCAATAGGTTTTGCATTTTTTTAGCTCTCCACCGAATTACCGTGAATGACGTGCCTGTCTGAGTCTTATCTTTTAATTAAAAAGCTCTTACCTATGGCCGACTTACACAAGTCCTTGGTGTCCTGGACCTCCATGTTGTAGGTGTTGATTGAAGGCACCTTTTCTTTTTCAGCTGCTGTTGTTGCTGTTTTTGCTGCTTTTGCCGCAGCATTTTTTTATTTTCCTGCTGCTTATGCACATGCTGTGTTCTTATTTGATCTTTTTTCTGCACATTATTTTCGTGCAGTTGTTGTTGCTGTTGTTGTGAGGAGCTCGCCTTATTTTCCTGCTCCCTTTGTCTCCGGGCAATTTGCTTAGCTTTAACAGCAAGCACCTTTTTTTGTAAAAAAAAAAAATGCTGCTATTAATTGCATTCAATTCCTCTTCTTCATCTTTTGACTCAGAGGTAGCCATCGAGTCAAAATTATTCTTACCCTCTCTATAATGTTTCGTTCTATCAGAGACGTATGAGGATTTATCATCCGACTCATGATGTCTTTCTTTTTGTGCTGGTATTGCTGCCGCAGACGTTGACTCCTCCTCCAATTTCTTACTTAGCAGCATTTCGTTTGATGTGCGAAGAGAGGGGCGTTTTGCTAAGTTTGAAGTTACAATTATTTTTTTCCTCCGTTTAACAGTTCGTTCACTGGACATTGCTGTTGGGTGGCCCGATGCGATATCACTTGTTGCTGTGCCGTCCACTAATCCCACAATGCGATACCGGGACGGTCTTTGCAACTCATCACTCATTTTGTGTCTACTTCTCTAACTAAATTATTTTTTTTCAATTAAAAAATTAAAAACTTCTGTGTCCATACCAATACGCATATTGAAGAATTTCCTGTGACCAAACCAAGAACACAAAAACTATGTGCAAGGTCAAGTAATGAAGATGACTGTGAAGAAAATTATGCGCTAAAGAAGGAAATATCCAAATTGAAAGTTCGAGTTCATTAAAAGAACCACACATGAATCAGCAGCAAGAGTTGAATGATTTGTTCCGTGACTAAAGTTTATCCAGTAGTATTTCTCGGTTCTAGACCACAAATTTCTGTTATCTTTGACAAGGAAAGACAACAAACAATTAGCCACTTTTTCAATCCATATGCTACTGTAACGACATTAAATGATTGATGAATGAATTACGGATTACTTACAGAACAAATGAATGGCGTCTTCTTATTAATAGATCCAAAACGAGCTTAAAAGCAGTTCTTCTGAATAACATATTCAATTACTTTAAAAGAAACAAACTGTGCAATTTATATTGAACTTAATAATGTATAGGGACTCAAGTTGGAAAGTTTGTGCTGGCTTAAGAGTGATAGCCTTTTTACTAGGATTACAGGGCGGCTTTACAAAGTATTGCTGCTTTTTGTGTATGTGTGACTGTGGAGCTACAGAAAAACACTACTTGGTTAAAGGTTGGCCAATGAGATCGGAATTTGTTGCTGGAAAATCAATTCTTCTCCCATCTCTGGGCTTATTGAAGAATTTCGTAAAAGCTATGAACAAAACTGGTGAAGGCTTTTTACATTTAAAATCTGTATTCCCTGAATTAAATTATTTCCTTAAAGAAGCTAAATTTGTTTGACCGCAAATACGATAACTTATAAACCATGTCAATTTTGACCTTAAACTAAATACAAAGTGCTTCAGAACCAGTTGAGCAGTTTTGAAGAGTTATAAAAAAAAAACCAAAAAATTATTTTGTTTCTGAAATCCGTAGAACTTACCATTTTATACGCATTCATTTTCAAAAATAATGTCTTCAAGATGGCGGCCGTTAGCAATACGTTGCTGGAGCCGATTTTTAAGATTTTGAAAAGCCCGTTGACACATTTCGAGGGGTATCGCTCCCTTAACTGTAGCAAGTTTTATGGGAGATTTTTAAACACTTTCCAAGATATCTCCAAAGTAAGAAGTCGTATATGCTTAAATCTGGCGACCGCGCAGGCACCACTCAAAAACACAAGACGTCCGGGAGATTAGCATTTAGAGAATTTCCGGCTGTGTGGGCTGCAGCCCCATCCTGTTGGAACCAAACATCCCCTAATCCTTCTTCCTGAACAACAACTTCCAGTCGGGGTTGCAAAAAAATTGCATTGAAACATTGCGCCCGAAATTCGCGGTCACGGTCACGCTTCCCTCTTCAAAGAAGTACGGGCTAATAACGCCAAATTGTGATACGACACACCACACCGTTAGTTAGGAAAAATATAGCGGTCTTTCGTGAACAATTTGGGGGTTGTTTTCAGCCCAGTAGGGAAAATTTAATTTATTTACAATCCTCTTACGTGAAAATGTGCCAAGTCATTGCTAAAGAATGCTGCCTCAGGAAGGATCGCTGCAAGAATTTCCTCACACAGATTTTGGTGGTTGGCGTAGTCTGCTGGGTTCAATTCTTGGACCATTATTATCTTGAAGTGATGGAAATGCATAACCTTCCTCAATTCAAGTCTAAAACCCCCAATGCAATTGCTGGAGCGCTGTTACCACAAGCTCCACATTTGCTGGTGTTCTGATGGATCTTCGTCGGCCATGTGTACCTTTCCTTAGTGTGCTACCAGTTTCCTCCAACTGCCGAATCCAGGACCAAATTGTGTTCGCGCGGAATATTAAAGCGTCGCTGAAAAGCTCTTTGCGTCGCAATTTAGATTGGTTGTTTTCATAAAACGGTCCAAACCATATTTGCTACTAACTGAGAATGCCGATAGAACAAAAGGAGACCTAGTGCAGCTGCCTGCCACAACCACTGTCCGAACACCTGCCCCTCCAAACTGCTCAATTGGTTCTGCCGCACCCTGTACAAAGGAATATCATTGAAAGCTGTATTAAACTGGTTTTTAGGAAATTATCGAGCTGACAATTCTGAAATGTTAGTGGCAAATTTGTAGAAAACTTTCAGAAGGTTGCAGAATGTCATTGAAAATACATTTCCTGCATTCAAATTTTGATTTTTTCAAAAAAATCCTGCAACGGTGAATGATGAACAAGAACAACGCTTTCACCAGGACATAAAGAAGATCGAAAAACGTTATCGAAGTCCGTTAGCTGCAGCCATGAGAGAGGATTACTGTTGGTCTTTAATATGGGAAGATTCAACAAGTCAAAAATATAAAAGCTGAACCATAGAATACATGTTTTAAAATAAATACAAACAAAAATGTTATTTATGTCATTAGCTACAGATACCCTTGGAAAGTGGGCTGTGTAAAATGGCTTAATTCGTATACAACAACTAAAAGTTGAGCCTAAGGTGTAGAATGTAGTCGTATGATAGATACTTTCGCTAAGGATAAGTTTGCTATCATTATATTGTTACAATATGTAGGTTAGGTTTAGTAAGGTGAAAGTGGCGGTTGGAGAGCCAACACGCTTAGGCTTATTGGCCCGCTGTGCTTCCACGTGGATCTATGATCCTTTTATTCATAGAATCAATTTTAGCTTATGTTCTTTAGATCGTTTAAGTCATTGTAGAAGAAAGTTTCTAAGTCTCTACATAAGTCGTTTTTAAAAGCACCAAGCCTTCTTGCATGCTTGCCTATAGGGCATTGTTCAGTGATGACACATATGGCTAAAATGTTTCCTATTTAGAAGAATCAGACTCTTAGAACGATACAGATCCAGCTTTGGCCAGATCTTCTTAGTCGCTAGACATGGTAGCCCACCGGTCCATCTAAGGTCTGTTCTCTAACTAGCATCTAGCTTTAATAGTGATTTGCACGTAGCGATTTGTATACCTATGCTAGGTAGAGTGGTTTCAATTTTTTCCCTCCTTGAATGCCCCTGTTGGCCAGCACTCAATAAGGTGAAGGTTGAACTGCTCTGACATATCTGTAAGAGATGATCGCCATGCAAGGCCGCCCTTGAATGTAATGAGACCGAATCCAAAGACTTGATAACGGCGTGAGTATCCGAAAAGATGCGGATACCCTTTGCAGGTCTCATTTTTTTTTCTGCCAGAACAGTTTCCTTAATTGCCAAAATTTCCGCCTGGAACACGCTACAATGATTTGGAAGATGAAACGAAAAGTTAGCTTTAGCTTATCTGAGAAAACACTGCCACCAACCCCACTATCGGTTTTAGATCCATCTGTGTAAAAGAGGATAGACTTCTCCTCCATGAAAGCATCTTTCTCCCAGAAGGAGGAAGAAAGGCCGTCCACCAGATAAAAAAAATGCTCTCAATGGCTTTCTTTCAAGAGAATAAAGCTTTCTTAACTAATTCTTGAATGTTAGGTTTCCAGTTTAAACTCCTGTCAAAAAAGAGACAAATATTTTTTTACATCGGAAAACACTAAACAGGTGCCGTTTGTTGAGGAAGGATCTATAGTTGGAATTTTATATTTCCTGGAAAAGAGGACAAGATCAGTTTTATGTGGGTTAACTCCCAATTCACAGCGATCCACTGAACGGATTATTCTGTTAAGATTTAGCTGAAGGAGTTGTTTGATTGTATTAAGATACTTACCTGAAGCGGCAATAGCAACGTGCTTCGCAAAGGCAATCACCCTGCTACCTTCCGCTTCCAGGTATATCGGCAGTTCATTAAGCACTAAATTCCAGAGAAGGGTAGAAATGACACCACCTTGCTGTGGTGTTTCTAAGTGCTCCTAGCGCTGATGTCCACCAGTGCGGCTTTTTCCTTACCTGTAGGTTGAATCAGAGGGCAGAAAGCAGCCATAGCCTGATTGGGAGCAAGGATAAATTCCTTGACTTTCATTTCATATCTCCTCTGTATTTTGGCCAATCAGTTTTCCGAAAGTTCCGGAATGTTGTTTGGCTAAGGGGAGCATCACTCAGGCTGAATTGGATGTACCTGTGGTCCGAAAACGAGTGTTAAGATGTTACCACCCAATTCGTTAGCATTTAAGTCTTACCTCTTTCGTTGATGTCGGTACTGCCCCATACCGTGTGATGAGCGTTAGCGTCCCACGTGATGACGAGGCCAGTTGTTTGTCTTCCAGCTTCCAGTACCACCCTTTCTAGGTTATCACCATTAAGAAGGCCCACTTGATTGTGGCCAAGATACGCCGATGCCAGAACGCCGGTTATGTCGAGTCGCTGAGGTTAGGAAGTAGAAATGCAATAAAGCTACGTTTCACTAGTATACAAATTCTAATCTTAACTTTGTATTTTGCATAAACTGGAGCGTATAAGGTGTCCCAAGTCCACGAACCACCCACCACCCATGATTCCTGGATTAGGATGATGTCTTCTGCGTTTTTGGAAAGACGCAGAATAAGTGCAGCCTAATCCTTTTTTGAGTGTTGGAGAATAATCTGGAGAAACCGTACCATTGCTACAATTTCCCAAAGAAGACTACACTGATTCTGAACAAAAAACTCAGAGCTAGTTCGTTATTGGTTTCCATTTCCCACAGAGTGTTAGAAGATGGGACCGACGGCTAAATACTCACCTCGGATGAACTGTAGTCGTCGCTATCGATTTCTGGATTGAAAAAAAAGCTGTTTTTGGAGTTTCGGTGAAAGAGCATCAGGTTGCTTATCAGCATCCAGCTCATTCTTTTTATAGACCCTTAGGTGTACTGCCTCGAACATGAATCGAATTCTGGTCTTAGTCTGCATTAGAGGGTGCAGAATGGATCCGAAAGTTATTTTTCTCAAAAACCTAATATCAAAACAGATAGATGGCAACGTTACAGTAAGCATCTTTTACTATCGACAAATATGCATATCATGATATTCATATGAGAGCTTTCAAAAGTAAAGTGCTTATGCATTTCATTGCAACCAGAGTGAGAGGCAAATGTTCTTTTATTCCTTTTTCAGATTTTTGTTGAACAGGATATAGTTTAGTTCATTTATGAACGGAAATCAACATTTCAAATTCAAATTTATTTGAATTAGTCATTTTCAAATTTCTTTGCTACGCATGCCATGTCCTCTTTATTTACATTTTTAATAAAGAAAGCAATATGTCTTAGCTTAAGAGCTTTGTGGATAGTTTCATATATACAATTGCTATATATACAATGCTTTTCTTATTCGTAGATTCTCATTCAATGTTCCATGACGTCGTTCCTGGTTTTTAGAATAGAGGTCGTTGAAACAATATCACATTATCTTTGAAAAAAATATTTAAATGCAGCATGCAGTATACAGGTATCACCGTCGGATATAAATTTTTTGGGTTCCTCTAAAAATTATAATCGCTGGTTTATTGTATTTAAAACAGCTACCCAGTTTCTGTCGGGTAATCTATGAATTGTTACATATTTGGAAAACTTATCTATTGTAGTAGGATACATCTTATTACATTTAAGGTACTAGATTCCAATAAATTAAAGGGCTGTGGTGTCTCGGAAACTTGCATGTGAATTGTTGGTTGTTGCGGTCGTGTGTCGCTATGTGAAAATTGTTGCGAATTTTTTGTATTCCAATTCTAGGATTCATATAATTCTAAGAACATTTCGTCAATTCCTCTATGTTTTTTTCTACTGTATTCATTTTTAATAACAGAAATAATGTAATGTTTATCGTTTTCGTTTGGGCCGTCAGAGGCCTTTTTTGTCTTCTCTGATTTTATTTCCAACGGCAACACTAAAATCTTCTTTGGAATTGTTATTATTATTATTATCTTGGATGAGAATAGTAAAATATTTACTAACTGTGCTTCCATCTTCTTTTATTTTTCAAATATATATACTTGTGAGTCAATTTACAACTTAAGGATAATAAATTATCCAAAAACATTGGCGATTGCACGAAAACAGAAATCTAGTTTGACACACAATACTATTTGAATTTCCATGTACATTTTGTATTTGTGTTACATTAGTGTTACAAAAATTTCGAAAGAGTCCTCTATTTAAAAAATAATAAATTGTATTTTGTGTAAGTTCGATCTTAATGACTTACAAAGTCATCGGCTGATTTTGGTCACGTCAATCTTATGGCCGTGATTTGGCATAAAGACAAAAATTCAAGCCAATAGCACTATTTGCTAGCGAGCTATTGTGGGTAAAGGAAAATTACATAAACGGACCTAAGAACTGCCTGAAAATATTTTAGAAAATTTAAAACGTAAAGATATTACTAAATTTTGATTTTGGATTTTCAAGTTAATTGCAAGAACTTCTTTATCATCTAAAAGGACTCTCTCCATAGCTATAAGTAAAATTTCATTGCCATTTGTTAACTGAAAAGAGTTCTGTATGTATTTTTGTATGTATTATTTTTCTTACTACTTTTTCATTTGTACCATAAGACAAATATATTATATTTATATAAATTTAGTTAGGTAAATTTAGCTCGATTCGTACATGAATAATTACACCTATTGATATAAAGTCTCCGCTATTGTTGCAAATATTGGTACCGATTTGGTTGGTAAATATGTTTCTTGGATCCACTCCAAAAAAATACTTTCAGCATTCTGCTTAATATACCTACTCAAATTGTTAGCTACGCAATTTTCCTTCAACTTTAAATACCCGATATTAACGTCGTACTCAAAGAGAATTATTTGCCCTCTCTGAAGACTCATATTCGGTCCTTTTATTATGTTTAATCACACGAAAGGTGATGGAAAGGTCAGTGTGGATCTCAACTTAATACGATATAAATAGGTTCTGAATTATTTTACCGACCAAACTACAGCAAGAAGCTCTATTTTAATAACTGAGTAGTTGGACTCATGGTTGTTAAGTGTTCGAAAAGTGTAGGAGACAGGGTAATTGTTTTACCTAAGGATTGTACCTAAGGGATATGCCGAAGCATCAGTTATGAGAACGAATTGTTTCGACAAATCAAGTGTTCTTAATGTAGAATCACTGACAAGTTATGTTCTTAACGTTCTAAAAGCATGATTGTAATAAATGTAATAAGGGTCTTTGACATTTTGCATTTTTTTTAAAGTATTTTATGATTAGATAAGCAACTTTAGCATAGTCTATAAAAAATTTTCTATAGTATTTGGTAATACCTAGAAACTATTTAAAGACTTTTAAGGTAGTGGGCAGCTATATTTTAGTTATTGCCTTAACTTTATCTGGGTCTAACTGAATACCACTATTTACTATACAACGGCATGGCCTGTGAAACTAACAGAAAATGCTGCAAACTAACATTTATTTACTTGAATTTTCAAATTATATGCCTTTAATTTTTGAAATCTTAGTTCAAAGAATCCAAATGCTTGTAAGGCTTGTATAGAGAACTAAAATGACGTCAAAGTAAACAATACATATTTTATTTATATATACGCTGAGTACGTTGTTCATAAGTCTTCCAAATAACGCTAGCGTATTTTTTGGTACGAACGGTATTCTAAGGACCACATAGTGTCCGTACTTAGTACAGAAACCTGTTCTGGAAGTGTCGTGAGGATACACTTCAAGGTGGCAACCTTTTACCATATCAATAGTTGAAAAGTAATTACATTTCCTTATCGAAAAGATCTTCCATATTGAGCATTGGTTAGCGGTAGTTTATAGTTTGGTCTTTGATTTTTACATAATCCATCACTGCTCACTTTTGCTCTTGTTCATCCTTGTTACTTTGTATTGCTTGTAAAGGGTAATATGTCTGTCTTCAACAGAAACCCAATAAATTATGCTAGAATTTAATTAAATAATTTTTTTTATTAAAGTATATATCAAAACGAATCGCGCAATTGTTTTAGTGGAGAGTCCAGTCACTATTATTATATATAATTGCTTGGGATCGTTTAGTTCAACTTTCACTTTATTTTTGCGCATATTCTAAACTTAGGCCTTTCCAAATTTCTCCCTTAAGCTTCTGTATTCCTATTTTTTATTGGTTTGCATCAGGACTTTAGAATGGTCAATCTAACCACTTTCTAAAAAAAGAAACCTTACACTACTCTTAAAATGCCGGAGAACGTGTTAAGTAGAGAGAGACAGACACATTTGGGCTCAGTGGTTATTTCGCACCATTGTGCAGTATGTGATTTAACACATCTAGCGGAACTTAATGCAAAATTCAAAGTCGTTCAAATGTTGATATTTTGGTATCATCATCTACCTGATGTCAGACAAAACATGTTAATAACAAAAAAAAAAAAATAAAAATAAAAAATTAAAACGATATTTACCGTTCGCTGACATCACGAACAGAAGCTTAACTTGAACAAAATTAATGTTGTAAGGTTAATTGCATTGTTCGGGTCGAATTGATCTTTCGGTATTTAGTGAAATAATAAAGTTAGCTCACGTGACTTTTTCTTTTATTATTTTTTGGTACATTCTTTGTTTTCAAGGTGAGTAAATTAAAAAAGTGAAGAAATCTTCATTTTGTTTGGAGGTCTTACTTCTGGTTTTTTTTCCGTTTGGTGACTTTGTTAAGTTTTTAAAAATGTATCCACATGCATCTTTTGTGTAATAGTGCTTAAATATTCTCCTCATTATTCTTTGTCAGAATCCATTTGCACCTTTTGCTCTTGAGTGCTCACCCCATACAATTTTTCGTTAACGAAGAACTTTGATCTTGTGGACAGGGACAGTATTTTTAGAGTGCTACAAATTTATGTAAGCTCTTTCAATTGCAAAATTTTAGCAAGGTGGGATCGTAGTGTCCGAGATATAAAAAGATTCAAAAAGGACAATGAAAAATGGTTAAATAAGGGATTCAATTCCCGGAGGAGCTCTACGATCAAGTTTCGACATCGAGTACGAAACCGAATCGTAGACGACCTACAAAATTTTTCGAGGATTGTGCACGCAAAGTTCAGAAACGAAAAATACATGAATTGGTAAGAACTAGAACACCAAGAGGAATTGCTGTTGCGGCAGAAGTATTGTATGGAGTGTAGTCAGCCACGGAGGCATCCATGGTGTAGGAGTAGATAGCATTGGAATGGTTTTTGCCATTTCATCGTGCACCTCTACTCTCTTAACCTTTTATTTCATGCCAAAATATCAAAAAAAAAAAAAAAAAAAATCAAAAGAAACAAGAATAGTCTAGAGAAAGTTACGTTACTTTACGTTAATTAAACGGACGGACTTAAAAGAAAATAGGAGAGAAAAATGAAAGAAAAAAAGAGGAAAGAAAAAAGGAAGATCACCAGGACCTTCGCGCTTAAACTATCTAACCCTATCTTAACCTAAGCCCTAAATACCGAGTTTAATTCAACGAATAAATACTACAATTAACTTAACTTTAACGAATAATATGTCCCAGGATTAAACAGCAATGACAGGTCGTTTCGATATTAAATAAGCCGGGTGTTCGACTAAGAATGGCCAACCCACCCTTATCGCACTTAAACGCGACCAATAACTACCATTCTGGCCAGATCTGTGAATGGTAGTCCCGAGACGAAGTTCCTTTCGGTCGACACCTGTAAGAAAAGGAACCATCAAAAGTCCGTTACGTCATTTCCTGTCATGACGTCATCGTTTTTTTACTTATATAGGCTATTCTAATTCTAGCCGCTTAGACTTATATGTATATATATATGTAGGACTTACCGGATTCTACAGATCCCTCTTCGAAGAACCCTTTTCCCAATTTCATAAAATTATTATATTTTTTTTTTTCGCGTGCAAAACTCAGCTAAAAATAAAATTCAAAAAAATTTGCGGAAATCTACTCTACACAATTGAATAAAAAAAAATAAATCTAAATTATGTGGAAACAACTCAAAAAAAAAAAATAGACCTTATATATTTTTTTTTCAGTCAGTTTTTTTTTCACGTGCTAGTTTTTTTTTTTTTTTAGTTTCTTATTGTGGTTTTTGTAGCAGGATGTTATCCCGCGGAGCACCTTTTGTAGGCGATGTAGCTTGGATGGGGGAGCGTATTTTACACTCGGCAAACCACCCTTATGCGTAGGTTTAATTTTTGTGATGATTAATTAGGATCAGGCTCTTTAGTGGGGTGGAAAGAGAGATTAGTAAGGCCAATTGAAGATGTGTTTAAAAGGAGGGTTTAATCCATTGGGTTTGGAACAGTGACTCAAACATGAACACCATAGATAAATGCATTAAGAACTATTTTTTTGATTAAAAGAGCCCACTTTTTGAGAAACAACATTTTACAAATACACGAAAATCACAATCAATGCTTATCACAGAATACCAATCACATTTAACTATCTAACTTATACTAATGTCACAGCTAAATTCTATTTTAAAATAGATAAATAAATAAATGAAATATAATAAATAAATTAATGTAAGTGACTAGAGTAAAAAATAAAAAAAATAGCTAAATGTATATATAAATAAATAATATAACAAATAAAATAAAAATAAATAATAATGTATATAAAATAGATAAATAAATAAATAAACGGTAAATAAACTAAATCCAGCAACAGCTAGGAATGGAGATCTTTTGCATGGAAAATACCCACGCTCTCTCCATTTTGGGAATCAACATCCAAAAAAAGGATTACCTATCACCCTTGATACCACAGATCTTAATAATTTGGGTCCTAACTAACAGCTAGACTACTTTGCTTAAAGTTGCGTCTGTATACTATTTGCCCTAATTTATAAAAATTTTCATTCGTATAAGCTCTAACTTGTTATTTTCTTGTCAACTTTTCTTATAATTTCATATGATTTTGCATGTTAAATCATATACCACCTTGATCAAAAAGTTCCCGGTGACGTCACTGTCACCATTGTTCCGATTTAACTTTTAATATAATTAATTTCTTCTCCTTCCATACCTCTACTTCTGCTATCAGTTTCACGACATTACCCAAAGTGCTGACTGTCACTTTGGGTTTTTTTTTTTTTGACTAACCTCAATTTTTCGTGCTCAATAACTGTTGCATTCCCACTTCTGATATCGGTTCCGCATATATTTAGTACATTACCCCAAGTGCTGACCAATTTTCCGATTTTTCTCTTTACCCTTTTCGTTTAATTTTGTTAAAAATGCCATGTCTTGCGGAATCACTAACTACCCAATCTTTGATCTCAATGCTGACTTTGTTACTTGTAAGGGAATCTGTGGAAAATCATTCCATGCAAGTCCCAAACCGTCCCAAACCTAACTCTACACCGAAAACCGTTTCCAGTTCCAAATCTGACCTGAATTGGAGATTTAAAACTTACATCTTCCCCAATTTCACCCCTCCCAATCACATCTCGAACCGACTTCATCAGTCCTCCAATTGTATTGCACCTACAGCCTCCGTTCCACCCAAGCCTCCGCGTCAACGCGTTTCTTTTAAATTAACACCAACCGCTCACACTAACTCTTCTGAAATACCTAACCCATCTGCACATGCCCCAACTATCACTTCTTTCCCTAATTTTGATCTTAAAACCGGAGCTAAATATCTCAATTTCATTAGTTCTCATATTATAAATAACTCATCTGCAAATGTGTCTAAAGCCCCTTCAATTACCGCTGCTTCACCATTAACATCTCCATCCACTAGCCTCCTTTTTGACACCCTTCTGCCACCCGTTGTTAAAATAACTCAACAAACTTTTGACACAACAGAATGTCGTTATGCACTTTCTAAACTTAAAGAAAAAAAGACGTACCAGAAAATACGTCTCCTTCTAGCATATTTGCATGACAAATCAGACACAGTTTGTTATGAGGGAAAAACCTAAGCAAGCGTCATGGTCTCCATACAGCAGGAAGGTCTCCCTACTGACATTACAAGTTTGAGGAGCTTATATATTAAGTTCCACGAGATTTTCAATATGTCTCCCCAAAAAGTCTCGGACGACCTTGCTGCTTTCGGTAGCTATGTGCTCTCAAAAAGGATCTCACACCTCCAACGGAGCAGAGCTGACAACGACAAATTTTTTCGTACCTAACGTGTTTCGACCATCCACTCCTACGCCCTCTCGAAATAACCTCCCTCTTACCTTCTACTATCAAAACGTTAGAGGACTGCAATCTAAGACCCGTGCCGTCTTGCGCCAATATTACGCTCTCCCATTTGAGGTCCACGCTCTGACCGAAACTAATCTAATTCCCGATATAAAGAATCAGGAATTATTCCCCCCTAGTTTCAATATTTTTCGAGACGACGATCTGGCTTGTCCAAATGATGACTTTCCCTGTCGAGGTGTCCTATTGACCATCCGCAATGACCTAAGCTCTTCACCAATCGCTGTTTCTACTTCTTCTAAGATTGACTAAGCTTCAATAAAGATAGCTCTCCCCTATAGGTCCCTGTACGTTAATTGTTCTTACATTATACCCGCACAACCAATCGAATGCTACCAACTCGCCATCGGTGCAATTGATCAAATAATTAACTTATCTGATCCTCTCGGTGATATCATTGTATTCGGAGATTTGTTGCACTGTTCTCAATATGTTGACAAATCTTTTTTTATCGCTAAGCCAACCTCGAGTAAAGAATGTCTCTTCTTGGACGAGCTCACAGACTCTAGCTTATGCCAAATTAGTGTCGTCCAAAACTTAGACCTCATTTTCACCACTGATCCCATAAACTCCCTTATCTCGCTCTGTCCCCTTTCACTATCGACCATTGATAACTTTCATCCACCACTTTCTCTTTTCCACCCCATCTGTAACCTCCTCCTCTTACTAATTTCATAAAGCGAATTTCCGCAAAATTAACGTATGGCTTATTGAGTGTTCTTTTGATTTCGCCGAAATGCCCCTAAAAAGGGCTCTCTCTATTTTCTACAGAGAATTATTCAATTCTATATCTCTATATTTTCGATCTTTACGTAACAAGAGAAACAAATTATGGGCAGTTTTCCTCCAATCCACCTCTTTTGTTGACTATTCAAACTATCTCGGGGCATACCTTAAATTCGCCCAGCTTTCTAACGTTCTCTATCAGCGATACCTTTATTGTGCGCAATCAAGGCTTATAAACGATCCTAAGTCTTTCTACCAATTCGTTAACTACAAAAAAAAATTTGACGGTTTTCCATTTTTTGCTACTTTCTTTAAGCAATCTTTTGCCGATAATTCCTTCGTACCGGATCCCTCTTATTTCAAATATTTACTTAACTTCCCCACCGGCCCTCTATTTCTCAAAGATTTGATCATACAGTAATAGAAAATAAATTACAGCAACTTAATGATGAATACTTACCCGGCCCAGATGGCCTTAAAGTGTTCCTCAACACTTTCCCACCTTTTCCACTTTTCCACCCCCTTGCGAATCTCTTCCGATTATCGCTCTCTCAAGGTGAATTTCCACAAATATGGAAGTCTTCTTTCATAACACCGATTAAAGAGCGAAGTCACTAATTACCGCCCTTTCTCATATACCCAAATTTCTCAAGAGCATTTTGTATGAAGCCTTAAGCTTCCAGTGCAAATCTTTTATTTCTCCTAGTCAACACGGCTCTCTGAAGGGTAGATCAACTACCACTAAGCTCGTAAAATTCGTGTCATCTGTTCTCTCAGCCTTAGAAAGTGGTAAAGAAGATGACGTTTTAATAACTGATTTCAGTAAGGCTTTTGACAAGATATTCTAAATGGATATATTCTTACCTGGATAATCGTTTTTATAGTGTTCGTTTCAGGTCTGTCCTATCGGCCCCTTTTTGGCCACTTCAGGTCTTCCTCAGGCTAGTCACTTATGTCCAATTCTCTTCATCTTAACTATTAACGATCTTGAAAGGGTCATTCAACACTCAGCACTTTCTCTCTATGCTGACGATACCAAATTTTTTAAACCCACTTCCTAACAACATGACTCCAGTCTCCTTCAAATAGATCTCAATGTCACCAAATGTGAATCGATTACCTTTTCACGTAAGTGCAACATGTCTACTCCCAGAATTTACGTTCTCCATGGTCAACCTATATCCTTAGCTCAGACTTTCCGCGACCTTGTCATATATGCGACAGGGAGCTTAATTTCCGCTCGCATATTGATGAGATAATTACTAAAGCAAACTCATCACTTGGCTTTGTTAAAAGATGGACCAAAGAATTCTGCAACCCGTACGTGACCAGATCACTATACATCACTTACGTTCGCCCTCTTCTCGAGTACGCTAGCCAAGCGTGGTGTCTCTTTCAACGATTTCATGTATCCCGTATTGAGAGCATCCAGCGTCGTTTTCTTCGATTTGCTCTTGGAGGTCTACCTTGGAACGATCCTCTTATCTTACCTCCCTATCGAGACCGTCTCAAACTCATTAACCTGAATACCATTGAGGAACGAAGGGACGCAGCTGACATTCTTTTCATTCACCGACTCCTCTCAGGCTCCGTCGGTTGCATGTTTCTTTGCAACTCTATTTTCTTTAACACTAACCCTCGAAATCTACGTTGCACCCGTCTCTTTTATCTACTTATCCACCGCACCACATATGGCTCTAACGAACCAATATCCCTTATGCTGCTTAAGGTAAACTCCAACCTCTCCGTTTTTGATTTTAATCGCAGCACACTTTCCCTCAAATTCGATCTCCTTCACCATCCTTAGCTTTAAGCCCTAGTGATAAGTTCCACATATCGCTAATCCGTATTTTTTAATTATAAGTTTTAAGTCATACTTTTTAAGCTTTAATACAAGCAAAATAAATAGGGGGCCAACGCCCCACGAAAATTAAATGACCGTATTTTGGCCAGCACAGACCGGTTAACCCTTTCTGACGCATTAGCTTGGCATGTTTGATGCCATTCTTTCCTAGAAAACTGTATCCAGAGTTTGCAGGCTTAGTCGTCTTGTACCGTGTCTTCTGTACGTATGTCAGTTCGTTTATACACAAATTCGTCTGAGAGGCATGTGTCTGGAAATCGGTCTTGATTTTCTGTTACTATCTTCTTCAATTCCTCATATTCCTCTGACGAACAATATGGGGAGTTGAGGTCAATCTACAGAATATCGGATTACTGAGTTCTTAAATGTGAGCGCGTGAGAGATTATCGGGCACTACGTTTAGAGTAGCCTTTCTATGCTCGATCTCGAAGTCGAAGCCCTGAACTTTCAGGCTCCTTCTGACCAAGCGACCAGACAGATCCTTTTAAGACATCAGCCACTTTAGGCTAGCGTGATCGGTTATTATAGTGAAGTGTAAACCCTCAACATAGGCCCTAAACTTCTTCACTGACAAGACGGCCGCATAGCATTCAAGCTCTGTGACGTTATAATTCCGTTGCGTAGAATTTAGGTTCTGAGACATGAATGCTATCGGTCGTTCGTTTTTCTCCACGTCCACCTAAAATAGCACACCACTCACTCCAGTCGTCGAAGCGTCGCATTGTGTGTAAAAGCGTCTTTTAAAGTCCGGATTTGAGAGTATGTATGCGGACACCAAAGTCGCCTTAAGCTTGTCAAACGCGTTCAGCGCGTCATCTATCAAAGTAAAAGTTTATCCTTTCTTCCATCATAGGCGCGGATAGTAAGGAGAATCTTGGAATAAACCGCCTATACCACCCCGTCATCCCTAGAAACCGACGGAGTTGCTTAGGAGTCTTTGGCACAGGGAATTTCTCTACCGCCGACACCTTGTCTGGGTCTGTCTTAAGACTGCCATCGCCAACTATGTATCCGTAACATCTTAAACGCCTCACCACCTCGGACAGTAATCTGACATGGGAATAAAAATCTGGAGAACAAACCAAGAGATCATCGAGATAGACAAAGACATTCTCCTTCAACCGATGGGTCCATTTGATGTCCATTAGCTGACACATTCTCTCAGCTGGGTAGGCATACTTTTTTGTCACGGCGTTGACCTTCCTCAAAACTAGGCAATTCTTCCCCAGTTTCATCACCGGTGAACTCCAAGCACTACTGCTTTCTTCGATTACCCCTAATTCGATCATTCGATCCAGCTCGTCATATAAGAGTTTTTGAATCGCTGGCGAAATGGGGTAATGTCGTTATTTGATTAGAGCTAGGTTGTCGTGTACATCTATTACATGCTCTAGAAGGTTTGTCTTGCCTAACCCCAGGATTGCGAACGACGGAAAAAGTTGTTTCACTCTCTCCAGCTGCTCAGTTTGTGACTGAGTGAGCGCTTGGATTGGGGAGTCATTTTTAGTCACGATGGCAAGTCTAGTCCCGATATGATTTTAGGGGCAACCGCGAAGGGAGTCCAGCCTTAAATATAATGGCTGTTGTAAATTCGGGACCACGAATATTTCTATGACCCTGGACTTGCCTTGCCATGAAACAAGAGAAGTAAAGCGTCCGAGTATTTTCTGATAGTTGCCATCAGCTGTCTGTATATCGGTCGTCATGTTCGTAAGGGTAGTGTTATGTCTCTTAGAAAGTCCTGCTCCCCTTTTTCCAAGCAGGTTATGGATGCGCCACTGTCTAGCAGACCGAAGACATACTCTCTTTCTATCACAGATTCGAGTATTCTCTTTAGTCGTCGTCTTTTTAGTGCACATTTTCCCCTTAGCCTTTGTATATTTTTATATTTTCTTGTATTCTCTTCAGGTACTGTCACTTCTTCTCCAAAAATACGCTTCCTTGTTTCGTTGTATTCCACCATCCGTTGGTGAAAGCTCTTCCGTTGAAGAAGTTCGGGATATGTCAGAGCTGTGAGTGTCGTGGGGTCACGCTGCACGATACTTAATGCCTGGGTTTGTCGATGTTCGCCGGGGCTGTAATCAGTTTCGACGGATGTCCCCCTGGCATACCCGTCGATCTGCAGGTTTCCCTGTGATGTTTCCTTGCCTACAATTGAAGCAAGTCAAAGAATGGAATCCAGAAGAACAGGCCGGTGGATTTAGTTTAGTGTAGTCAGGTTTAGTGTAGTGTTGGGTCTACTTGTTCGTTAATTTTATAGAGCCGCTAGTCGTCGTTATCAGAGCTGTTTTGTTGGTCATGACTTGATGGTTTTCCGCGTAAAATTGGTTCGTCAATCTCGGTCACGTGGCGTTTATAACGTTGGTCTCTGGTGGATAAATACCTTTCCGCGACTTGGTCCTTAATGATATGTCGCATTATGTTGACCAGGTCTAATTCGTGCGGTCGGTTGGTCTTATGTATTGTCATCCACCGTATTTCGGCATAAAAGTCGTCAAGGGTTTCATGAGGCAACTGTTTCCTTTCCATGATGTACCTAAGTATTTCGTGGTCCCGTCGTCAGTAGTCCCCGATCTTTTCTAGATATTCCCAGTACCATCTTTTGGCGGGGCCTGAAATTAGGTGATGGAACTGGGCTATCAGCTGGTCAGAACTCACCCCATTCTTTCTTTTCAGAGTTGCAATACCGAATACGTAACTTATCCACTTATGGATACCCTTAGAAGACGAGGCAGCTGAAAGTTCAAGACAACTGATTTTTTTACTCATGATGGCAAAGCTCTTTTTAAGCGATACCATCATTGCGCTCATTGTGTCATCGAACTTTGACATTAAGTTGTCCTCGCTTCTCTCTGTCTTCCTTAGGTATGCGTATTGTCTGTTGTATGTCATTTGACTGTCCTCTGTTTGTTTCTGTCCACGTATCTTGTAGTCTTCGACTTCGTCCTCTGTTCTGCGCCTCTCTCTGTTGATCGTACGAGTCTTGTCTTTTCACCGGGGACCATTTGCTTGTCGAGACTCGTTCTTGCCGATTTTTAAACGCCCCATGCTCGGATGTGTTGGAGCAAGTTTCTTTCCAAGAGACTTCTGGGATCTCCTCTAAGACAGTAGCCCGTAAAGCTTCACCCCGGGGTCTGTGATTTTGTCGATCTGAACTGAACTGCATAGAGTCATAGGAGAACGTCGTGAGGTCTAGGACATCCCCCCTGGTTTGGCATTTGCTTTGGGCAGCATGTGTCAGTGGTTGCTCGTTCTTAAGACGTCGTTCCTCCACGGAGATTGTGTTGCGACTCCTAGGAGGCTGGTGTCTCAACTGTTCCTTTTCGCCCTTCTTTCGCTCTCAAATTCAAAACCTCCAGTAGCTACATCACCTGTAGAAGTGGCCCTAAGGACCAAAAGTGGACAGCTAAAAAAACAAAAACAAATGTTCAATACGGCTTACCTTTAACCTTCTTTTGTCCAAACCAAATTCCAAATTTGGAATGTATTTTAACAAGAAAATAAAGAAAATGTACTTCAGAAAAAAAAAACATAAAACTAATCAAATAAAAAAAGGAAGAAAATATAAACATCTAAATAAATGTAATGATTGAAAGAATTCTAAGGTGATTGTTGGTGATACAATAATTCGTGAATTGCTTTGGTGTGTGGAATTAGAACCGGTGTTCCAGTCGCTCTGGATGGGTACTCAAATTGGTCTAAGATAAGTTCGTAATATATGGTCAAGTCACGTATTGTGGATACTGGTATTTCAGTATCATAACGAGTGTTAAAGCATTAACTTTATTTTACCTTCCCACTGGGTATATGGCTGAATCACATCCCAGGCTGGCAGATAATGTCCAAGTTATACTTCAATACGACTAGAGTTTTGTGATCCCAAGCCCACGCCTTACGGAAAGTCAACCTAGGCCAACTTTATCGGACTGCAGTCAGCCTACAGATCTCTTAAATCTAATCCGCTCTTGGATCCTTTACAGACGTCCGGCTATCTCACAAAGTCCCTTGGCTTCTCGTCTGTAGACTGGACAGCCACCGTTGATCTGCTCAGAAACCAAACGCAAAATCAGAATGTGACATTGGAGAAGTAAAAGATAGAAATAAAAGTAAAATTTCGAAAAAGAACAAAAAAACTAGCGGACTAGCCGTAAACGTTGGGCGCCATTGTAAGGAGTGTAGTCAGCTGCGGAGGCATCCATGATGCAGGAGTAGATGGCAGTGGCAAGCTTGCGGTTGCTCGGCTCTAGCCCGTACACCTCTACTCTTTTACCCTTTTATTTCGTGCCAAAATTTAAAAAAAAAAAATCAAAAGAAACAAGAATATTCTGGAAATATTCTGACAGGCCATTTGGGCCTGAAATCGCACTTAAACGCGACCAATTGCTACAATTCTGGCCAGAACTGTGAGTGGTAGCCCCTAGACGAATTTCCTCCCAGTCGCCACCTGTAAGAAAAGGAACCATCAAAAGTCCGTTACGTCATTTCCTGTCATGTCGTCATTGTTTGTACGTCACGTCATGTCACAGTCGGCCCCATCGAAGGACGGTCGGTCCGCACATCCACACACCACTAGCGCTAAATTTACTCCATCTTAATTTTTTTGAATGTTATTTAACTTATATAGGCTATTCTAATTTTCTAGCCGCTAAGACTTATATATATATGTAGGACTTACCGGATTCCGCAGATCCATGGTCGTTCTGACGCCAGTACGTCGAAGAACCCTTTTTCCATGTTCATAAAGTTATTAAATTTTTTTTTGTGTACAACACTCAACTTAAAATAAAATTCAAAAAAAAAAAAAAAATAATTGCAATCTAACACCCTATCTTACTCTAAAATAAGTCTTAATTATGCAGAAACAACTAAAAAAAAAATTAGACCTCGGAATGTTTTTTTTTCGATTGGTATGAAACTTGAAAACTTGATAGGTATGAAGAACAAGGGAATTAGGCCGCGTACATAGAACGTGGGAAACTTTACGAAGGGAAGGCGTTTTTTTTTTTCTTCTTCTTTTTTCCGCAAAAGTCCCTTTATGCAAAACTCAAAATAAAAAACTAACGCCTCGAATCAGAAAATAAACTAAAGGAAAAAAGAATGCCACGACCACGACCTTGCGCCCCGATGCAACCACAACTTCCATCCAATCCGACCTTGCCGCTATCTCACTAGACACCAAAAAAAAACCCCCGTCTGCTGATTCGATCAGCTGACCAAAACCCGCAAAGGCTGTTGATCTATTATCTTGGTCTTGGATTAGTAGGTCCAATTGAATTATTGGGAAGGGAAGATGTGTTTATAAGAAGGGGTCAATCCATTGGGCTTGGAACAGTGACTCAAACATGAACACCACAGATAAATGCATTGATTACTATTTTTTTTGCTTAAAAGGCTGACGCTACAGTTTCTTTGCGATCAGATGGTAAAAGGGATGCATCGAATCTGGTTTAAGAGCTCGCTCTTGGTTCTCCAGCAAGGGAAAGGCTAGGTTAAGTCAGCATGACCCACTTAGTTTACTTGATAAAAATTCTCGAAGAGTGTCTTGGCAAGCTTGTGAGACTTATTTCAAAAAAAAAAAGAAAGGAAGAACTCATCAACATCGAACATCAAATGCACGATCAAATAAGTAAATTTATCCCTACAAAGATAGTTTTAAAGGACACAAAAATGTAGTGCAAGCACGAAAAAGTGTAGACGGAAAAGTGTACAGCGCCCTGTCACAATATGATTCCTCCCAAAAATGTTATATTGTAGTGCAACTCCCAAAGAAATGAACAGCGAGAGAAGTGCCATAAAAAAACCAAATGAAAAAATGTTCAACGTTGGTATTTCTCCATTGCATTCTTGGATAAGACCATTTGAGTGTTTATTACATATAGCTTACAAATTAGACATAAAGGATTGGCAAGCAAGAATGCAAGAAGAAAAAATAATACAGTTTTTAGTACAGTTCTTAGTACAGTACAGTAGTTTTAGATAAGAAAAAAATTATGCAATCCAAATTTCGGGATCAATTTTGACTTTTGGTAGACATGCTTAAACAAATAGCTGGGAATACCAATGATATAAACACAGCTCGAAAAATTTTTAAGAAACGCTAAAATAATACAACGCTTTTGAATTTTACTAGAGGTAATATCAAGTGATGTTGAAATTGATAATAAGTTTGGAACTTATGTGAACGCAACAAAAAACTTACACCTTCAACATTTTGCCTGGTAGCAGATACCTGCAAGCATACTTAAGCTTCTTATGCATTCAAAGGACATAATTCAAGCTTGCTTATTGCCACTCGGACAGTTGTCCAAAGAGGCCCATGAAGTCTTCAAGAATAAATGCAAATGGAGATGTTCTCAATTGTATTTTACTTTCCTTGGATTCCTATCTATCGAGCCGAAGTACAATGCTGCATAGAAAAAGAAATCCACTTCCTCCGGAGAGTATTTCCCTCTTAAAGGCTTCCGTAGAAGAACTTTTAGATATAGGCACAAGTATTATATATGTATATGCATAACTGAACAAATTAAAATAAAAAAAAAATTCAAGCGCGAAACAAATAAAGTTCCGCTAGATGTGTGAAATAACACTCTGTGCATTGATGGCATCCAACATTTAATGGGGAGACTAAATTATTAGTGTAAATTGACTTAATGTTGTATTAAGGCAAGCATTCATCTCACGAGATTTTAGTTGCCAGAAAAAAAGGGTTTCGAGCACAGCAAGTATTGAACCCCGAACAATCTGATTGGGAAGCCAATACACTACCACTTGAGCAACTTCTTTCGACGCTTGGAGGGGCGACTCCGATGTTTTGGATCGTTATCCTCTTGCAAAATCCAGTCATACTATAAACTTTCCCAATCCTTTGGCCGAGAAGCCTCCGTATACATGAACATTTGCTGGATGTTTTACGGTGCGGTGCAGACATTTTTCATCTTTTTTTGCCCAGGCTTTCTTCCAACAATTATAAACAAAAACTGGGTGCCGATTCCTTTCAAAAGTATTGACGTAATTTTCATCCTTCTAACGATGATTGCGTTATCATTCAAATTAATTTTAGTAAGGAGGAAGAAAGTTACAAGGGACCGATTGTGATAAGTTTAGAAAGAACATTGTTTCCTGTGAATCTATCGAAAAAAGGATGAGGAGGAGGAAAAGTTCCAAGACGTCCTGTGGAAGGAATTATCGACAGGACACGGGGAACTTAAATTTGATGGAGCTGGTTGGAAAGGCGGACGCAAGGATTTAGTTGGTGTAAACAAGCCTTCAGTTCCTCAGATGCTCTATTTTGGAGGCATGCTATGCTTGGGAAAGCATCAAGTTAAAATGCATGACGGTGCGTAAGTTGGCAAAGTACAATCTGCCAACGGCATGGGTATGGGTTTCGTATCCCTACACGTACCTTGAGAAGTTCCTGGGACTACTCCATGTGCAGAATCGAGAACTAAAAGTCGATACATGGAGATGCCTTAAGACGCCAGTACGGGCAGTATTTTCTACTGTCCCTTAACAAGTACTGCTTACCATACCTCGAAAAATCGAAAGTTATAATAAGGTAGAGTATGGAAAGATTGATGGTTAAGCCAACGACCAAGGAAAAGGATGAGGAAGAACCCCCTCCCCCCAAGATGATTTAAGTGCTGCAGATAAACCTGCACCACAGTAAGGCAGTGAAGTCCTGTCCAGTGGAATAATATACATCACCAGACAGTACGTCGCAGCCGGATCAATAAGTGCTGCAAGATCCAGGGTTTCAGGCTGAAAAATTACGCGTTGTTCTATAAGGCAGAGGGTAAGATCAAGACTTGCATCCTTATCAAAATCCAAATAGAGGCATTTCTTGTAAATAATTATAACACAACTCAGGAGATCTGATGGCGCCAACCTGCGAAAGAGAGTGTGGCAAACCATCACAAGACAGAAAAACATGAGACAAACATCACACACAATGGGGGGCGTAAAGTGAAATTTTATACGATTTTATTATATCTTCCAACCTCAATATTTGTAATAGAGGGAATTCACCCACTTTTGTGGTGAAAAGTAGGCAGAAGCTGCTAGATATCACCCTTGCTACAAATACAGAATTGTTACAAATCACGGAATAGAGAGTAGTCGATGCAGCGTCAATCACCGATTGATACGCTTCAATGTGAACTTTCAGAGCAGGGTGGGTAGTATTCAAAGAAATTCAATCGAACAATCAATAGATTCCCAATCAATCACCTGCGATAATACTGTTAATTTAGGTAAGGTGGTAGAAAATTTCAATATGGCACAAAAATGGCGTTCGAAAAAACTTGCCCGGCTAACAAAAAACCAAAAAGTGTTTAACCAAAATGGTGGAATAGGGAGATGGGTTTACAAAATAAAGATGTTAGGAAACTCTATAATAGGGCGAAGCTTTTCAGAAGCGACAGTACATGAAATGAGTACTACCAATGTAAGAAACAATTTAAGAATCTAGTAAGAAAAGAAAAAATTGCTTAATGGCAGAAGTATTACGGATCTATTTCAGTAATTGACGAGATTTGAAGGTCACGTAAAATGCTTTCGAAGGAAGCGAGCGTTACTAGCTACCTCAGGAAAAATGATGGAATCAAGGCTGAAAGTAGCAAAGAGATTCTGGCGTGCGCACAACTCCATCACCAGCAACTCCAATTCTTTTTTTTCTTTTTTAAAGTCCATCTCGACAATAGCTTTTCCTACAACTTTTACTTTGCTATCTGAAATAATGCACAATTCAATCACAAATAAGACAATCAAAACAATAATTTTAACATTAGGACACTTATCTATAAACTCAGAATATGCAATGATTAATGCGCCAGTCCCCGTGTCTACTTTTGCTTGATTTGCAAGCCTCCCGCCGATTGAATATCGTTCAAAACTTGATCTGATCTTACATTCTGTGGGTTCGCGCCTTTAATCATCTAGTTTTCAACCAGCATACACTCGCGACAAGCATTTTTCTATTAGATTTATAACAAATAAAAATGTTTGCTGACATTTTTCATCACTATGCTGCTTCCCACAATACTTGCATTTGTTGCTGTTGCGTCTACTGCAAGCATTTTTTTCCAACTGATACTTCTCAATTTAACTGAATGTACACAAGATTTTGGCTGCATGGATCTCTGACGGCATGCATAGATCCAGAAGTAGCCGTCGATTATGATAACTTCTTTGTGTTCGAAGATTCGTAAGAGAAGGTAGAGGCTATTGCAGCATTTTTCCAAGAAGTGTACAAATCGAATGATGTCATTGTCCCGATTCGCGACCTGGGAGATCAAGTCCTTTCGCACAATTTCTACCTTCGAGAATCCAGAGTTCACTGCGTAAAATAACGAAAACATGGCAAATCATTTCGAAGGAGGTGCTTGAGTCACTGAGAAATTAGAAATCCGTGGGAAACTGATGACCTCCAACCCGGCAAATCTTTTGTCGATAAGTCTCCTTTCAAATATCAGCAAGGTATTCCAAAAGTTGATTAATAGAGTCCTGAATAAGTTGGTTGAGGACAAAAATATAGTTCTCACATGCTACATCTAAACTGGAATCGGATATCCAGTTAAATGCACGGATGCTTGCCTGATTGACTTGAAGAAGGCGTTCGACACCATATGGTTAGAGGGATTTTTTTCAAGCTAAACAGACTAGGCACTGCTGTACTTATTTTTTTGTTCTGCTAACTATTAGACAGTTCATCGTCAAAATGGCGATGGTGGAATATTTGACATTAAAAATGATCTCTTTCGTCGTTTCCTTCTAATTAGGGGTAGCCCTATTCGGGGCAAAGTCGCTATTCGTAATATTTTAAGCTATTGCCGGCTTATATAGTTTAGGTAGGATTAAGGTAGTTTAAAAATTATAAAAAAAAAAATAAAATAAAAAATTAAAATTAAAAATAAATAAGAAAAATGTAAAACAAATTAAAAGAAAATAATAATAAATGAAAAAAATAGAACTTGTTGGGTAACAATATCTAAAAAACAAAATTTCTCTAAAGTTAAGATAGTTTAAGTATCTTAAGTTTTATTTAAAAAAATAAGTAAAAAAAATACATGTACTAAGTTGTTTTGCTTTTTATAATTAGTTTATTAATATTTTAAGATTACATAAAAAATTAACCGAAAAAATAACTCAAAATTCACAAAGTTATGAGCTAGTAAATTGAGGGGTCCAAAAAACAAGGGTGTCCTGAAGTGCATGATTTCAACCCTTCTGGTCATCTGAAACAAAACAGCCGAACGGATTCTTAATAACTATAGATGCCGCTATAGCCCGAACCTTGTAAGAGTAAAAAGAAAATCACAAAATAACGGTCGTTTGAAAGAAAAAAAAATTTTTTCATGTTTTTTTAAAAAAATCCGAATTTTTTAAAAATAGTTAAATTTTAAATAAATTGATTTATAAGAACTCGAAAAAATTACTTTCGAGAAAAACGCGTTTAAAGTTTGAGTGACGCCACGTCACAAAAATAAATGAAATTTTGAAAAATCCATTTAAGGGTATATTCTTACATGTCTAAACTTTGGAAATATGAAAAGAAATTAATTTTTTCAAATTTGCATAATATACGTTAACTATACTAATTTTTAAGTATTTTTTTGTCTAACTGGTAAGAGTAAATGAATTAGAAATTAGAATAAAAATGCATATTAACTAAAACTGCAACTGCATTGACCTCTGTTTCTTTCCCTACATTTCCATATTTAAAGCTATTTCGCAGCATTTATCAAATGTTCCTTCATCATCCATCACAATATTTTACTGGACGTTCTCTTTGCGTAAACCCACTATAAACTTATCGGTGAGAGCATCCTCTAGAGCTATGTTGCGAAGACTGTGCATTAGTATCTTTCCCATTGATGATATCAGCGAATTAGCACGTCTCTGCTAAATTTCTTAGTTTTACAATAATGTCACCTACTGATCTCCCTTTTCCAGTCTAGCCTCTTGAAACTTAAAACGCTCGCCTTCTTATTCTGCTTTGATGCGTAGTGTCGTTCTAATGTACTTGTTAAGTCCTTGAAAGATTTGGTGCTCCTGCTGACAATGATTTAAGTATTTTGTAGATTTCTGAGCCCACTTAAGTTATAAAAACTGGTGTCTGCTTCTCTGCTGGTATATTGTTTGTAATAAGGTATTGATGTTCTCTGTTTTTGTATGCTTCAAAGTTTTCTCTTAGAATAAATTCATTATTGTGTTATCAACAAATACCATTCCTTATGTTGGCTTTTCAACTTTTATTTAATACGTTTGCAGCACTTTTGAGTGTACACACATGGCTAATAACTGCCTTTCAAATTCACACAAATTTAAGCCACTTTCATCAGTTGAATCACAGAATGGTTTTTAAAATTACACACTTCCTGGAAATCCTCGTCGTAAATTGTAATAAAAACTTACTTACTTTATTTATTACAATACTTCACTTATTAAAACAAGTATATCGTAGTTATAATTGCTTCTCCTTGGCTGTCTGATAGAGAATGAAACCGAAGCAATTTTATAACATCAAATGCAGTCTAACTAGGGTTGCCGTCAATATATAACAAAAAATATTCGCACTAGTTGAAATTCGCAGAACACTTAAAAAATGATTACATACATATCACGCAAATCAATGGTACAGGATAAAACACCAAAACTACCATCGGAAGCCGTAGGTCGTGTAGGTCATGTTAGATTGATTGCTTGACAATCAAGGGCATTGTCGTAACTAATCGCACTCAAAAATCTAGCAAATTATGTGGGAGTCAGACTGAACTAAATCACAGCACATGCTTGCTCACTCGTTGATGGTGTGTGCCACCTGATTGGTACAACAATAAATTTAGTATTGTCAAAAAAACCAAGATTATATCATAATGCAAATTTAACACTAAAGCAAACGTTTTCATGGTCAATGGGGGGCGTAAAGTGAAATTTTATATGATTTTATTATATTTGTAATAGAGGGAATTCACCCACTTTTGTGGTGAAAAGTAGGCAGAAGCTGCTAGATATCACCCTTGCTACAAATACAGAAGGGTTACAAATCAGGGAATAGAGAGTAGTCGACGCAGCGTCATTCTCGGATCACCGATGGATACGCTTCAATGTGAACTTTCAGAGCAGGGTGGGTAGTATTCAAAGAAATTCAATCGAACAATCAATAGATTCCCAATCAATCACCTGCGATAATACTGTTAATTTAGGTAAGGTGGTAGAAAATTTCAATATGGCACAAAAATGGCGTTCGAAAAAACTTGCCCGGCTAACAAAACACCAAAAAGTGTTTAACCAAAATGGTGGAATATGGAGATGGATTTACAAAATAAAGATGTTAGGAATCTCTATAATAGGGCGAAGCTTTTCAGAAGCGACAGTACATGAAATGAGTACTACCAATGTAAGAAACAATTTAAGAATCTAGTAAGAAAAGAAAAAATTGCTTAATGGCAGAAGTATTACGGATCTATTTCAGTAATTGACGAGATTTGAAGGTCACGTAAAATGCTTTCGAAGGAAGCGAGCGTTACTAGCTACCTCAGGAAAAATGATGGAATCAAGGCTGAAAGTAGCAAAGAGATTCTGGCGTGCGCACAACTCCATCACCAGCAACTCCAATTCTTTTTTTTCTTTTTTAAAGTCCATCTCGACAATAGCTTTTCCTACAACTTTTACTTTGCTATCTGAAATAATGCACAATTCAATCACAAATAAGACAATCAAAACAATAATTTTAACATTAGGACACTTATCTATAAACTCAGAATATGCAATGATTAATGCGCCAGTCCCCGTGTCTACTTTTGCTTGATTTGCAAGCCTCCCGCCGATTGAATATCGTTCAAAACTTGATCTGATCTTACATTCTGTGGGTTCGCGCCTTTAATCATCTAGTTTTCAACCAGCATACACTCGCGACAAGCATTTTTCTATTAGATTTATAACAAATAAAAATGTTTGCTGACATTTTTCATCACTATGCTGCTTCCCACAATACTTGCATTTGTTGCTGTTGCGTCTACTGCAAGCATTTTTTTCCAACTGATACTTCTCAATTTAACTGAATGTACACAAGATTTTGGCTGCATGGATCTCTGACGGCATGCATAGATCCAGAAGTAGCCGTCGATTATGATAACTTCTTTGTGTTCGAAGATTCGTAAGAGAAGGTAGAGGCTATTGCAGCATTTTTCCAAGAAGTGTACAAATCGAATGATGTCATTGTCCCGATTCGCGACCTGGGAGATCAAGTCCTTTCGCACAATTTCTACCTTCGAGAATCCAGAGTTCACTGCGTAAAATAACGAAAACATGGCAAATCATTTCGAAGGAGGTGCTTGAGTCACTGAGAAATTAGAAATCCGTGGGAAACTGATGACCTCCAACCCGGCAAATCTTTTGTCGATAAGTCTCCTTTCAAATATCAGCAAGGTATTCCAAAAGTTGATTAATAGAGTCCTGAATAAGTTGGTTGAGGACAAAAATATAGTTCTCACATGCTACATCTAAACTGGAATCGGATATCCAGTTAAATGCACGGATGCTTGCCTGATTGACTTGAAGAAGGCGTTCGACACCATATGGTTAGAGGGATTTTTTTCAAGCTAAACAGACTAGGCACTGCTGTACTTATTTTTTTGTTCTGCTAACTATTAGACAGTTCATCGTCAAAATGGCGATGGTGGAATATTTGACATTAAAAATGATCTCTTTCGTCGTTTCCTTCTAATTAGGGGTAGCCCTATTCGGGGCAAAGTCGCTATTCGTAATATTTTAAGCTATTGCCGGCTTATATAGTTTAGGTAGGATTAAAGTAGTTTAAAAATTATAAAAAAAAAATAAAATAAAAAATTAAAATTAAAAATAAATAAGAAAAATGTAAAACAAATTAAAAGAAAATAATAATAAATGAAAAAAATAGAACTTGTTGGGTAACAATATCTAAAAAACAAAATTTCTCTAAAGTTAAGATAGTTTAAGTATCTTAAGTTTTATTTAAAAAAATAAGTAAAAAAAATACATGTACTAAGTTGTTTTGCTTTTTATAATTAGTTTATTAATATTTTAAGATTACATAAAAAATTAACCGAAAAAATAACTCAAAATTCACAAAGTTATGAGCTAGTAAATTGAGGGGTCCAAAAAACAAGGGTGTCCTGAAGTGCATGATTTCAACCCTTCTGGTCATCTGAAACAAAACAGCCGAACGGATTCTTAATAACTATAGATGCCGCTATAGCCCGAACCTTGTAAGAGTAAAAAGAAAATCACAAAATAACGGTCGTTTGAAAGAAAAAAAAATTTTTTCATGTTTTTTTTAAAAAAATCCGAATTTTTTAAAAATAGTTAAATTTTAAATAAATTGATTTATAAGAACTCGAAAAAATTACTTTCGAGAAAAACGCGTTTAAAGTTTGAGTGACGCCACGTCACAAAAATAAATGAAATTTTGAAAAATCCATTTAAGGGTATATTCTTACATGTCTAAACTTTGGAAATATGAAAAGAAATTAATTTTTTCAAATTTGCATAATATACGTTAACTATACTAATTGTTAAGTATTTTTTTGTCTAACTGGTAAGAGTAAATGAATTAGAAATTAGAATAAAAATGCATATTAACTAAAACTGCAACTGCATTGACCTCTGTTTCTTTCCCTACATTTCCATATTTAAAGCTATTTCGCAGCATTTATCAAATGTTCCTTCATCATCCATCACAATATTTTACTGGACGTTCTCTTTGCGTAAACCCACTATAAACTTATCGGTGAGAGCATCCTCTAGAGCTATGTTGCGAAGACTGTGCATTAGTATCTTTCCCATTGATGATATCAGCGAATTAGCACGTCTCTGCTAAATTTCTTAGTTTTACAATAATGTCACCTACTGATCTCCCTTTTCCAGTCTAGCCTTTTGAAACTTAAAACGCTCGCCTTCTTATTCTGCTTTGATGCGTAGTGTCGTTCTAATGTACTTGTTAAGTCCTTGAAAGATTTGGTGCTCCTTCTGACAATGATTTAATTATTTTGTAGATTTCTGAGCACACTTAAGTTATAAAAACTGGTGTCTGCTTCTCTGCTGGTATATTGTTTGTAATAAGGTATTGATGTTCTCTGTTTTTGTATGCTTCAAAGTTTTCTCTTAGAATAAATTCATTATTGTGTTATCAACAAATACCATTCCTTATGTTGGCTTTTCAACTTTTATTTAATACGTTTGCAGCACTTTTGAGTGTACACACATGGCTAATAACTGCCTTTCAAATTGACACAAATTTAAGCCACTTTCATCAGTTGAATCACAGAATGGTTTTTAAAATTACACACTTCCTGGAAATCCTCGTCGTAAATTGTAATAAAAACTTACTTACTTTATTTATTACAATACTTCACTTATTAAAACAAGTATATCGTAGTTATAATTGCTTCTCCTTGGCTGTCTGATAGAGAATGAAACCGAAGCAATTTTATAACATCAAATGCAGTCTAACTAGGGTTGCCGTCAATATATAACAAAAAATATTCGCACTAGTTGAAATTCGCAGAACACTTAAAAAATGATTACATACATATCACGCAAATCAATGGTACAGGATAAAACACCAAAACTACCATCGGAAGCCGTAGGTCGTGTAGGTCATGTTAGATTGATTGCTTGACAATCAAGGGCATTGTCGTAACTAATCGCACTCAAAAATCTAGCAAATTATGTGGGAGTCAGACTGAACTAAATCACAGCACATGCTTGCTCACTCGTTGATGGTGTGTGCCACCTGATTGGTACAACAATAAATTTAGTATTGTCAAAAGAACCAAGATTATATCATAATGCAAATTTAACACTAAAGCAAACGTTTTCATGGTCAATGGGGGGCGTAAAGTGAAATTTTATATGATTTTATTATATCTTCCAAACTCAATATTTGTAATAGAGGGAATTCACCCACTTTTGTGGTGAAAAGTAGGCAGAAGCTGCTAGATATCACCCTTGCTACAAATACAGAAGGGTTACAAATCAGGGAATAGAGAGTAGTCGACGCAGCGTCATTCTCGGATCACCGATGGATACGCTTCAATGTGAACTTTCAGAGCAGGGTGGGTAGTATTCAAAGAAATTCAATCGAACAATCAATAGATTCCCAATCAATCACCTGCGATAATACTGTTAATTTAGGTAAGGTGGTAGAAAATTTCAATATGGCATTAAAAATTGCGTTCGAAAAAACATTTGTTCGGCTAACAAAACACCAAAAAGTGTTTAACCAAAATGGTGGAATATGGAGATGGGTTTACAAAATAAAGATGTTAGGAATCTCTGTAATAGGGCGAAGCTTTTCAGAAGCGACAGTACATGAAATGAGTACTACCAATGTAAGAAACAATTTAAGAATCTAGTAAGAAAAGAAAAAAGGGCTTAATGGCAGAAGTATTACGGATCTATTTCAGTAATTGACGTGACTTGAAGGTCACGTAAAATGCTTTCGAAGGAAGCGAGCGTTACTAGCTACCTCAGGAAAAATGATGGAACCAAGGCTGAAAGTAGCAAAGAGATTCTGGCGTGCGCACAACTCCACCACCAGCAACTCCAATTCTTTTCTTTCTTTTTTAAAGTCCATCTCGACAATAGCTTTTCCTACAACTTTTACTTTGCTATCTGAAATAATGCACAATTCAATCACAAATAAGACAATCAAAACAATAATTTTAACATTAGGACACTTATCTATAAACTCAGAATACGCAATGATTAATGCGCCAGTCCCCGTGTCTACTTTTGCTTGATTTGCAAGCCTCTCGCCGATTGAATATCGTTCAAAACTTGATCTGATCTTACATTCTGTGGGTTCGCGCCTTTAATCATCTAGTTTTCGACCAGCATACACTCGCGACAAGCATTTTTCTATTAGATTTATAACAAATAAAAATGTTTGCTGACATTTTTCATCACTATGCTGCTTCCCACAATACTTGCATTTGTTGCTGTTGCGTCTACTGCAAGCATTTTTTTCCAACTGATACTTCTCAATTTAACTGAATGTACACAAGATTTTGGCTGCATGGATCTCTGACGGCATGCATAGATCCAGAAGTAGCCGTCGATTAAGATAACTTCTTTGTGTTCGAAGATTCGTAAGAGAAGGTAGAGGCTATTGCAGCATTTTTCCAAGAAGTGTACAAATCGAATGATGTCATTGTCCCGATTCGCGACCTGTGAGATCAAGTCCTTTCGCACAATTTCTACCTTCGAGAATCCAGAGTTCACTGCGTAAAATAACGAAAACATGGCAAATCATTTCGAAGGAGGTGCTTGAGTCACTGAGAAATTAGAAATCCGTGGGAAACTGATGACCTCCAACCCGGCAAATCTTTTGTCGATAGTCTCCTTTCAAATATCAGCAAGGTATTCCAAAAGTTGATTAATAGAGTCCTGAATAAGTTGGTTGAGGACAAAAATATAGTTCTCACATGCTACATCTAAACTGGAATCGGATATCCAGTTAAATGCACGGATGCTTGCCTGATTGACTTGAAGAAGGCGTTCGACACCATATGGTTAGAGGGATTTTTTTCAAGCTAAACAGACTAGGCACTGCTGTACTTATTTTTTTGTTCTGCTCACTATTAGACAGTTCATCGTCAAAATGGCGATGGTGGAATATTTGACATTAAAAATGATCTCTTTCGTCGTTTCCTTCTAATTAGGGGTAGCCCTATTCGGGGGCAAAGTCGCTATTCGTAATATTTTAAGCTATTTCCGGCTTATATAGTTTAGGTAGGATTAAGGTAGTTTAAAAATTATAAAAAAAAAATAAAATAAAAAATTAAAATTAAAAATAAATAAGAAAAATGTAAAACAAATTAAAAGAAAATAATAATAAAAGAAAAAAATAGAACTTGTTGGGTAACAATATCTAAAAAACAAAATTTCTCTAAAGTTAAGATAGTTTAAGTATCTTAAGTTTTATTTAAAAAATAAGTAAAAAAAATACATGTACTAAGTTGTTTTGTTTTTTTATAATTAGTTTATTAATATTTTAAGATTACATAAAAAATTAACCGAAAAAATAACTCAAAATTCACAAAGTTATGAGCTAGTAAATTGAGGGGTCCAAAAAACAAGGGTGTCCTGAAGTGCATGATTTCAACCCTTCTGGTCATCTGAAACAAAACAGCTGAACGGATTCTTAATAACTATAGATGCCGCTATAGCCCGAACCTTGTAAAAGTAAAAAAAAATCACAAAATAACGGTCGTTTGAAAGAAAAAAATTTTTTTTCATTTTTTTTTAAAAAAATCCGAATTTTTTAAAAATAGTTAAATTAAATTTTTTGATCTAAGCGTGCTTAAGACGAAATGAGAATTTTTAAAGAGCATTCGCTCTTTATAAGAACTCGAAAAAATTACTTTCGAGAAAAACGCGTTTAGAGTTTGAGTGACGCCACGTCACAAAAATAAATGAAATTTTGAAAAATCCGTTTAAGGGTATATTCTTACATGTTTAAACTTTGGAAATATGAAAAGAAATTAATTTTTTCAAATTTGCATAATATACGTTAACTATACTAATTGTTAAGTAAGAGTAAATGAATTAGATATAATAAAAATGCATATTAACTAAAACTGCAACTGCATTGACCTCTGTTTCTTTCCCTACATTTCCATATTTAAAGCTATTTCGCAGAATTTATCAAATGTTCCTTCATCATCCATCACAATATTTTACTGGACGTTCTCTTTGCGTAAACCCACTATAAACTTATCGGTGAGAGCATCCTCTAGAGCTATGTTGCGAAGACTATGCATTAGTATCTTTCCCATTGATGATATCAGCGAATTAGCACGTCTCTGCTAAATTTCTTAGTTTTACAATAATGTCACCTACTGATCTCCCTTTTCCAGTCTAGCCTTTTGAAACTTAAAACGCTCGCCTTCTTATTCTGCTTTTATGCGTAGTGTCGTTCTAATGTACTTGTTAAGTCCTTGAAAGATTTGGTGCTCCTTCTGACAATGATTTAATTATTTTGTAGATTTCTGAGCACACTTAAGTTATAAAAACTGGTGTCTGCTTCTCTGCTGGTATATTGTTTGTAATAAGGTATTGATGTTCTCTGTTTTTATATGCTTCAAAGTTTTCTCTTAGAATAAATTCATTATTGTGTTACCAACAAATACCATTCCTTATGTTGGCTTTTCAACTTTTATTTAATACGTTTGCAGCACTTTTGAGTGTACACCCATGGCTAATAACTGCCTTTCAAATTGACACAAATTTAAGCCACTTTCATCAGTTGAATCACAGAATGATTTTTAAAATTACACGCTTCCTGGAAATCCTCGTCGTAAATTGTAATAAAAACTTACTTACTTTATTTATTACAATACTTCACTTATTAAAACAAGTATATCGTAGTTATAATTGCTTCTCCTTGGCTGTCTGATAGAGAATGAAACCGAAGCAATTTTATAACATCAAATGCAGTCTAGCTAGGGTTGCCGTCAATATATAACAAAAAATATTCGCACTAGTTGAAATTCGCAGAACACTTAAAAAACGATTACATACATATCACGCAAATCAATGGTACAGGATAAAACACCAAAACTACCATCGGAAGCCGTAGGTCGTGTAGGTCATGTTAGATTGATTGCTTGACAATCAAGGGCATTGTCGTAACTAATCGCACTCAAAAATCTAGCAAATTATGTGGGAGTCAGACTGAACTAAATCACAGCACATGCTTGCTCACTCGTTGATGGTGTGTGCCACCTGATTGGTACAACAATAAATTTAGTATTGTCAAAAAAACCAAGATTATATCATAATGCAAATTTAACACTAAAGCAAACGTTTTCATGGTCAATGGGGGGCGTAAAGTGAAATTTTATATGATTTTATTATATTTGTAATAGAGGGAATTCACCCACTTTTGTGGTGAAAAGTAGGCAGAAGCTGCTAGATATCACCCTTGCTACAAATACAGAAGGGTTACAAATCAGGGAATAGAGAGTAGTCGACGCAGCGTCATTCTCGGATCACCGATGGATACGCTTCAATGTGAACTTTCAGAGCAGGGTGGGTAGTATTCAAAGAAATTCAATCGAACAATCAATAGATTCCCAATCAATCACCTGCGATAATACTGTTAATTTAGGTAAGGTGGTAGAAAATTTCAATATGGCACAAAAATGGCGTTCGAAAAAACTTGCCCGGCTAACAAAACACCAAAAAGTGTTTAACCAAAATGGTGGAATATGGAGATGGATTTACAAAATAAAGATGTTAGGAATCTCTATAATAGGGCGAAGCTTTTCAGAAGCGACAGTACATGAAATGAGTACTACCAATGTAAGAAACAATTTAAGAATCTAGTAAGAAAAGAAAAGAGGGCTTAATGGCAGAAGTATTACGGATCTATTTCAGTAATTGACGTGACTTGAAGGTCACGTAAAATGCTTTCGAAGGAAGCGAGCGTTACTAGCTACCTCAGGAAAAATGATGGAACCAAGGCTGAAAGTAGCAAAGAGATTCTGGCGTGCGCACAACTCCACCACCAGCAACTCCAATTCTTTTCTTTCTTTTTTAAAGTCCATCTCGACAATAGCTTTTCCTACAACTTTTACTTTGCTATCTGAAATAATGCACAATTCAATCACAAATAAGACAATCAAAACAATAATTTTAACATTAGGACACTTATCTATAAACTCAGAATACGCAATGATTAATGCGCCAGTCCCCGTGTCTACTTTTGCTTGATTTGCAAGCCTCTCGCCGATTGAATATCGTTCAAAACTTGATCTGATCTGACATTCTGTGGGTTCGCGCCTTTAATCATCTAGTTTTCGACCAGCATACACTCGCGACAAGCATTTTTCTATTAGATTTATAACAAATAAAAATGTTTGCTGACATTTTTCATCACTATGCTGCTTCCCACAATACTTGCATTTGTTGCTGTTGCGTCTACTGCAAGCATTTTTTTCCAACTGATACTTCTCAATTTAACTGAATGTACACAAGATTTTGGCTGCATGGATCTCTGACGGCATGCATAGATCCAGAAGTAGCCGTCGATTATGATAACTTCTTTGTGTTCGAAGATTCGTAAGAGAAGGTAGAGGCTATTGCAGCATTTTTCCAAGAAGTGTACAAATCGAATGATGTCATTGTCCCGATTCGCGACCTGTGAGATCAAGTCCTTTCGCACAATTTCTACCTTCGAGAATCCAGAGTTCACTGCGTAAAATAACGAAAACATGGCAAATCATTTCGAAGGAGGTGCTTGAGTCACTGAGAAATTAGAAATCCGTGGGAAACTGATGACCTCCAACCCGGCAAATCTTTTGTCGATAGTCTCCTTTCAAATATCAGCAAGGTATTCCAAAAGTTGATTAATAGAGTCCTGAATAAGTTGGTTGAGGACAAAAATATAGTTCTCACATGCTACATCTAAACTGGAATCGGATATCCAGTTAAACGCACGGATGCTTGCCTGATTGACTTGAAGAAGGCGTTCGACACCATATGGTTAGAGGGATTTTTTTCAAGCTAAACAGACTAGGCACTGCTGTACTTATTTTTTTGTTCTGCTCACTATTAGACAGTTCATCGTCAAAATGGCGATGGTGGAATATTTGATATTAAAAATGATCTCTTTCGTCGTTTCCTTCTAATTAGGGGTAGCCCTATTCGGGGGCAAAGTCGCTATTCGTAATATTTTAAGCTATTTCCGGCTTATATAGTTTAGGTAGGATTAAGGTAGTTTAAAAATTATAAAAAAAAAATAAAATAAAAAATTAAAATTAAAAATAAATAAGAAAAATGGAAAACAAATTAAAAGAAAATAATAATAAAAGAAAAAAATAGAACTTGTTGGGTAACAATATCTAAAAAACAAAATTTCTCTAAAGTTAAGATAGTTTAAGTATCTTAAGTTTTATTTAAAAAAATAAGTAAAAAAAATACATGTACTAAGTTGTTTTGTTTTTTTATAATTAGTTTATTAATATTTTAAGATTACATAAAAAATTAACCGAAAAAATAACTCAAAATTCACAAAGTTATGAGCTAGTAAATTGAGGGGTCCAAAAAACAAGGGTGTCCTGAAGTGCATGATTTCAACCCTTCTGGTCATCTGAAACAAAACAGCTGAACGGATTCTTAATAACTATAGATGCCGCTATAGCCCGAACCTTGTAAAAGTAAAAAAAAATCACAAAATAACGGTCGTTTGAAAGAAAAAAATTTTTTTTCATTTTTTTTTAAAAAAATCCGAATTTTTTAAAAATAGTTAAATTAAATTTTTTGATCTAAGCGTGCTTAAGACGATAGGAGAATTTTTAAAGAGCATTCGCTCTTTATAAGAACTCGAAAAAATTACTTTCGAGAAAAACGCGTTTAGAGTTTGAGTGACGCCACGTCACAAAAATAAATGAAATTTTGAAAAATCCGTTTAAGGGTATATTCTTACATGTTTAAACTTTGGAAATATGAAAAGAAATTAATTTTTTCAAATTTGCATAATATACGTTAACTATACTAATTGTTAAGTATTTTTTTGTCTAACTGGTAAGAGTAAATGAATTAGATATAATAAAAATGCATATTAACTAAAACTGCAACTGCATTGACCTCTGTTTCTTTCCCTACATTTCCATATTTAAAGCTATTTCGCAGAATTTATCAAATGTTCCTTCATCATCCATCACAATGTTTTACTGGACGTTCTCTTTGCGTAAACCCACTATAAACTTATCGGTGAGAGCATCCTCTAGAGCTATGTTGCGAAGACTATGCATTAGTCTCTTTCCCATTGATGATATCAGCGAATTAGCACGTCTCTGCTAAATTTCTTAGTTTTATAATAATGTCACCTACTGATCTCCCTTTTCCAGTCTAGCCTTTTGAAACTTAAAACGCTCGCCTTCTTATTCTGCTTTGATGCGTAGTTTCGTTCTAATGTACTTGTTAAGTCCTTGAAAGATTTGGTGCTCCTTCTGACAATGATTTAAGTATTTTGTAGATTTCTGAGCCCACTTAAGTTATAAAAACTGGTGTCTGCTTCTCTGCTGGTATATTGTTTGTAATAAGGTATTGATGTTCTCTGTTTTTATATGCTTCAAAGTTTTCTCTTAGAATAAATTCATTATTGTGTTACCAACTTTTCAACTTTTATTTAATACGTTTGCAGCACTTTTGAGTGTACACCCATGGCTAATAACTGCCTTTCAAATTGACACAAATTTAAGCCACTTTCATCAGTTGAATCACAGAATGATTTTTAAAATTACACGCTTCCTGGAAATCCTCGTCGTAAATTGTAATAAAAACTTACTTACTTTATTTATTACAATACTTCACTTATTAAAACAAGTATATCGTAGTTATAATTGCTTCTCCTTGGCTGTCTGATAGAGAATGAAACCGAAGCAATTTTATAACATCAAATGCAGTCTAGCTAGGGTTGCCGTCAATATATAACAAAAAATATTCGCACTAGTTGAAATTCGCAGAACACTTAAAAAACGATTACATACATATCACGCAAATCAATGGTACAAGATAAAACACCAAAACTACCATCGGAAGCCGTAGGTCGTGTAGGTCATGTTAGATTGATTGCTTGACAATCAAGGGCATTGTCGTAACTAATCGCACTCAAAAATCTAGCAAATTATGTGGGAGTCAGACCGAACTAAATCACAGCACATGCTTGCTCACTCGTTGATGGTGTGTGCCACCTGATTGGTACAACAATAAATTTAGTATTGTCAAAAAAACCAAGATTATATCATAATGCAAATTTAACACTAAAGCAAACGTTTTCATGGTCAATGGGGGGCGTAAAGTGAAATTTTATATGATTTTATTATATCTTCCAAACTCAATATTTGTAATAGAGGGAATTCACCCACTTTTGTGGTGAAAAGTAGGCAGAAGCTGCTAGATATCACCCTTGCTACAAATACAGAAGGGTTACAAATCAGGGAATAGAGAGTAGTCGACGCAGCGTCATTCTCGGATCACCGATGGATACGCTTCAATGTGAACTTTCAGAGCAGGGTGGGTAGTATTCAAAGAAATTCAATCGAACAATCAATAGATTCCCAATCAATCACCTGCGATAATACTGTTAATTTAGGTAAGGTGGTAGAAAATTTCAATATGGCATTAAAAATTGCGTTCGAAAAAACTTGCCCGGCTAACAAAACACCAAAAAGTGTTTAACCAAAATGGTGGAATATGGAGATGGGTTTACAAAATAAAGATGTTAGGAATCTCTGTAATAGGGCGAAGCTTTTCAGAAGCGACAGTACATGAAATGAGTACTACCAATGTAAGAAACAATTTTAGAATCTAGTAAGAAAAGAAAAGAGGGCTTAATGGCAGAAGTATTACGGATCTATTTCAGTAATTGACGTGACTTGAAGGTCACGTAAAATGCTTTCTCAGGAAAAATGATGGAACCAAGGCTGAAAGTAGCAAAGAGATTCTGGCGTGCGCACAACTCCACCAACAGCAACTCCAATTCTTTTCTTTCTTTTTTAAAGTCCATCTCGACAATAGCTTTTCCTACAACTTTTACTTTGCTATCTGAAATAATGCACAATTCAATCACAAATAAGACAATCAAAACAATAATTTTAACATTAGGACACTTATCTATAAACTCAGAATACGCAATGATTAATGCGCCAGTCCCCGTGTCTACTTTTGCTTGATTTGCAAGCCTCTCACCGATTGAATATCGTTCAAAACTTGATCTGATCTTACATTCTGTGGGTTCGCGCCTTTAATCATCTAGTTTTCGACCAGCATACACTCGCGACAAGCATTTTTCTATTAGATTTATAACAAATAAAAATGTTTGCTGACATTTTTCATCACTATGCTGCTTCCCACAATACTTGCATTTGTTGCTGTTGCGTCTACTGCAAGCATTTTTTTCCAACTGATACTTCTCAATTTAACTGAATGTACACAAGATTTTGGCTGCATGGATCTCTGACGGCATGCATAGATCCAGAAGTAGCCGTCGATTATGATAACTTCTTTGTGTTCGAAGATTCGTAAGAGAAGGTAGAGGCTATTGCAGCATTTTTCCAAGAAGTGTACAAATCGAATGATGTCATTGTCCCGATTCGCGACCTGGGAGATCAAGTCCTTTCGCACAATTTCTACCTTCGAGAATCCAGAGTTCACTGCGTAAAATAACGAAAACATGGCAAATCATTTCGAAGGAGGTGCTTGAGTCACTGAGAAATTAGAAATCCGTGGGAAACTGATGACCTCCAACCCGGCAAATCTTTTGTCGATAGTCTCCTTTCAAATATCAGCAAGGTATTCCAAAAGTTGATTAATAGAGTCCTGAATAAGTTGGTTGAGGACAAAAATATAGTTCTCACATGCTACATCTAAACTGGAATCGGATATCCAGTTAAATGCACGGATGCTTGCCTGATTGACTTGAAGAAGGCGTTCGACACCATATGGTTAGAGGGATTTTTTTCAAGCTAAACAGACTAGGCACTGCTGTACTTATTTTTTTGTTCTGCTCACTATTAGACAGTTCATCGTCAAAATGGCGATGGTGGAATATTTGACATTAAAAATGATCTCTTTCGTCGTTTCCTTCTAATTAGGGGTAGCCCTATTCGGGGGCAAAGTCGCTATTCGTAATATTTTAAGCTATTTCCGGCTTATATAGTTTAGGTAGGATTAAGGTAGTTTAAAAATTATAAAAAAAAAATAAAATAAAAAATTAAAATTAAAAATAAATAAGAAAAATGTAAAACAAATTAAAAGAAAATAATAATAAAAGAAAAAAATAGAACTTGTTGGGTAACAATATCTAAAAAACAAAATTTCTCTAAAGTTAAGATAGTTTAAGTATCTTAAGTTTTATTTAAAAAATAAGTAAAAAAAATACATGTACTAAGTTGTTTTGTTTTTTTATAATTAGTTTATTAATATTTTAAGATTACATAAAAAATTAACCGAAAAAATAACTCAAAATTCACAAAGTTATGAGCTAGTAAATTGAGGGGTCCAAAAAACAAGGGTGTCCTGAAGTGCATGATTTCAACCCTTCTGGTCATCTGAAACAAAACAGCCGAACGGATTCTTAGTAACTATAGATGCCGCTATAGCCCGAACCTTGTAAAAGTAAAAAAAAAAAAACAAAATAACGGTCGTTTGAAAGAAAAAAAAATTTTTTCATGTTTTTTTAAAAAAATCCGAATTTTTTAAAAATAGTTAAATTTTAAATAAATTGGTTTATAAGAACTCGAAAAAATTACTTTCGAGAAAAACGCGTTTAAAGTTTGTGTAACGCCTCGTCACAAAAATAAATGAAATTTTGAAAAATCCATTTAAGGGTATATTCTTTCATGTCTAAACTTTGGAAATATGAAAAGAAATTAATTTTTTCAAATTTGCATAATATACGTTAACTATACTAATTGTTAAGTATTTTTTTGTCTAACTGGTAAGAGTAAATGAATTAGATATAATAAAAATGCATATTAACTAAAACTGCATTGACCTCTGTTTCTTTCCCTACATTTCCATATTTAAAGCTATTTCGCAGCATTTATCAAATGTTCCTTCATCATCCATCACAATATTTTACTGGACGTTCTCTTTGCGTAAACCCACTATAAACTTATCGGTGAGAGCATCCTCTAGAGCTATGTTGCGAAGACTATGCATTATTCTCTTTCCCATTGATGATATCAGCGAATTAGCACGTCTCTGCTAAATTTCTTAGTTTTACAATAATGTCACCTACTGATCTCCCTTTTCCAGTCTAGCCTTTTGAAACTTAAAACGCTCGCCTTCTTATTCTGCTTTGATGCGTAGTGTCGTTCTAATGTACTTGTTAAGTCCTTGAAAGATTTGGTGCTCCTGCTGACAATGATTTAAGTATTTTGTAGATTTCTGAGCCCACTTAAGTTATAAAAACTGGTGTCTGCTTCTCTGCTGGTATATTGTTTGTAATAAGGTAATGATGTTCTCTGTTTTTATATGCTTCAAAGTTTTCTCTTAGAATAAATTCATTATTGTGTTACCAACAAATACCATTCCTTATGTTGGCTTTTCAACTTTTATTTAATACGTTTGCAGCACTTTTGAGTGTACACCCATGGCTAATAACTGCCTTTCAAATTGACACAAATTTAAGCCACTTTCATCAGTTGAATCACAGAATGGTTTTTAAAATTACACGCTTCCTGGAAATCCTCGTCGTAAATTGTAATAAAAACTTACTTACTTTAGTTATTACAATACTTCACTTATTAAAACAAGTATATCGTAGTTATAATTGCTTCTCCTTGGCTGTCTGATAGAGAATGAAACCGAAGCAATTTTATAACATCAAATGCAGTCTAGCTAGGGTTGCCGTCAATATATAACAAAAAATATTCGCACTAGTTGAAATTCGCAGAACACTTAAAAATTATTACATACATATCACGCAAATCAATGGTACAGGATAAAACACCAAAACTACCATCGGAAGCCGTAGGTCGTGTAGGTCATGTTAGATTGATTGCTTGACAATCAAGGGCATTGTCGTAACTAATCGCACTCAAAAATCTAGCAAATTATGTGGGAGTCAGACCGAACTAAATCACAGCACATGCTTGCTCACTCGTTGATGTTGTGTGCCACCTGATTGGTACAACAATAAATTTAGTATTGTCAAAAAAACCAAGATTATATCATAATGCAAATTTAACACTAAAGCAAACATTTTCATGGTCAGTGTCAATGACCAAATAATTTACAGCTGAAGCGGTATATAAAATCATCAAGGTTTCTTACGGGGAGTTAAAAATTATTTGAATATATACGAATTGAGACATTTGAATTCTATTAAAATATATTTTTTAACGTTCAACGAACCTCATCGTATTTTATTTTTCTTGTCTTACAGACCGTGGAGTGAATCAACTATTTATTCTTTCTGAGACGCCAAATTTTTAGACGTTCCTATTGTTTAGAACATGGTTCATTGTAGTCTTTAAAAAAAAACCACGATAAAAAATCAAATTATTAGGTATAAAACTATATATATATAAATTTGAACGTTTATTTAAGAAAAACATGTACAATAGTATTATTCAAAGTATTGCCTATCTGAAGCTATGATTTTTTCCCATCTTTCTGGCAACTTGTGGATCTCATCCCAAAAGAACTGCGCCGGCTTGGCAGCCAAGACTGAATCAAGCCAATTTTTGATATTCTGCTCTGATGTGAACCGTATTTCAGTGAGGGCGTTCTGCATCGACCGGAACAAATGGTAGTCAGAAGGGGCAAGGTCTGGGCTATAAGGCGGGTGGGGTAAGACTTCTCATCCACTGTTTTCCAAATAGTTCTTAACCGGAATAGCAACGTGTGGCCGAGCGTTGTCATGATGGAAAATTATTGCCTCGTGTCTGGTCGCATATTCCGGGCGTTTTTCGGCTACTGCTCTCTTCAAAGGATTAATTATGTTCGGTAGCGTTGTCCATTGATGGTTTTACACGGTTTTAGCAGCTCATAATACAGCACACCCAGCTGATCCACCAAATACAGAGCAGTATTCGCACTAGTTGAAATTCGCGCCATGGATATTCGGTTTTGCCGTTGATTTGGCTGGTTGGCCGGGTTTCACATATGATTTTTTGCGCTTGGGGTTGTCGTAATAGATCCATTTTTCATCACCAGTAACAATCCGATGCAAAAATGACTTCCTTTTGTGGCGTTCCAGCAACATTTCGGACATGCAAAACCGCCTTTCGACGTCTCTCGGCTTGAGTTCATGTGGAACCCAATTTCCTTGATTTTGAATATATCCAGCTGCTTTTAAACGTTTTGAAATGGCTGCTTGAGTGACACTCAAAGATTCTGCGAGCTCTTCTTGTGTTTCGCAACAATCTTCATAGAGTAATGCTTCCAGTTCTTCATCTTCAAACTTTTTTGGCTGCCCAGGACGTTCATCGTCTTCCAAGCCAAAATCACCACTTTTAAATCATGCAAACCACTTATGGCACATTCGCTCAGCTAGCGCATGTTCACCATAAACTTCCACCAAAAGACGATGACTTTTGGCAGCAGTTTTCTTCATATTAAAGTAATGAAGAAGAACTCCCCGCAAGAACACTTTTTCAGGCACAAAGTTCGACATATTTAATTGAAAAAAAAATTATTGTTGTTTACGCTTCAAATGAATGACATATACTGAAATGACGTACAATGACAGTAGCTTTTCAACGCATGTCCCAATGGAATAATACAAGTTATGCCATCTGTTAGCAAACCGAAATTATAGACCCAATTTAAATAAGAGTGTATTTCAGTGAAAAGGTGAATTTAAAAAATGGCATTGAAAATGTACTGTGGATCAGTCTGAAACTAGACCCATAATTTAGAAATAGAAGCCCGATCATCGGCCACAATACCCAACGGGACGACTTATTCCGAATCCAATGAATCTACGAATTTAATGAATCCACGAATCCGAAGTGGTATTGTGGCCTGCAAGCAGTATAACGGCCAGAAATTACAGCAAGGTACAATGCAGTACAAAGTCTTCGGCAATTCAAACTTAAATTGTTATTTCTATAAAACGTACGATATAGAAGGTACTGTGCAGCACAAAGCGTTTTGCACCGGCAACTGAAAGCCACACTCACTGAAGTTGAAGGTTCAAATTCAAAGACGATTATTTTTCATTTACGACAACTTAAAATGAACATCTTGATAAATTTGCGCAAGAAATTAATGCAAATTTATAGGTTGCGCAACTGCGCAAAAGTTCGGTGTGGGATATCCTACCACAAATTCAAATATAAAAATGTTCGAGCTTGTTAGATGAATGATATGAATTTCGCAGCTTGTTGGAAAGCCTGGTTGATCAGAACATTGAATTATCTGACACAGAGATTATAATTTATCAAAACTCATGTTAGAGACAATGCTGCGTTTCTGGCACAACATTTGGTACTTGAAGCAGATTTTAAATATAATGGGAAATATTAAATTGCTAAAATTGGATATTGAAAGATAGACCAGATGCTTGGTAGAAGCATAAACTGTATTCATACTCTTTCCAAAATGGGATTAGATGTCGAAAGTTGAGATACTATTCTCATATATGTAACTTATCACAAACTTCCTCTCCAAACACTAAAGAACTTAGAAGAAAAGCTTGGCAGTTATAAATGCCTTCCGGAGTGGAAAGCATTTGCCAAGTTTATCGAGGGAAGATTCAGTTGCCAAGAAAACATAATGCAATCAAATGAAACTGCAAGACTCCAAAATAATTCAAATCTATGTAGAAAACAGTCGTCGTCGGGGCTTGTCATATAAATTCGTCTTATGATGCAAGGAAATTCGTATGTGCTTGTGTATGGCATCGCATGAAATACGACAATACAGAGCATTTTTAAAAATGGTATGAGTTGAGGCAGTAAAACAAATAATGTCTGAGCAAATTTCTTGGGATATAATAATCATATATAAAATTGTAAGAGCAGCAAACGTTGCCAAATATGTGGTTAAAAAATTCACACTCTTTTACATTTTAAGTCCCAAAACGCCTATAATTGTTACAATACGTAGAAATCAATTGCAACACAATAGATTTAGTCCAAGAAAAGATTTTTGAGTACGATTTACTGAAGATTGGAAAAATTTGTAACCACAGTCTGAAGAGAAAGTGAGCACCACAAAGTTCCAGTCGCGGAGTTGTTTCTTTTTAGAATTTGTATTTAATTCTTTATTTTCTTTAGAACAGAAATGTGTCTAAAGGAATATAAGTCAACCATAAACTGACGCCACTCTGTCTCAATATTATACGGAACTGTCGTATCCCAGTCTAATTTTTCAGTCCTGACCTTTTGGAGAAGTATTTTCGCAACAATGATTATTGGCCTTAGTAACCCCATTGGAACATCGAACAGACCAGACAATACTGACAACATGGGTCTTTTTGTACAACTGAATATGTGCGCTTACTTTTGTAGGTAAACAAAAAGTTATCATTATTGAGATGCTAAGTAATCCCTAAGGTGCTCGTAAGATTTGACTATATTTAACACTTAATCCATTGCTACGCCACTTTAAAAGTGCGAGGTCTGCTGACTTTAAAATTGTTACCACTTCCTTGTACCATAGGTTACAGTATTCAATTCGTAGATATATATACTCCATTTTTCTCCATAAAATGTACTTATACTTAGGATGAAAGGGATGCATCAGTATCTGTTTATGCATTTTAACTACGTCTGCAGTCCGAGCGTATCTATACAAACGATGCATGAGGCATCAAATACTATTCTAAGTTAAGTTAAGGCGTAAGGGATGTAATAATGAGATTCCTTCAAGTTAAGACTCTACCAAGGACAGATCCTAGATCCTTACATTTTCGCAGAAATTAAACTTATTCAATTTTGAGTGAAAGTTCTTTCGAAAACCTGCGCTCCAATAATAAAAATCTCGCCAAAATTATGTCGGAAGAATTTCCTATGCATCCAGGATCTTGTTTAAAGATGAGTTGAACCATTATTCTCACACTATGAAGTTATTCTAATGTTTTCCGAAAGTGTACTTCACAATCTCCCTGCTCTTCGGTCAACTTGGACTTCCGTCAACTGCTTCCAGCTCCTAAAACTTTTCGATGAACCTTAAACGAACCTTAACAGTTTAAACAAAGAGCTAGCTTCTTAATGTTGGTAAAACGATCTGATACAGAGTCTGTTAAAAAGCGCACAGCTGTTAATTAGATGGTTTGTTTCTTCACAAAATGCGCATGATCTTTGCGTTACTGTCAGAGACGTTTGGGGACGTTAATCAAAGGACGATATGGTTTTATTTTGGCTATGGCTGGGCGCACCTGCTGGCCGTCACGTGCTTTAAAGTATTGGCAACTTTTATTTAAAACTTCAGCACACAGATTCCAACTTGGAAGTGTTTTAAAATCGCACTTTTTTTCCCCACTGGGCTCTAGTATATTCATCGATATTAGACATATGAATTATGTGAACCCTTTTTGGTTGAATTAGAACGAAATAACTTGTGTTCCTGATGCAGTGGACAACGAGAAATGAAAAAAACGAGTATGCTAACAAGAGAAGAGAAGAGAAAAGAAAAGAGCTAAGACTTAGCTCTTATTGGTATTTATAACATTAACTGGAAGTTCGTAAGCGTCAAATTCAAAAATGAACGAAATTTAGTACAACGAAGATGTCTAAGAACTCAAAACATTTCAATTTAAAATTAACAATTCAAGATAAGGTAACAATGTAAAAATATCTCGTGCACTCACTTGCTTCAGAACTTAAATCAGTACATTTCCTCAATTGTTTGGAGCAATGAACAAAATGTTGTATCAACATCAAACTTCACGTTGCATCCTAACCTGATTAAAAATCCGAATCTTTTTATCCTATCGAATCAGCGGAGTATAGCCAACTTCAACTTCTTCAAATCAAATCAGAGTAAAAATTAACGGAAACATGGGTAAATAATCCATCAACATCAGCCAATAACGTGAATTCATATCATAACCAAAGGCGATTCAAAGTTTTGTTATCAACGTCATTGATTAAAATTTTTGCTGCAAGTGGGTTGCCCACGTTGCACTGCATTCGTAATCGAAAAAGGTGCGCAGCTTATTACCTTACGGAAACAAAAAAAAAAAAAGTGATTATAAAGGGTTTTAGAACAAATGGCAATAGGTATCTCTAACTCTGTGGTTGATATAACTCTTTTTTCTTTCAACAGTTCCTCTTTTCATCTTAATGTTATCACCACATCCTTGAAGTTATTTGACGAATCTGCCACAAGTTTTATTTTTTGTTTAAGGTATCGGAGCTGCCAATTGGGGGGGCACCGCGACTTTAATGATCTTCTGTAAAACAAAATTAGAATTAGGAAGCCAAGCGGAGCTCAACTCTGATGAAATTAAGAATCTCTCTAATGAGATGAGAAAGTGTCGCCTTCCTGGGGCACTGAGAGCCATGCATTTACATAAAATGTGTTTCGCTTTTTCGTCATCTTTTTTTTTTTTTTTATTAACAGCAAAAAATTAATGCTAGACTTAAAACTAACAAAGATATTCTTAACCTAATGGGACGAGGAGAAATGGTGGACGAGGGAGATGTTAAGGGAGTGGCATATTGAGTAGTGCTTTTTTTATTTCGTGTTTGCTGCTATTTAGGTCAAAGACTTCAGCGTAGTTGTTCGTTATAGGCAACATTCTAGATATGGGTTCAAAGTGACCGTAGTTGGTGCGGTGAGTTCCGATCAGGAAGAGTGGGACAGATCTTAGATTACGGGGATTGGGAGCGAATGCAATATTTTGCCTTACTCTCAAGCAATCGATGTTTCCAGTCAATAACTGTTGGATAAACATCAGCGACCGCACGACGTTTTCTTAGGGTATGCATGCTAATTAGTTTTAGCCTATTTTCATAGGAGGGTAATCCATATGGATCGGCCCAAGGTAGACCACGAAGTGTGAAACGGATGAACCTGCGTTGGACTACTTCTATTCTTTGTATGTGGATTAGTTTATAAGGTGACCAAACTTGGCCAGAAGAGCCATTACAAAAGTAATGTACAGGGACTTTGTAACGTGAGGGTTGGAAAATTCTTTTGACCAGCGTTTGATAAAACCAAGTGCAGAGTTAGCTTTATTTATAATGCTATCAATATGTGCGTCGAAAATCAATTCTCTCTCGCAAATTATTGCTAGATCCCGTACTTGGGTAGTGGAGGGAATAGGGAGAGGTAGACGTTTGCGGAAATAGGTTATCGCTTGGCATTTGCTGACACTAAGCTCCAAAAAGTTAATTCAATTTATTTAAGTCATCTTGCAGGCAATGGGAGTCAGACGGCAATGAAATGACTTTGGAAATTTTCATGTCATCAGCTAAAATAGAAAGATTACAATTCTTTAAAATAAGATTTATGTCGTTAACCGTTAAGATAAAGATGATTGGTTGAAATTGACTACCCTGAGGGACACCAGATATTGCTTTAATGGGGTCGGATATTGAAGATCTGAAGATTACCCTGATTCTCGGTCTTCTAAATAGGATTTTGTCCATGCCACAAAATGAGGGGCATGTTTTTTTTAGTTTAAAAATGATAAGTTGG